>OX578150.1:39633406-40150906 GCA_951213105.1 Amaurobius ferox
GTTATCTGGGTTTTTCTTTAATTGAATTCTAAATTTAATAGACTTAATTTTCGCAATGTACTAACTTAACTTTATGCCACTATACATGTAATGAAACCTTAAATGGATCAGATGTTTAAATTTTTAATTGTTGAAAAATAAAAGTTAATTTTTAATTTAATTATAATGGTTGTCATTCTTGTGTTGTGTGTTGGCAGTGCAAATTATTCATTTAAAGGTAAGTGGAATTTTTAGAAGTTATATGGTGTTGAAGTGTTTTAAAGGTGTAACATAGTTGAGCACAGACCAAGCTGTAGGTAATAAATAAATTAAATAAAGAAACAAATCATAATTATAAAAGTAAACTTTATTGTTTAAACCTATACGATCACAGGTTAAATATAAAATATAATTAAGTAAATTTAATGATAAAATATAAATATAATAACTTAGAAAAATGAAATGTAAATAACTTAAAGATAAATATGAAATTAATATAAATACAAATAACTTGTGTGAATTAAACTTATAAACTAATAAATAAGAAGTTTAATAGTAAGGGAAGGGCAATCCCTTCCCAACACTCCCCATGCTGGAAATTCCCACACACAGGCTATGCTCCCTGCAACCCGGAATTCCTCTATGAGCCAGTGACAGGATCGAACCATTACATAATAATTATCCAAATTTAAATTTCATACACAAAAGTATATTTCCACAGACACCAAATTATTCTTAAAACACTAATTATCAATTTCTGATTCAAATGTTTACACTTAAAACAAAATCATACATTAAACCAAAATTATTCTTAAACACTAATTATCAATTTTCACTTCTACTGTTTACACTTAAAACAAAATCATCCTATAAACTAAAATTATTCTTAATACACTAGATTTATCAATTTTCACTTCCGAACATATTACAATACGACTAACATATAGATATATCTTAATAATATTAAACACACTACAATTCACATACATTTTTCCATAATTTCACAATTTTTAGATTACTGGCTCAAAACTTTATTCAAAGAACACACAACATATCATTATAGAGCCAGTAACCCCCTTCGTCATTTCACCTGCCCCGGGAGTCCATTCTAGTAACCCCCACAGATTTAAACTCAACTTCTTTTCATCATCCAGTATCCACTTTCTGATCCCACAAATCAAGACCCACTCTTCCATTCTTTCCAGTGACCATGTAATTTCTCCCTCATATTTCATTTTCATCTTCGGTTTCCATCCAAATCTCCCAAATTCCCCCACTAATAACTTCATTTCCACTCGTGAATAATTACACAGTCTCTCTCTTGACCACTTCCCTCCATAACCTTAGCCTCGCAGGGAAACAAACTTGTTTCTACCCCAAACATATTTTCTCTTCGGTTTCCTTCCAAATCTCCTAAATTTCCCCACTAAAAACTTCATTTTCACCAGTGAATATCTGCACCTTTTCTCTCTTGATCCATTCCCTCCATAACATTGGTCTCGCAGGGAAGTCAACTTGCTTCTACCCCCACTACCCCTTTGCTTCTTCTCATTGATCGAATCCGTAACTACCTCTATAATTCCTGTTTCTTCACATTTCCCTTCCAACATTGTTTCCACTTGAACTAACATGGCTTTCTCATGACTTCCAACTGAGCACACTTCATTCCCTTTCGTTCCTATTGTCTCAATTTGGGCTACAACTGACTCTCCAGTTCCCCATCTTTCGTTCATTGTCTCTGTCTCCTTTCCCTCACACTCCGTAATTCGACTCTTATCCATTCCTTTCGAATTCTTCGAGATCCCCAATGTCTCTAAACAACTTGTAACATTTCCCTTTTCGGTGATAATTGGACTCACAGATATTGAGACCCCAGGATGGCCTTTCTCAGCCCCTTCCCCTTCCTTACAGTCCTTAATATATTGTGCACTATCGGACTCGGAACTTGAGGTCACCTGTTCGATCGCCCCCTTTCCCTTCAAGGACAACTGTGACCTAGACATATCTATAATCAGGAAACTCTCGACTCCTCCCAACTTTTCTTTCATCAGCGCAGGGTCCACTCGCGACATTGTATGCCTTTTCTCCCTCAGCATCTTTTCTCTTTCTCTCCGGAACTCAGAGTTCATGAGAAACCCCTCTCTCTGAGACTTTCCAACCCCATTTTCCATAAGGAAATTCTCGCTTTCCATTCGGAGACTCTGGTGATCGGATACCCGAAAAGGCCGCTTACTTTTATCAATGCTTTTCGCCCCTGTCTGAATATTCAGGCTTGGTAATTCTGGTTTTTCCCAAGTCTCCTCAAATATTACAAACTGAGCTTTGCACGACTTTTCTGAATTAAACTTTGTACTTTTTCGCGACTTTTCGGAATTAAGCCCTTTACTGTTAAGAGTACTACATATTTCTGGGCATTCATACCTATAGTGTCCTACCTTTTTACATGCGAAGCACAACACGGTGTTCTTATGCACTTTTTTCACTGCTCTGCCAATTTGGCTGCTATAGTTCCGGTTAATGGTATACCGTGCAATTTGGGTTTCACTATTATCCTGGTTCATTTCCAGTTCCCACATTAACCATTTGATCTCGCTTTCCCTCTTTTGCATGGTATAGGTGGTTTCATGAGCAAAACAACCACTACTGGAATGAGAGTCATAATAAGCCGTACTTTATCTCTTATCCAGTACCTAACATCAGTAGACAATTTTAATATTTTGCTGACATCACGTTTATCACAGGAAAAACTGGAAAATTTATTTAGCATAATATGACAATATGAAAGGTGTAATGATCATCCAACTACTGCAGAATTCCTTACAATTGTAGAATGTTTATCATTTTACAATTTGGCACATCCTCCAAGAAGTGGAAATGCTGACCCATCAGTAATTGAGTCATTAATTACAATATGCCCTGATAAATTCCACTGAAAATTCAATTTTATCTAAAGTTGATTTACTTGTTGAGAATGAAAATATTTCAGATTTTCAAATTTTATCTAATAATGTACCTGATGGGCAATACAGTGATAACAGATTAATATATTACGTAACTGGTTTTGTTGTCAGAAAATTTAAAAGCAAAATTAGATGTGCTGAATGTGAAATGCAGATAGAAGATCAGGGAAACTCTCTGATAAATGAATGTTCATCATTGTTGTGGAGGGAAACCCTTCCTCTTAAAATTTGTACTTATTATTTATTTCTTTTATTTTAATTAAAATTATTTTTATATTTATTTATATTTCCAGACTAAAGTTATTATTATTATTTACATTTCAAAGTTATTATTATTTCAATTTTATCGTTATATTTATTTAATTATATTTACATTAACCTGTGATCATATAAGTTTTCCTAATAAAGTTACTTTTATTATTATTTTTTTAAATTATCTCTTGGTTTCTTTGTTTACATTTTTAGAAACATTTCAACACCTTACTACTTCTAAAAATTTCACTTACCTTTAAAGATTCTCATAAATAAAAATAACACAGCCAACAAACAACTAAAGAATGACAACCATTATTGTTAAATTTAATATTTTCTTTATTAATACTTTAAACTTAAGAGCTTCCAAACATACACAGATTAAATCTTATATATACTTAAACATTCATCTTAATGTAAGTACATTGCAAAAGGGATAATTAAGATTAACTTCAATTAAAAATAAACCCAATTTAAGCTTCAGTTACAAATTAAAATACCCAATTTTTAAATACACCCGGGCACAGAATCCCCTCTGGTCTGAAGACCAGAGTTTAGCCTGCCTGAGCTGTCCACCACCAAAAATGTTAAAACTTAAATAGTAAATACAATGTAGAATTTCAAATAGTGACTTGTGTATATAAAACTAAGAATGTACAAATTATGTAAGCAAGATGTTAATTAAAATATCTATTAATTATTTGCATTAAAAATGCCAACTATTTATTCTCAGCCAAAGCTTTTATCACTTTTGGAAAAAGGTTCCCACAATGGCTAGGATGTTTCAATAGAGTGCATACAGATGGCAGCACAACTGAGCAAAAGGTGATTATGGCAATCAACATGTGAAACACATAGTTTTATGTGATCCAAACAAAACTTATAAAAATCGTAAAATTTAAAGATGCTTCTCAAATTCTTTGGCCTGGTTTTTCTGTGACCCGTCAGACACAGAAAAATGATATCAATGATATTTGGTAAAACATAGAAGCAGAAATCGGATGACGCACACTGCTGGAGCTCATTTAAAAATTGTATAGATGCAGGTTGTAGCAAGGGGTACACATGAAGACAGTAAAAACTGGCTGGAAAGACGGTGAAGAGGGTACTTGTTTTAGCCCCGGCTTGCACTTATGAAGATCGATAAGTGGCGCTAAGAATGCACAAATTTCCGATAACGATGTTGGGTGCACTTTAATTAGTGCCTGAAACCACTTTGAACACTTGTTTTTCTGCAACCGCGGGAGATGGGCACCCTTACACGAGGCCCGTTCCACGGATCTCAGCAGCAATCAGAAAGAACCACTTAGTCCAATGCTGGTCAGGAATCGAATGTCTCCTCGCAACATGCTTGCCTCCCAGGAGACGCCAAACTTGACGAGTGAAAACCTGCGCTTTGCGCCGAACACTTGTGCATATACTACGGAATAAGAACGCTGTTATGCCAAGAACCATGAGGCGGAAAATATTCCGCCAAGCAGCAACCATGAACCCACGCAGTGACACATGGTCACCGGATGTCGTGAGGCAACCATACTTGCAGGTGTTCAAGAAAACCCAAGAAGGGCCAAATTTCGCTCTAAAAAATGTGCCTTTTTCCTCCCTCTCGTGAATGAAATGACATGAAGTTAAAACCCGAGAACGGGAAGTCGAAAGATTAACAAAAGATATTTTAACGTTTTAAGACGTATTGCGCATAATTTTGAATAATGAAAACAAGGAAAATGATAACAAATTACATTAAGAGGGGGAATAAATCGCCGAAATATTCAAAAACAACAAATAAATTTTGAATTTTGAAGGGAAAGGGGAAAATAACGAATATTGAACTATTATCAAATTTTGAACCATTAATTAAATTTAGAATAAAAAATCTCGGCATAACATCATTCACAAAAGCATTTGATGATGGAGGTCTTATGTACTCCTCAATAAATCTATTTAATTTTATTAAAAACTTAGAATACACATTTATAAAGTATTTCTCTATAAATTTACTTCACAGAGATAGTATAAGTGACTTATTTGACACTTTGTCAAACTCCACATACTCTACAAGGTCGAACTGACAAAAACATTATTGAGATTTCACTTAATAACCAGATTTCATTTTTATATTAAAAGTATCAACAGAGACAAATGTATACAAGGAAACAAAGTAAAATTTTCAAAGATAAGTAAATGTAAATAATGCATTTGAATAAATGAAATGCATGTAAAATATTAAAATAATGATACCATTTTATTATTAAAATATTTTTAAATTTAGTTTTTGTCTCCTTTAAAGTAGATAATATTCTTTAAACATTTATTTTTCTGTAAGGATGTATATATCTATATTCTACTGATGATTTTTATTAGACATTGTATAATATTAAACTTATTATGTAATATAAGGTAAGAAATAATACCTTATCTGTAAATATTTTGTTCAATTTATATATATATATATATATATATGTCATTTTTTTTTTCAACTGGTGTAAATTTATTGTTGAAATCACAAAATTAATTCAATGAAATTTAAATTCTAACAAGTAGAGAAAAATTATTTTAAAGTTCTCAATATGATGTCAAATTAATTGATTCAAAATTGATTTAATATATGCATATAGTTATAAGATAATCAAGATAGAATATTCTTATCTTAATAGTGCTATGTATAGATATAAGGTTTCTATCCAATCCCGATGCATGGTTTTTTGTCATTTCACCTTTCGAATGTTTTTCTATGGAGCACCCCCCCCCCCCCCCTTAAATGAACATTTTTGAAAACCTTTTTTGTCTAAGTGTTTTCAAATACACTGTACTCCCGATTATCCGTGCTAATTAATGTTCGGGTTTACACGGAAAATCGGAAAACATAGATAATCGAACAATGGCCCTGTAACCCGTAAATAAGTTAAAAATGAACAAGAATCCACCAAAAATTAACATAAAAGTTAAAAAACAGAGTCTAAACAAAATACTTTAAATGCTACAGTTTAATTAGAGTAGAGTAGAAGTAATAAGAGAAAACTTCCATATAAATTCAATTTTTCTTTATAAAAAAAAGTCTGTAATATTTTGTTTATGTGCCGTGTTTCAAACTGCACGGATAATCCGCACATGGATAATCAGGAGTTCAGTGTAATTAGCCCACATTTCAAGCCTCTATCAAACTTTAAAACAGACATTTCTCATTTGCAAATTGAACAATCATCAGCAAATCGAACATTTTGGGGCACAGCACCAAATGATGACACCCGTAATCATGAGACAAACAGACAGATTTTTAATTTTATTTATATAGATTAAAATAGAATTTTCCCTCATAACATTTTTTATTGGTTCCACAGAGAAATGCAAAACGGTGTTTTACTGTAATAAAATTGTAAAATATGATTAATTAATTTTCCTTGTAATTCAATTACAGAAAACTTACTGGATACAGTCCAGCATGCCTCGTGGAACTGCATTTGGTCCCAGAACCACAAACAGGTAGGGGCAGAAGAATGCTTTGCATAGGAACCTGGCTTTAGGAAGAACTATAATACTACTGAACAAATAGTTAGACTAAGCCAACATATTAAGGATGGTTTCCATAAGAAACAAAGCACTCTGCCAGTCTTTACAGACTTTAAATCCGCATTTGATCATGTCTGGAGGAAAGGGCTTCTTAAAAAGCTCCATCAAATTGGCATTTCTGGTCACCTCTACAAATGGATTTTTGATTTCCTTTCCCAGCGCTTTGTTAATGTTCATTACGGAAATGCTTGCTCGGGCTTTGGACAAACTGCTCAGGGTCTCCCACAGGGATCTGTTTTGAGCCCTGTGCTCTTCAATCTCATGATTAATCTGATTCAAACTATCTCTGGTGCTTGTCCAGATGTGCAGGTCTTATTATATGCTGACGACCTTGTAGTCTAGACTACGGGCTCTGATTTTTCAATGCTTGAAAACAAGCTGAATGATGTTTTGGACATCTTACTAAAATGGACTATAATCCATTACTAAAATGGACTATAATGGGATAATGAATCCTCTGTAAATATTGACAAAACCAATTTTGAGCTTTTTACTTTAAGTACTAAATATCACCAAATCAACTTGAAATATAATAACAAATGCCTTCAAAGAACAAACTGTGTAAAATATCTGGGCATTACGTTAGACTCAAAACTGAGCTGGAACCAACAGGTCTCCAAAATAATCGACAGTGTTTCCGGCAGGCTTGCGTTATTGAAGAGACTCTCTGGTGTTAAGTGGGGCGCTACACAAGACGTCCTCATCACTACTTTTAATTCTTTTATTCGCCTGTCTTTGATTATGGTGCTGAGATTTTAATTACTGCCTCAAATAGTGTTTTGGCTAAACTTGATGTAGCTCAAAATAATGCCCTTAGACTCATCACCGGAGGTGCTTTTTCTACACCTGCCCTTGCTATGGAACGACAGACCGGTATTGACTGTTTATATGATCGACGGCTTTATGCAGCCATGGCCCTTGGTGAAAGACTACTACATAAAGATGAATTTTGGACTGAGTATCGCACAGGAACTCTGAGACTAAAGACACATCATACCTTCTTATCAGAATTTCAGAAAATCTCTGATTCCATGGATATCCCAAATAGAAGAATCCCATATTCCAGACCACCTATTTTTCCGGGTACAATGAAATATGCAAGCCCCAGCTTCTGACCTTGTCTTTCCTGTGCAGAAGGAAGTCTCCACTCAAGCTGAACTAAAGGCTGCAGCTCTGGCTACTATCAGTGAGAGGTATCCTGACAGCAATTGGATACACATCTATACCAATGGCTCTGCTGAGAGAATCTCAGGGCGTGCTGGCTCTGGTGTTTTCTCCAAACTTTTCCAACTTAAAGAGCCTTTAAGTTTAAATTCAGATAATTTCGACGGAAAAATGTTTGTAATTTATCTGGCTCTCCAGGGGATTCGGGAGAGGCCTGAAGAGAGATTTGTTCTCTTCATTGATTGCCAGGCTGTAATTCACACTGTATCAAGTCATGCTCCACTGCCCACAGCCATTGAATTTAACTGTAAAAACATCATTAATACTCTATTGTCAAATGGAAAGAAGATTGTTCTACAATGGATCCCCAGCCATTGTGGATTGTGGGGAAATGAAAAAGCAGACAATCTGGCAAAGGAGGCATCTCTCATGGCATGTGTCGCATGCTAATTGTAGCATGCACCTGTGTCGCATGCTAATTTGAGAAATGTTAAAATTCAAATCAGGCAGAAAATTCGAAGTTTCCGAGCAACTGCCAGAAGAGAGCGGGTTGAGGGAAAATCTTGGGAAGGCCTACTGACATCTTGTCTTCCAAGAAACCTTCCTAGGGCTCTTGGGGTTTCATCTTTCCGATTGCTGACTAGACATGACTATCTGCGAGCGCACTTGCACCGTTTTGGACTCGCTGACTCTCCTGACTGTATTCTATGTGAGGAAAGTGTTGACATGAATGGCAGGCATCTCTGGAGTTGTTCTGCTCTCCAGGATGCCTGTACTTCTTCTTACTTCAAGACGTTCTCCACCCCTGGAGATACTTTGTATTTATATTGGACTGCAGGACTCCTTATGCTCGAGAGAGCAAATGATGAGGGACGTAATTAAAATAAATAAATAAAAAAAAAGGAACCTGGGAAGGCTTGGAGTGCCATATCGCAGAAACAGTTTCTGGAAAAATCAATAATTTGTAAAATAGGGGCCCAAAATTTCTGTTGATGGCACTGTTTGCATCATTCGGCTGTAATGAGGTATATTTACTGTAATAGACTAAATTTTTTTTTGTATGCAGATTTCTGCTCACCGAAGTTTACCTATAACATTTAAATTAATACAAATGCTTTTTCATGTACTGTACAGTGTAATTCAGTCTGTGTAATACTTTAGACAAAATACATCACATTTATTGTCCAAACTTTGTTTAAAATGAATTTTTTATTCCATTTTAGTTTAACATTCAGTAATACATCAAATTTGGTAATCCGGTACCGCTGAAGTCAGATTATCAGAAATTTACTGTATATTTTACTTTATTTATAGCCTAGCTAAAATATATAACATAAAACTTTATATTTGTAAATTTTGAATACCAGTTTTCTGTCTCAAATTATTTTATCAGACTTTGCCACTATTTATATGTTTTTATTTTTTATTTCAAAATAGTAAAAGTTTATTTTTGTTACGTTTGTGTAATTCAAATTAGGAAGTCCTATGAAAAGTTTTGTTTTTCATCAATATCTTGACAACACCCTGGTCTTAAACCTATACTAAATTTTAAGTGGGGCTATTTTAAGACTACCCACAAAATTTCATTCTATTTGGTTCAGCCATTCCTCCATAATGAAACAAATGAAAGTTTCGTTTTTCATTAATATCTCGACAATCCTTGGTCTTAGAAACTCGAAACATGGACGAAATTTTAAATGGGGCTATTTCAAGGCTACCCACAAAATTTCATCAAATTCGGTTCAGCCGTTCTCCTGTAATGATGAGACAAACAGACAGATTTTCAATTTTATTTACATAGATTAAAATAAGAGTTTTCCCTCATATAACAATTTTTATTGGTTCCACAGAGAAATGCAAAACGGTGTTTTACTGTAATAAAATTGTAAAATGTAATTAATTAATTTTCCTTTTAATCCAACTACAGAAAACTTACCAGATACAATCCGGCATGCCTCTTGGAACTGCATATGGTCCTAGAGCCACAAAAAACAGGTAGGGACAGAAGAATGCCTTGCATAGGAGCCTGGGAGGACTTGGAGTCCCATGGAGCAGAAAGCTTCTGGAAAAATCAATAATTTGTAAAATAGGGACCCAAAATTTCTGTTGATGGCACTGTTTGTATCCATTTGGCTGTAATGAGGTGTATTTACTGTAATAGACTAAATTCTTTTGTATGCAGATTTCTGCTCAATGAAGTTTACCTTATAAAATTTAAATTAATGCAAATGTTTTTTTGTGTACTGTACAGTGTAATTCAGTCTGTGTAATGCTTTAGGCAAAAACATCACATTTATTGTCAAATACTTTGTTTAAAATTAATTTTTTATTCCATTTTAGTTTATCATTGGATAATTCATCAAATTTGGTAATCCGGTACAGCTGAAGTCAGATTATGAGAAATTTACTGTATATTTTACTTTATTTATAACCTCGGTAAAATATATAACATAAAACTTTATATTTGTAAATTTTGAATCCAATTTTCTGTCTCCAAAAAATTATTTTATCACACTTTGCCACAGATTACATGTTTTGTTTTAAAATGGTATAAGTTTATTTTCTTTAGGTTTTAGTAATTTAAATTTATTTAAATTAGCTGAATTGCTATAATTTTTATTTCCTTTTATTTAACATTAATCATGTGCTTTTTAAATATGAATTAATTCATTTGTCATGATATTTTTATTACATTCTAATTCCTTTTATTTTAAAAACTTCAGTTTCTGCCATCTTAAAATTCATGCAACAATTTGATATTCTATTCATTTCCTTGAATTTTTGTTTTTATCAATTCATTTTCTTCTTTAAAGTTTATTTATTATCTGTTTCCATATAATACTAGATAAATGTTAGAAATTGTCCCGTTATATTTTTTATCATTTGATAATTAACGTTTGGTTATCCTTTTAATATGTGGATAGTTCTCATTTAATATTTGGCAACAGTCTTTGGAGTGTCGAAAACCCAGACCGTCCGGCTCATCTGTGGACATAGAGTAGCAATTTGGGTGGCCGGGACAGCCTTTGGAGTATAAAAATGTGTCTTCATGCAATAGTTCTTAGATTACAGAAAAGAAAGGGGTTTTTTCTCTCTTTTTTATTTCTAACAGTAGCACTTAATTCAATGAACATTAGCTATTAACCTGGAGTATAGTGAATAATTAAGCTGCCACATGATGTTGCCCCGGAGCACCAGTGGGGGTGGAACACACTATGCCAACAATACAACATTCATGCCTGTAGATGGGACTTGAACCCACAACCCAGCAGCAGAGCAAGCATAAGGAAGTGCTTGCTTTGACAGCTCAGTCACCGCATCATTGAGAGAAACACGTGAATTGACAAATTGCATTTTGCACTATGTGCATGTATTCTATTGGAATGAAATGTTCCATTTCACAATTGCTTAAAGTGGACTTCTAAAAATGCTGTCCTCTTGTTTTTGACAATATGCCAATCTTGTGATGTTTCTTTCCTCTATCTCTATTGAGATGAATGCTTAACCAGCTTTAATTTACCAGTCCGATGTTTGATAACCAACATAACTCATGTGGAATTTATGATACCGAATTTGTGTTTGTGTCAGAGTTTCTTCTTGTTTTAAAAATCTGTAAATCCAATCTTCATAAAGTTATGAGAATCAGCTGTGCAAGTTTCATATCCAGCACTTGATTTTATTAATGAAGTGTCATCCAATTATGCCCTACTAATGGAGTTCTGTATGAGTGAATGGCTCAGTGCAATTTTCCAGAGTACATATTTTTCAAAGTTTGATGACCAGATGCTGTTCTATTCTTGTGTTTATTTCACTATACTTTGCTTATACATCAAGCTAGCTCCTTTGACCACATATAACATTTTTCTTCAATAGAACTAACATAGTGGACTTTGATATATATTCTCAACCCTGAAATGTCTTCACACATCGAATTTGGTGATGTTTAAAATAATTTATAATTGTCAACTTAAAAATATTTTTACAATATGCTCTCTTTTGTTAAGGATAAGATCCCTAAACTTATATACTGTAAGCCACTTGAACCTGGATTTTCCTTTTGTATTTAAATTCTATTCTAACTTACATTCTAAGGTTCTAAATTCTTTTATTTGACTAATAAATCCTTTTTATTCCCAAATTCTCTTTTGGATATTCTTCTGAAGCTCTATCTTAATTGCTTAATATCATTAATATTATTTTTTTATATATTCAAAGCTAATTTTCTACTATACTTTAGGCCAATACTTGGACTGTATTTGATGTGAAACATCTTAGGGTGTTATATTATTTTTTTATATATTCAAAGCTAATTTTCTACTATACTTTAGGCCAATACTTGGACTGTATTTGATGTGAAACATCTTAGGGTGTTATATTATTTTTTTATATATTCAAAGCTAATTTTCTACTATACTTTAGGCCAATACTTGGACTGTATTTGATGTGAAACATCTTACGGTGTTATATTATTTTTCTATATATTCAAAGCTAATTTTCTACTATACATTAGGCCAATACTTGGACTGTATTTGATGTGAAACATCTTAGGGTGTTGAAAACCCAAGCCACCCGACTCACCCTAGAGTACAAGCAACTGTCTGAGTGGCTGGTAAACATCTTAGGGTGTGGGATACAGAGTAAATTATGAAAATGTAATGAAGAATGAAGCAAAAGTTCATAACGGAAATGTTACCATATTGTTAGGAATACCTAACAAAAAAAAAACACTGCGATAATTTGAAGGTCCAGGCCATGTGACCATAGCAATGAACACCAAATTGGTGACATATGGAAACAGTTCGAACATTGTAGATTGGGTAAGAACTTTATGACTTGTGATTTTTCCAGAACTATTCACAGGATGTATGCTCATCCTCAATTAGTTGGATTGTTGATTCAATACGAGTAAACATGAATTGTGAGTATGTTAATGTTGGGAGTAAATCATGAAAGAAATTTGAAGGGGATAAAACAAAATTATGTAACTGAAGTGCCATTATATTTGCACTGCTGAACCCAATACAGAAATCAATATGTATTTTTTCTTCTAATTACATATACCCTTTAAGCTATATTCTTAAACAATTCTGAAAGAAAAGTGTGTAACAGATTGGAATTAGATCTGCTCTATACACTAGTATTAGCCAATCACTTATGTCAACTACACATTCGCTCCGGTGGAGTGACTGCAACTGTTACATCCAAACATTCTAAAAAGTTAATTTTGCCGTTTGTAGTCAAATATGGATAAAATAAACTGCACTCTATTAATCTATCAAAATTGAATTGAAAAAATAAAAATTTTCAAAAACCAAAAGTAAGGAGTAATGTTTCACAACAATATTAAGTAACAGAGTTACCATTTTTTTTTTTTTTTGTGACAGAGATGTAAATTATTTAAAAGTCATTAACGAAATAAAATATATTTAACAAATAAAATTTATTAATAAACATTTAAAATTTTGAAAAATTAACATATATGAAACGGTTTTATTTCCATTTTGAATGCATTTATGCACTCTGGTCATACTGCACATTTGAAATACACATTTTTCAGAGTATTTAAGTCATTTAGTTACAAAAATTACATCATAGCTGCCAACTTACCAGAAAGGAAAATAGAAACATATTGCATGATGAAAAAAAAAATACTTTTGACCACACTAACATTGTGTTTTGGTGCATTTAACCCTTAACTTGTAAAGCAAAGCAACTCATACATATATTGAGTTTATTTAACACATACTTAATGAAATAGAATAATTTATTTAATTATTTTTATTACATGCTAGAATTGCAGTTGATTTCAGTTTTCTAATAATTTAGCATATTCTAATAATTCTAAACCCATATTTTTTTTTTTATTTTTATTATTCACAGATATAATTTAAATTTAAATTAAGATTTTTTTTTTTTTATAAAGGTTGAAACAACTTAATTTTTAATTAAAATTCTAAAAATATGTAAATTTAAATGCAAATGCATCAAATTCTAATTTAAGTTTTTGAAACAGTTGCATTTCTAAGTACCCAAATCATTATTTTAATACAGTTATTCAGACAATAGTCCTTCATTTCATAAATAATACTTTAGAAAATAGTTTTTCTGTATAAAACACAAAAAAATTAAAAACATTTAGACGATGCAAATATATTGCAAAAGTGGAAATTATTTTCATAATTCAATGAAATATACAGAGGGTCATGCCCATATGTTTTTTATGATACTGTTGCAAAGCTGCCTTCCATTTCATTAATAATGTGTTTGAAAAATAGTTTTCTTGTACAAATTATGAAATAATTATAAAAATTTTAATCAATGCTAATAGTTCTCCCACATTAATTTGATAATAAGTGGTTATCTGCATCTCTGTCTTATGATGCAGTGGGAAAAATCGATGTTCGCGAGTGCTGATTATGCGTTTGCGGGAAAACAAATTTTCAGATGCAAAACGGTCTGATTTCAAAATTCTTGACCGTTTCTATTTTTGGAACATTTGAAACCTATTTCTGAATTCAAGACTTTTGTAACCGGGAGATACTCTTATGCAGATGAAAAATAAAAACACAAATTCACAGTAAAAAAGTACAAATGTTATGAAGATGAAAAATTGAACAATTTTGGCAAAAAATGAGATTACCGGAGTAAGACTAGAAAAAACGAACAAATACTGGAAAATTGAAACATTTGGAAGCTATGTTACATATTTACACAATTGTTAATTACATAACCGGGAGATACTCTTATACAGATGAAAAATAAAAATTCACAGTAAAAAAGTACAAATGTTATGAAGATGAAAAATTGAACAATTTTGGCAACAAATGAGATTACCGGAGTAAGACTAGAAAAAATGAATGAATACTGGAAAATTGAAACATTTGGAAGCTATGTTACATATTTACACAATTGTTAATTACATAACAGGGAGATACTCTTATGCAGATGAAAAATAAAAATACAAATTCGCAGTAAAAAAGTACAAATGTTATGAAGATGAAAAATAGAACAATTTTGGCAAAAAATGATACCGGAGTAAGACTAGAAAAACAAACGAATACTGGAAAATTGAAACATTTGGAAGCTATGTTACATATTTACACAATTGTTAATTACATAACCGGGAGATATTCTTATGAAGATGAAAAATTGAACAATTTTGGCAAAAAATGAGATTACCGGAGCAAGACTAGAGAAAACGAACAAATACTGACAAAATTGAAACATTTGGCAGCTATGTTACATATTTACACAATTGTTAATTACATATTTATGCAATTGCTAATTACATATTTACAAAATTGTGGCTGAGGGCGTCAACTGGTAATATGCGACAATCCTGGTCCAAAGCCAGCATTTGTCTCAAGAGATCAATGAACTCTCTTCTGTTAGCCTTCTCAGTAGCCAATTCTCCACCTTCTAAATCATTTGACAGATTGACCTGAAAAGAAGACATGAATTAAAGTATTGGTAAATGCATGATTTATAACACAGTACAAGAATTTGTATCATAAAGAACCAGAATTAGGGTTATCTAGTTATCTACCTGACTCCTAAAAACCACCTGGTAATTTTTTATAATAAAACACACTTAAAAGTAAAATGTTTTATTAAGCAAGAGGAATGGATAGAAATAAATCATTAATAACTTCAGATATCCACAAATATCCAGTAGATTTAGCAACTACATGTTTACAGGAGCGAATAAAAGAGCAAATTCCCACTTAACACTCATTCTTCTATGCATATTCAGAAAGAAATGGACTTGTGAATGAACTACTTCAGAACTTATACAATTTACAGCGTATGGAACTCTGTGATCTGTTAAAAGGGTCACAAGAGTATGAAAATATAAAAATTATCTTGGTTTGCAGAAGAATAAATGATAACGTCAGTCTATAAATTATAATTGCATATAATATTATTAATTAATCTTATTTAATACTATTTTGTTGTGCAGGAGCAAAATTAATTCTAAAATAATATTTCAGGATGAATAATATTTCTAAGCATAATTGTAAGCTTTTTTGCACACGTAATTGTAAACTCATACTATGAGGATTTAAAATTTATTAAAGTTTAATAATAATTTTATTTTTAAATATTTTGTTAATACTTGCTTACTTTCTATCTAAATTTCTATTTAAATAGTTTTCATCACTAAATAAGAATATTTTTTTCAATTTATTTAAAAATACTGTTTGCAAACATTTTAAATGGTTCAGCATTTCAATAATTGCAGCAAAAATAGACTCATTTATCTTCAAATCTATGTTCCTCAACTACATTTCTTAAATAACTTAATTTTTATGCTTCCAATACTCTTCTGATCACCAAGTTCCACATGTTGTGAATATTTTTTCCAAGATTCCTAGAGCTACAGCATTAGGTGGGAATTTGCTTATTTATCCACTCGTCATGTTTACTAGTGAAGCATTTAATACAAATACTTATTTGCAGCAGTGTGAGCAAGCATAAATGCAAAGTATATATTGACGGAGTTCATAGGGATGTGCAAACTTACTTTGTGAATCTATACATGTTATTTAGTGATGTTCATATTGTATTAATAATGCTCTTCATTTCATGAATACAGTATCATATCAAGATCAATAATCTGATTTAGAAAATTAAATTTCCTAAATCTTGATTGAAAATTTTTAAAATTGGAATATATGCAAATTACATTAAATAGTAAATAATAATTTTATTTTTCACAAATTATAAAAATAACGTAAAAAATAACTAACATAATTCATGAGCATAATGATTAAAACATGGTGAGATTAATGTAAATATAATATCTATAATAATAAATGCATGTGTCTCAGTACCTTTAGTAGCGTAAAATCTAAGCATCATACAGTCATGAAATTTGGTACGCAGGTATTCCAAGACCAGGAAAGGTGAAATCCAGTGAGATTTTTTAAAAATTCAAATTAGTTTTTTATATTTTAGCATGATTTTCACACAAATCAGTTCCTTAACAACCAAAACATTATCGCACAGTTTCAATCTTAACACAGTCAGAAATATTGAGTCATCAGAATACCAGATTGTTGATAGGGAAAAATACATATTGATAGGGAATTTTTCTGAAGATTTTCAGTTAATTCTCTGGGAATTCTAGGGTTTTCCCTGAGGTATATGAATCCCAAGTAAATTCCATGAACTCTGAATATTGAATATGAACTCTATTGAAGTTTTTAGACAAAACACTCAATTCACTTTACTATTTCTATTTAGGGGTGCGGTAGCCCATTGGTTAGCGTGCTGGAGTTGCACTCGGTAGGCCCGGGTTCGATTCCAGCCACTGCCAAAACTGCCCCCGTGTTCACGCGGAGTACGATCACGTTAAACATGTGGGTCCGTAAGTTCTTCCGAGAGGTTGGTGGTAAGGGAAGGAGGGTACGGTCCCTGTGGATGCCTCCCCCACTGGGTTCCGATCTAAATTGGGTGGCACTTCCCGGCCGTCCAAACAGTTACCTTACACCTTTCTGGTAGGTCGGACGGTCTGGGTAACAACAACAACAACTACTTCTATTTAACTATAAAATATTGAGTTTTGATCACTAAAAACAGCAACTATAAAAATTCATTTAGAACAATGTACAAACAAATTTTGTTTGTGATAAACTTTAGAGGCAGGGGAAAAAAGCAAATTTCATCTAAAATTAAAAAAAACTGTAAACATAAAACTGTATGTACTACTGAAATAATCTTTATCATAAAATAAAATCACAGATGAATATATACATGAAAAATTACCTGAGCTACGTCATCAAGACAGTTAAAAACATATTTTCTTGCTTCTTTTGATTTGGTGTTTGTCTCAGCTTCATATTCTTCGGGAGTCTAGTAAAATATTTTAGATAAAATTTACTTTCAGAAATAGTCTTAAAATTAAGTATACTTATTCAAAATATTCGTATAAAAGTATTATAGTACATTTAGTGGTACTAACCTTTAGCCTCCAAACTTTATATTCTGTTTCTTCCTCTAGTTCCTCATCTATGTTTAATACATCAATCAGAATATCTGTCTCATGGTGGAAAAAGATGGTGGACTTTGTGGCATTGTTAAGCATTTGTTCAGCAGGTAGCCCCTGTGTCTGGCTAATGTATCGAATCTGAAAAAAAAAAAAAAAAAAAAAAAAAAAAAAAAAAAAAAAAAAAAAAATACATTTTTATAACTTACAAATAGACTTATTATTTCATAAAAAAAATTAATTGAAAACAGTACAAGCTTTTATTTTTTTAAACAATTTGTTACAATGCAATTAAATGCTTTAAATTTTAAAAATCTGATAATTCTACATTTAGCATTAATCAAATAGCAGTATTTGCTAAACAAATTTCAAGTCTATAATTAGTAAGTTGCCCATTAAATCATGTGAATCTCCCAACAAGAAGTATAAATGAAATATTAGGAGACATGGTAAAAGCCTAAGAAATTTGTAAAAGCCTCTTAAGAAATTTGATATATGGCTCTTCTATTAAACAAAAGAAAATAAGAGGCAATAAAATTAAGTTCATTCTAAAAAATAATGTGGACATTAAAATTAAAGAATATTTGGATTAACCTCCCAAAATATTACTAAAAAATATGTCTAGAAGATTCTCACAATTATCATTTGCTAATACACATAACTAAAAAAATTAATCCTACATAATAAAGGTAACATTTCACAGAAAAAAGGATATTTTAAAATAAAGCCCCATTCAGGATCACCCGAGTGTTTCACCAAATAAGGAAAATGTCCTTTGCCTGATTTATTTGGTGATATCCATTCAAAAAATTAACATGGAAACTGAATTATCCACAGATACCATGTAATTCAATTTTTACTGCAAAGTTAGTCCAAGTTTTTGCTATAAAGTTATACCAACAAAACTTAAGAGCTAATCAACAGGTGCATTAAGTTACCAAGCAATGATTTAGTATGAGACACTTACCTGTTCATATTCTGAAGAACCAGGATAGAGTGGACTTCCAAGGAAAAGTTCTGCTACAACACATCCCAGTGACCACATGTCAATAGCTTCACAGAACGGAAGACCAAGGATTATTTCGGGTGATCTGAAAAGAAATTACAAGCGTATAAACATTAACTGTACATACTGTTTACTCATGACAAAAAAGACCCCTGACAGTCATTCTTTATCCAAAGAAATAGAAAGGTTCTTTCATTATATTCACAGTACATTCCTATAGAGGCATTTACAAAATTGGGATTGCACCACAGTCAATAACAATGGCGTGGCACAGTTTCAAGCTTTCTGTACACTCATTGTATTGGAATAGCCAATATCCGCAAGAGTAGCAAAACAATTAGCTATGTGCTACAATTTCACAGCTATGAAAACTGGAAAATCCTATCTTACCACGCAAAGGGTTTCAAATTTCTTACTTTAAAAACAGTCCACAAGACAAATATTTTGTTCTTTGCACTGTGGCTATCATGAAATGGTATTGTATAGGATAAATATATCAATTAAAAATGAAATTTACTGAGAACATTTCATAGGTGCTATTCTTCACTTTGTGTACTTATTGGGCAATTGCTGAGATATAGATTAATATTTTCTACCATAGTATCTATTTGGAGATAGAATTGCCTATTTATGGATACAGAATGATCAACGGCATTCTTCAGAATATAATATACACAATATCTACAAGTGTCTACATAAAAACACAATACAACTGAATTCTAGGATACACATACCTGTAGAAGCGACTTTGAAGATAGGTGTTAGGCACTGCTTTTGATACAGGAGTTGCTGATCCAAAGTCAATCACTTTAACACGAAGTGGTTGCAGATTAGATCCTACCAGCATTATGTTATCAGGTTTCAAATCGGTATGAATGAAACCCAATTCCTGCAATATAGAACACAACATTCACATTAAGTTAAGGCTTTATGAAAAAATATTGATTGATTTATAGAAATATGCATAAGCAAAGCTAGAACTTACTAAAGCAATACCTCAAACTCACCCCCATTTTGCTGATAAATTTTTACTATCATCTCTTATCATGAATGGATATATAAGTAGGTACACTAAGTATTCAAATAGGTTTCAATCCTCCTTAAAAAATTTATCTTTTATTCAATTTGATTTCAAATTTTATCCTGCTTATACGATATACATTGCACTGCGCATATTTTAAAAATTAACAATACAATTAAAAAAGTAAGTCTACAAATGGAGCCTTGAAACCAAATTATGTAAGTTGTATTCACAAATAAAATATATTTGGGACCCATTCAACCTTTCCATAATTCTGCAAAATAGATTTTTAATTTAAAGTGTTTACTTTAAAATGAATATTCCTATAGCATTTTTCTTTTTTTTACTTTAATTAAGACTGCATTTGTTGATTTTCATACAGGTTTGCAAAATTATAGCAGGTAGCAAGTTTTGTTGCCGCCATTGCAGGTATCGGCTATTTTACACTGAACAGCACTAAAATGTGAAAAAACATTCAACAGATGCTAGTATCAGCAATGAAAGCATGATCTAAATCAACTAAAGATCCTAAATCATGAAAAGAAACAATATGTTTATACAGCGAGGGCACAAACAGTACCAATACGAATCCATGTTTCATTCGCTAATCAATTTGAATTGGCTGCTAATGGCTAAAATGCAATGTTCCAGAAGCAAATCCACATATGAAGCATTTTAAAACCTACAGCTTCAAAGCCAATATTTCATGTCAGTTTATCTGAACATTAAGATATGTGTATATGCAGTGACTTTCAATTCAGATCACTTGGATTAACTATAGACACACCAAAATAAACAAGATTCTAGCCTAAATGCTGCATATAATAAAAGAACATTTAAATACAAACATTTTTGTATTAAACACAACTGTATGGGAGATTATGGTATATTTTAACAAGAAAGATCAATCATGCTTAAAGCATTGATTATGAAACACTTTCCAACTTCAATGCAATTTTATTTTAAAAAGTCGAAAATGCAATACATTCCTTGGTAATATTTTAAAACTTATCACAATACTACATTGATTTATTATATTTGAAAATTTAAACCTTCATCGAAAAAAATGAACTTCATTCAAATGACGGCATTGAAATATAAATTGCCTGGTTTAAACATCTCTAAAATGTGATATATTCCTCGGTAATAATTTTAGAATTATCATAATGCAACGATAATTTATTAGATTTAAAAACTTCATCCAAAACAACTGAAATTCATTCAAATGATGTCATAGAAAAAATAACACGCCTGGCTCTCTCTTAAAAAGCAGCATTTCATTCATAAATAATTTCCCATTCATGTCATTCATCACAATACTATAATAATTTATTTTATTTAAAAATTAAGACCATGGAGCTACAAGTAATTTAACTCTATGCTTAAAACTTCATCGCAAAAAATCGTCCTTCTCTTGGTAAAGTCAATGAATATTTCTTTCATATCAGCTATGCAGACTCCATGAGCTAAATTCTTTTGCGTTAAAAAAATACAGCAATTCCCATACAACTCATCCTACATATTTTGCTGTTTACATTTTACATAAGTGAAAAATAGGCTTCGTTGTAGAAATAATCAAAATTGGATGAGCATTTAAACTCATATATATTGTAATTGCTTTGTTTTAGTATGTAGATGCACAGAATTTAAACCAAAATAAAGTGGTTTCAGGACGGATACAACACTCAATATGAAATAAAAAGAACTTTAAAAATCACGATTTTGAGACAAGATGGATGCCATATATCATTTTGAAGTGGATCACGTGATACTTTCATATCATGGTCACGTGATCGTTTCATATAAGAGGTGTTATTATTTTAATTTTTATTTAAAAAACTACTGAATATATTTCGCTGAATTTTTTTTTATATATTTTATGGAGCAATTTGAATATTACCTAAAAATTTCGAAGCAATATGTGAATTTTAAATCCGCTTAAAAAATGTTTGAAAAATTAGGTTACATAGGGCTTAATGTAATTCATTTTTTCAACCCGGGTTCAATCCAAAACTAATTGGGTGATATTATTCATTTATATTCCCATAGGTCCTACAGACCATCTGAACAACATACTAAAATTTCATTTTGATTAAGTCATTTTTACGGCAGTTATCGTGCTAACGGACAGACAGACAGACAGAATGAACAAAGTCATAAACACTTTTCAACTTTGTTGTAAAGTGTTAAAAATCAGTTGTTTTGGTTAGATGAGACATTACTGAAGCATGCATCACACTTACCTTCAGCTTAAGCAGAGCAGTCAGGATTTGCTGCAGAATAGGCTGAATAAAGTCTAATAAAGGCAATGGACTGAATTCATTTTCCTTCAGATAATCCTGCAAGCTCAGTCCCAGCATTTCGAAGACCAAGCACATGCGGTTCTTGTGGGTAAAGGATCCATAATAATCAACCAAATTATACTGAAACAGAAGGATCACAAATGTTAGGTTCCTATTCAGAATGTCACATATAAAAAGAAATATGGCATACTTGCCAATATTAGAAAATTAAAATTAGGCAATCTATGGCGCAACAACTTTTATACTGTCATTAAATGTCAGCCCATATATAACAGGGTACATAAATTTATGCAAAAATTTAGTTCCTCTAAATACGCTCCTTTGATACATCTAATATAACAAATGAAGATGTCAGTGTGTGTGTCTGAGCAGTCTGTAGTGGAAAATCAAAGTATTGTATGTAAATAGGTGCAGCTCAGTGTTATTTTTTTTTTAAATCGATTCCTTAGTAACCTAAAATATTATTACATAGTTTCCCATCATAACACCATCGGAAAGATAAAAAAATTATCTTTCAAACAAATTTTGAACTGAATCCATATGATTTATAAACAAATTTTAATAAATTTTTAAAACATATATATTTTTCTCGAGTTTTAAACAATTTTTGTATTGATATAAAAAAAAGTTGACATACCATCTAACATTTACCATTTAACAGCAGCTCCTAAATATAAATGCAGACCCTTTTCTGGAGCTGTTCTACCTACTGAGGCCACTCCCATATGTCTGTTATTATCTCATATTTTAAATATGGAGCACAAGGGATTTTCAGCAAGCAATGAAATGATTGCATAGCCATTATCAAATTTCACTATACAATTGGTTTGGCTGTGAATGGAAAAAATTGAGTGCAGGAATGATTTTTCTTCAAAACTGGCATTTTGGAAATTAAGTTGTGTTATTTCCATCGTCATTTGTATTATTTACAAGGCATGCATATACTTGGGACCCGGGTAATTTGTTTGTCCTAAATAAGCACTTGATCTTTGGCAGAACAACGCAATGAAAATACTTGACGTTGCAAAATAGAAAAAACTCTAGATTTATAGGCAAGACCATAGCATACCTCTAACAGACACCCCTAAGTAGATGCATAATATCTATTGCATATATATGCATAATATCCAGAATGTGGATTAGAAGGTGAAATTTTCAATCCACTAATCTACTCTAGATATGTCTGCATATCATGAAAATAATTAAAATATGGTACAAATGCCTAATAAACATATATATTGATTGGAAATTCTTATTGAGTTTTAAAAATGAAATACAATATAACTTTTAATATCTCATTAAAACAGGATTAGTCAAATTGGGGTCTGCATTTTGAAAGTAGTCTAGCACTTTATTTTTTGTAGCCCGATCAGTCATAAAAATACCCTGCCTAAACATATATATTAATTGAAAATTCAAAGTAGAGTATTGAAAATGAGATAAAGTATAACTTTTAATTAATGTCTCATTAGAACAGGACTGGCCAACCCAAGGCCTGCATATGGCCAAGCATATTATTTTTTGAAGCACACATTAGCCATCATAAAAAGCTATGATAAATATAAATTAGGAGAAATGCAATAAAAAACCCACTGTACCAAATCACCTGCCACTACTGATCTTTCAACAAATACAAACTAAAATATGTGTCTCAAAACTAAACAGTTTTATTAAACTTATCAATCATTCGCATGTACAAACACAGAGTTCTATAATACAAGGTGGAATATTCCTATCATTTGAAAAGTAGATTTACTGAGCAACAGTGAAGCGAGACACATTTACGCTATGACAGTAAAATACATGATGGTGAAAAATTATCCTAAATTAAGGTTATTTTCACAATAAAATGATACACTCACATTTGGGAAGATTGTTTTTCCCCCCAAAAAAATTTACTTTAACAATAAATAGCAAACTTCAATAACAGGCGAAAATTTGTAAAATCAATTATGTGCAATAAACGAAATTAAAGTAGCCTTAAAAAATTTGTGACAGAAAAGGAAAGTAAACATCTTCATGCAATTATGTACTGAGTGAATAAAATAAATGTTTATAGAATGTTTTCTTTAATTTTTAAAACACTATTTGATGTGTAGTTTACAGAAAAATTGTAGTTCATCAAGGTGGCTTGTGAGAAAATTATTGCTTATCACAGTGCAGAGTGATTTGAGTTAGCCAGGCCTGCATTAGAAGGTAAAAGTTTGAATTCTGTAATTCACTTAACACAGAAAATATTAAAACATAACTAAAAACTATAATACAGGATGGCTATGATGAAATATATATTTACTTTATCTACATCTACTTTGCTTAGTCGTTTCAAAATGCTAGCCTCAATCTGCCCTTGCCTTGTATAGCTTGGATCATCTTTTAAGATTTTGACAGCAACTATTTCATTGCTCCCCCTCTTGCAGCATTTAACAACCTTGGAAAAAACAAACAATTAGCAATATTAAACATAGTTATAAAATAGTAACATCGCGCAATTAAAATCCAATGCAAAAAATATTTAAAACCATGCAAATGAAAAAGATAAAAATAAAATTGCAAACAAAATATTTCAGCGATTCTTGAATACCATCATTGGTTGGGGCGGGTTACTAATTTTGAAGGACCAATGATAAATCCTAGCTTATCATATCACAGAGTTGCCACAGCAAAATCTGATGAAAATAGTTGCTTGAAAAGCATAAAATGAACAGAAGTTAACAAAAAGACACAATTTAGAAGAAATTGTAGTCATACTTTAATTTGTAATAATACATTCTAGTTAAGTTTGCCTTAAACAGCTGTTGATTGAACACTAACTATCATAATTCAATAACCCAGTATTGTCAGCTAGCATGTAATTACAGAAATCAGGATCTATTCCATTGCCAGTCATATTTTTATGCAAACACTATAGCAGAGAGACATTCAAATAAATGTTAAGGATTGATTAAAAATAGTATTCATGTTTTGTTTTGTTTTTCTAAATAAATGCAGAGGACCAAATTTGCATCACAGTATCAATGACATTTCCATGCAGCTTTCCATTAGAAAAATATTGTAAAATTCATGTGCTATAGTGTGAAATTTTATTAAGTAACCTCAAAGAATACTAAGCTTAAATCGTCAAAAATATGCCCTATGGATAAAACTTTTGCTAGACATTTTCAAAAATACACATGATTATCATTTCTACGGGAAAATAAAAATAGTTATCTGATCTACAAAAATAATTACTTTTATATACATTTATATTAATAATTACATATCATATATACATTAATTTTTCCCATTGCCTGAGATTTAAAGAAGAGATTCGATGAATTCATTTATTAAATTTCCTAAAAGACGACAGGGCTAAAATTGGAAAATGAATCCCTGCTGCAAATTGCGGGTAACACAAATTACAACATTAAATAATAGGACTTTTGAAAGTTTCTAAAGAAGTCTGACATCAATCATCATTATTTCTTGGACATCATTATTTCTGACATCATTATCTCTAGGTGACAAAAAAGGCAATTTCTTGCCTATGAAATCTGTCAACACTATTTTGCACAGTATGTTGCTCTGAAACAATTTAATTTAGTTTTATTACATTAGCAATAGTTTGAGCTAGAGACTTGCAGTGAATACCCAAATTCTCAACCAGTCGCATGTAATCAAATTGTATTTTAAAATTCTATTCAGTAGATTTTAAATCTCTAATGAATATCTGCAATTTTCTGCTGTTTACAGCTTGTAACCCTTGTTTATGCATTGTGATATGGCAATTGTTTATGCAAAGAAATGTGATATGACACAGCTATTAAAAATCATTTTTTTAGGGGTAAACCACAACCCAGCCTGCAGCTTGAAAGGCAAAGAAAACCTATAATTCGACCCGCAACTTCAATAATAAAGGAAATCTGACCTGAACCGTAATATTACTTTTTTTACTTTTGTAACCTGTAGATACAAATACAAAGATACAAAAGTTAATCGCGATTCATTCCTACACAGCGGTAGCAGAAAACTGCACTGCGGAAAACAACTGAAAGTCACGATTTGCATTCCCGTGATTTCTGCCTAGAAAGGGGGAAAATAAGGACAACTGAGTGAAAACTGGGAGATTAAGCGACTTACCCGGGAGATATAGCAAAAATCCGGGAGAGTTGGCAGCTATGTGATAGCTTTTGATTTTTAGCTAAAACTGCAGCAAATGTTTTAACAAAATGAGATATTTTCTAGTAAAATGCTGTTGACAATTCTCTTTTTTTTTTTTTTTTTTGCAACCTCATTCATCGACCCATGACTGAATCATTTCTTGAGTAGCAAGATGTGTGCCCATTTCATTTCAAAATGCATGAACCAGATGTGCTCCATCCATCATCATATCCAAATACCGATCAGTGCAATTCGGAAGTGTGTGAGTTGCATCCCACTTAGATATATTAAGCTTTCCGATATCAGCACTTGCATCATTTTGGGAGAATCTTTTTTTATGTTTGCTAGAAATCATCAAGTACTTAAAAGTAGAGCATGAATTATGCAAATTGTAGAAAAAAACTTATTTTTGTCATGAACATTTTCTAGGTTCTGGGGACCTGATGATAAGGTTGAAAATGAATAAAGTTAAAAATATTGGGGTAATTTATGTGTGCATGTACATGCAAGCCCTGATACTCTACTAAAAAAAATATTTAAATGTCATTTTAAAGATTTTATACATATATCAATTCATTATGCTGTAAAATGTGCAAATTGTATCAGAAAACAAAATACAATAGGGTAATTATTTTTTCCACCACTAAAACATGATTCAGTAATTTCTTTTTCGTATAAAATATAAATTGCAATAGCCATAAAACTATTTGCCTTTAATAAAACATCAAAGTTTAATCTTTAACAAAATAATTGTTAAAATAAGTTATTCAAAGTATTTAAAAAAAAAATATCACAAAAAGTTATGAAAACCTTCAGTCAGTCTATAACGAACTATACACCTGTCCCCCCCCCCCCCCCAATTTACACGGAAGATAGGTTCTGCACAAAACCGTGTAAATTGAAATCTTGGATTTTGCTAAGTAAAATCGTGTAAAACGAAAATAACCCCAAAATGTGCATGATTCAGTAATTTATTTAATTAAAACAAAAGTAAGACTTATGAATGTAGTAACATACTATTTAATTTATTTTACATTAGGAACATATTTTCCATTGTAACATCTCTAACATATGAAGTCGTACTCATACTGCTGCAGGTTCCAGCTGCTACACTTTTTCTAATGGAGTCTTCATTTTTTCTTATTGTCCTTATTGTGGCATCATTCATGGAGTAAAATTTAGCAACATCCGTTACTCTTTCTCTATTATGTAGACGGTCTATTATTTGAATTTTAGTTTCTAAAGAAATAACTTTTCTTTTCATTTGATTTTTCTTCAAATCCTTTGACATTATAGAACATTAACAAATTTACGCAAACTATAAAGATGCAAGAAAAACTATAAATGTTGAAAACTAATCAGTTCAAAAGATAAATGCTCAATAATATAAGCTTTGCTGCTAAAATGTTTCTGCACTATGTACTTGCATGAACCAGATAGCTTTACTGTTGTGAAATACATACAGGGATTCCCCTATTATGGGGATTCCCCTAAATGTATATATTTTACAACACCGGGAATCCCCTGCTGTTTTCATCAGTGTTACCAAAGGAATAAAATTCAAAAATGTCATCAAATCTTTGTATAGGCGTATATGGAGCGGAATATACATTTTTATCAATTTTTTGAAATCTGTTAATATATAAACCGTGTAAAAGCGAAATCGTGTAAAACAAGTGCCGTGTAAGTCGGGGGATAAGTGTAGTAAAGAAAACCAGATGACTGTTAACAAAATACATTCAAATGCAGTATTATAATGAAAGACACTTACTTGTCCAAATGAGCCTTGGCCGAGAAATTCTAATACGTTATATTGGCTTGTCCCTGAGCTTAAAAAATCAGATTTGACTAATTTATAGTCTCCCTCGATGTGGCACTTTTGATGGCTATTCTGCTCCACTCCAGAACACAGAGTTAAATCAAGAGGAGAATCTTGATACTTCCTCTTAATGCCACATCGAGGCTGAAAAGAACAAAATATTTGATTATAATAGAAGATAAAATATTTCATACAAATAGCAAGAAAATGTGAAAAAAAAAATCACTACAATTCTGCACTGGTATTAAAATTTATGGTCAACTGCTCCCCAATAGTGAGTAAAAATTTCTAATAAACTGTGAACATCTGTACTAAGGCTACACTATATATAACACTCTACACTAAGGCAATACTATAATATAACACAAAGCCTTTAAACATAAGAAAGCCTAAATAGTACAGTACATTTAACAGATATTTCTCTCTCTACTTGTCCCATCATGACATAAAAAAATGAAGGATCCCTACAAGCCCTACAAGCAGCTTTCCCTACAAGCAGCACTCCCTACAAGCAGCTTTCTGGGCTTTTGAGGTTGGACTACTCCTGGCAGCCAACAGAGGATAGGAGAATACATATTATAAGAATCTGGGCTGCATAAATAGTTTAAGAAAAAGTTCAATATATTGTAAAACAGGGGTTAAAAGGGGGTCCCAAAAATTCTACTGGTAGAACTAGTATCTCCTCTACTTTTTATAAATCTGAACTGTCCATCCAAGAACATTCAAATTTGACATGGAGACGCAGTGATCACACAACAAAGCAAAAGCATAAAAAAAAAAAACATCTTGGACAAAACATGCATTAAAACAAATTAGTAATGGTATAATTTGTTGCTTCATTTTGGATTTTAACAAATATTTTACTTTTTCAGCTACTTTTACGGAAATAAAATGTATTGCATTATGAAACTTAGAAAAATAAAGTTCAATAAAATCTTCACGCCCTTCTTCTAGAAAATGATTTTCTTCAATATTCAACTTAATTCATGCACAAGAGACAGGAGCTCCAATCTGATCAATCTGTTGAAGAGAGCTGCGATCTGACCCACCCCCTTGCTATGTCTCCGAGTAGAAGTGTCATTTCTGGCACAGTGCCTAATCACTAAATTACATTTTTTTATTCCCTTTTTATTTGACTATTAATTTTTTTAAATAACAAAAAATTTTAATGGGCTAGAAACATAACTTACCTGGTAGCTGTCAAGCACCTTAATTGAGGTGGTCCTTATGATATCTGGGTAACTCTCAATGGCTGTGTCCTCATGCTGAACTATATGGCAGTCAGTTGATGGAGCCCTACACAGAACAATACTGTTCCTGTGAGCAGACAGGTCCAAGATATTGTTTACTGCACCCGAAGAGCCGTCAGCAAATAAGTTGCTGGTAGACGTGGCATTGATAACTTGCTGAGGATTAGCTAATTCAGACCTATAAGAACTATAGTAATCAGTTATTAGTTAACTTACAAAAGAATAAGACAAATAATACACATAACTCACATAAAAATATTAAGAGTGCACATCTTCAATCAACTTTCTCATACAATCAATTCTATAGTGTTTAGTTCCACTTGTATTACAATCATTATACAGGGTGTCCAATGCTATCGGTGCCCAATGGCTATTTTATCAACAGTTAGTCACAGAGAAATACTTCCAATTGCAAAAATGTTTTAAATTTTAAAATCTATTATTTTAGAAACAGTTTAAATCAATAAATTCATTTTTGAAAGAAATATGAAATATAAATTTTTATACGGTCCCCTGGTCCTACCAGTTATATTTAGGAAATTATCCTCATACAATTTCATGCAAAATAAAAAAAAAATCATCCTTTTATGACCAAAATTCACAGAGTTATGAAGCTTTGCGACTTAAGTAGCTTTTCCATGCATAAAAATGTCCCGTTTCAGGCAACCTTTACGGGACTGTATAAATATTGAAATTCCATATTCAAAGTATTATGGTTCAATTGCATTTGCTAACATAAGTTCGAGAATGAAGAAAATATTTTTATCGAATAGTAATTCGTTTAGAAGAGTATTATAGTCAGGGCTCGACTAAGATCTTCTAGGGGTCTTTCTCTAAGATCTTTATTGTAAATAAGGTAACACATTATTGTTCAAGTCAAGTAGTTTAAGTCAATAAACGAATTTCCGTAAAAATTATGAAATTTAATTTTTTATACGGTAATAGACCAGTAATGAGACTTGCTATAAGTAATGAGACTTGCATCAAGAAACTTGCTATAAGCCAGAATTTTTTCAAACTTCTGTGGAAACTCACATTTTCAGTTCTTCCACATGACCAGTATAAAATTCATTTACTACTTAGCTCAGACAAAGCTGCAAAGGCAATGTTCACAAACACCTTTACTTGGGTGGGTGACCACCTGGAACACCGCATGCTGTTGGCACATTTCGGGTGCGGTAGCCTGGTGGTTTGCACGCTACCACAACTGCCGCTGTGTTCATGAAGAGTACGATCACGTTAAACATGTGGGTCCGTAAGTCCTTCCGAGAGGTTGGTGGAAGGAGAAGGAGGGTACGGTCCCTGTGGATGCCTCCCCCACTGGGTTCTGGTCTAAATTGGGTGGCACACCTTTCTGGTAAGTCGGACGGACTGGGTCTCAACAACAACAACAAACACCTTTACAGTTTTGTGGAGACTGAGCTAAATTGTAAATTAATTTTATGCAGGCCACATGGAAGGAGTGAAATTGTCAGTTCCCAGAGAAGTTTGCAAGAATTGTAGATAATAGCAAGTTTTTTGCTGCTATTGCAGATATTGGTTATCATGCCCATGCCTCATAATAAGCACAAAACCGAATACGGGTATCTGCAAAGGGAGTCTTCCAAATTTTGAGAATGCCCGTTATAGGTGGATTTTGTGTTAATAAACATCTTTCGAAATGAAATATGTGTTCATCAAAATCTCAAATTTAAAATATTGGGGAATTTTCCTTTTGCCAGGCTTTTTATTGTTAAATATGACCCAGAAGGCCTTCCTGATCAGCTAGTGTGGAAAGTAGATAAGTTCAAAATAAAAGCTTTGTAAATTAAATAACATACCAATTCACATCATTTATCTTGCACGTCTCTGAATTGCTATGCGTGCAGGTGTGTGCATAATTATGAAGAACATTTGCAAACACCCCAACTGGTTGGAGCTGTAGAAAAGAAAAAAATATATATTAAATATTTTAAAAGCAATACTACCAAGGCTGCTACAGAAATGCTACAATAAACGTATTTGCTTTAGCATCCTCAAAAAATAAAAAGTTAAGAAAAACAAGTTCAATAGAAATGCCATTTTTTTTTTACACTTTTTCATAAAAAATGCCCATTTTAATACCTTTTCTCAAAAATTGCAATTTTTTTTCCCAAAATTTTACATTTTAACACTTTTTCTTTTTAAAAAAAATTATGAATTTTAACATCCTATGTTAAAAATCGAAAATTTTAATGCTGTTCCATAAAATTTGCAAATTTTATCATTTTTTTAAACTAAAAATAATGAACTTTAGCACTATATTTCAATATAGATCGCGAATTCTTTTTATTTTAGCATTTCATTAAAAATATTCTTAATTTTAAAACATTTTCATAAAAATCGCGATGTTTTATATTTTTTTTGTAAAAATTGTGAATTTATGTGTCTTATAGCAAACTTGAGCAAAGTTTTTATGCACAAATAAAAAAATCTGATGTGGACAGTACATGACTTTCCTTATATATAATGCAATGTATTTACTACTCTTACAGTAAAAACAAAATAGGTTATTCTTATAGTATATACTTATATTTTTTCCACGATATTGTATTTTCTTCAAATAGTCGTTATTTTCATTAATTCAGCGTCATTTTTATCCATTTGGCGAGATTTCCTTTGATTTGGCAACATTGAAAAAAGTCGCCAAGTTCGCGACATTCCGCCAAATTCGTCGCCAAAATCTCACCAAGCATTATGGACGGAAAAATAATTTATTCTTATAGTAGATAAATGACTATTGGAGTTCAAATACAAAAGTATTAATTACTCAAAGTACCTTCTTTCATGAATTGAACGAGCGCTAGATCCACGAGAATGATGTCACTAAATTTATAGTATGATATTTCATATGAAAAGTGAACGTCTTTCACAATAGGGAATTTTTTTTATTTTATACAATTTCTTGATAATTTTTTTGAAAAATGTGCAATATCTCGAGAACGGTTCATGCTAGCGTTCTAAAATTTATGTTAATCGTTTTCTAATGAAAAATTACATAAGAAATGTCTATTTGCATAACTTTATTAGATGTTTTAATTTTTTGGTGATTTTTTCAAAATTTCACTCGAAAATTTAGGGGGTTCTGAACATTCGATTGCGTATAAAAACAATAGGCTTCCAGTATTCACGGATTGTAACTTTTTTACCAAATTTCGTTCGAATCGGTGCATTCGTTCGTCGGCTATCGTTTCTACAGACTCACTGACACACACACATCATCTCAAAAATGTTCGATTCGTGATGAGGGATGCTTGAAACGTGCTCTCCCGTCGAAAACTCGAATTCTCGACCCCATCACAATATTTTCCTTATGCATTATTGTATATAAGGAAAGTAATAATAATGCAGCTGTTTGAGAATACGTTGGATCTCCGTCAGTGAGAAAGAACCAACAAACCCAAAGTCAAAAGGACAAAATGGGTGCAAAAAGAAAAATCTGATGTGGGCAGCACATGACTTTCCCTGCAGATTTATATACACATTCTCTTTATTTTAACTAAATTTAATTCACTATTAATTCAATTTTCGTTCTCATTTGGTAACTGGACTCATTTTCAAATGTGGCGTAGAGAAAAAACGAAGAAACTAAAATATCTCAAGAACGGCTAGTCCTAGTGTAATGGGGTTGATCTTATTCTTTTCTTTGTTAAAAATTACGTATAAAACAATTATTTAATGGATATATTTTAGCATACGTAGTTTTTTATTTTAGATTTTGTCGATTTTTGTGGGCCATTTTGCAAAAAAGGCAGGTTATTTTTTTCCGAATCGTACCAAAATCCATTCAGCACCAGAGTGACCCACAAGCGATTTTTCTACCAAATTTTGTGAAATTCGGTCCATTAGATTATCAGCTAGAGTGGATACAAACTTTTGCGGGCCATTTCGCAAAAAAAGGCGGGTTCTTTTATCCCGAATCATACCCAAAACTAATCAGCACCAGATTCGCCCACAAGTGACATACCTACCAAATTTTATGAAATTCGGTCGATTAGTTTTTTAGTTAGAGTGGATACAAAATCTGCACAGACACACACACAGAGAGAGACGTCACGCTAAAAATAGTTTTTTCGTATTCTAGAGGTTTCGAAACGTGTAGATCCGACGAAAACTCGAGTTGCGATTTTCGGCATGATTCCAATACTTTCCCTATACATTACCATGTATTGCAAAGAAAGTAAAAGTAGTTGCATATTTTTTACAAGTCCCCAGAAACTCTACATCTACAGGATTAAATATCTCAATGCAATTTGAGAGGTTTCGACCGCGATGTAGTAGTGTAACTTTATAGGTTAACTGGTTACTTAAAAAGAGAAATTAATGAATGCCTGTAATGTAAGTAATATTAATTCGAGGAGAAAATTTTTTGATTTAAAATATCAATATATCAATTATGCAACTTCTTAAAATAACAGATTCCTTTAAGTAATACCAACATACAGTACCTTCAAGTAATAAATACCAACATACAGTACCTTCAAGTAATAAATACCAACATACAGTACTATATATTAATCATATAAATTGAATTAGTATTAAGATTCGTATTAGATTTTTTAAACTGATTATCAAAACATTATTTATCTTTTTCTGTACAAGAATAAATAAATATGTAAAAATTTTTTTATTGACTTATTACTTTCCCTGCAATACATGGTAATGTATAGGGAAAGTATTGGAATCATGCCGAAAATCACAACTCGAGTTCTCGACGGATCTACACGTTTCGAGACCTCTAGAATACGAAAAAACCATTTTTAGCGTGACGTCTGTGTGTGCGTCTGTCTGTGCAGATTTTGTATCCACTCTAACTAAAAAACAAATGGTCCGAATTTCACAAAATTTGATAGGTAAGTCACCTGTGAGCGAGTCTGGTGCTGATTAGTTTTGGGTACGATTGGGAATAAAAGAACCCGCCTTTTTTTTGCAAAATGGCCCGCAAAAGCTTGTATCCACTCTAACTGAAAAACTACTGGACCGAATTTCACAAAATCCGGTAGATAAGTCACTTGTGGGTTACCCTGGTGCTGATTAGATTTTGGTACGATTCGGAAAAAAATAACCTGCCTTTTTTTGCAAAATGGACCGCAAAAATCGTCAAAATCTAAACTAAAGAACTAGGCATACTCAAATATATCCATTAAATGCTCGTTTAATACGTAACTTTTAACGACGAAAATAATAAGACCAACCCCATTACACTAGCACTAGCCGTTTTCGAGATATTTTAGTTTTCCGTATTTTCTCTACGCCACCTTTGAAAATAAGTCCGGTTACCGAATGAGACGAAAATTGAATTAAAAGTGAAATACATTTAATTAAAATAAAGAGAACGTTAATATAAGTCTGCAGGGAAAGTCATGTGCTGCCCACATCAGATTTTTTATTGTTTAATACGTTATCAATTAAAATATACCTCAGAATAAACTTGATATCTTGGAAACAACATAATAACCATTTGAGAACTTGAAATACAAAAGCAGAAGCTTTCTCATGATACTTGACCCCCTTTAACCCCATCAATTCCTTCTCCGATGACTAACCACAGACATAATTCTTGCTCCCAGCCAGTACATGCCGAAGTCAACGAAAACACTTGGCGAAAATATGTTCTACGAAAATAAGGAACTTATGGGAATCTTACTCTTGATAATTATATTTATAAATATCGGTTTTAGAGCAAAAATTCCTAAGGAGTTCAAATTATCAGAACTTTTTTCCCCTAAATTGAAACCAAACAGAGAATAATTGCAATTTGTAAAGATAAAGAAATTTATAATAATTAATCGGATAGAAGGGGGGATTCGACAATTTCACCATATCTTTCTACTTTGTTTCTTTCAACAGCGGTGAAAGAGAAAGTTGTTTGTTCTATGACCGATTTCCTCCCCCATTTCAAAATTGGAACAGTACGATTTTAAAGAAATTTTTAAGGAGATTCTAGCAAAAATAAGGAATTTTAAGGGCCTTTAAAAACAAATTGCGAATTTAAGGAAATTTAATGGTGTTTATTTAATTTTGATCTGATTTTACTTTCTCATTTTATAGAATATAGTATAGAAAATTATTGTTTTCACGCAAATTTCCGATTTCAAGATTTTGTTGCCAATTTTGTTTTAGAACCTCCTGTAACCGATGTATAGGTGAATGATGAAAGTCAAGTGCCTGGCCATTTGATAAAAAAAATTAAAAAAAGAATTAAAAAAAGAATAAAAATAAATAAATAAATACTAGTAAATACTGCAAAATTAATTTTGTTGATTTATGTTCTTTATTATTTAAAGATGAAGTTACCAACCTAATTGCACCTGATTCTTAATTTCTTTAAATTGTACTTACTCATTATAGCATTTTTTCTCCACTAGTGCACCCTAACCGTTCATTTCTTCCAACTATACTCCCCAAATAATGTATTTCTCACTCCTACTCTTTCTTTGTCCATTTCATTTAATTGAATCACCTGTTTGGCAGCTTCTTTTAATTTTATCTCCAGTCTATCCCAGTCTACAAATGAATTGTTTGTTCTTAACTTTTAAGTGTTCTCTTCATATAATTGACAATTAAATTAATATTGTTATATTTGAAAATCTGATTTCATATAATTAATTTAGCTCTTTTAATGTTTTGAAATATAATAATAAATATAACAACACAATATATCTGTGACCGATTTTTTGTGTACACGATAGCTGCTACAAATATTAACGGATTTTCACGAAACCTTTTATCCGGCTTTGTTAACGAAAAATCTAGAACAAGATACAATTTTTTTTTTAATTTTAGTGAAAACTAGAAAATATATTCAAAATTTTATATTTTACTTTCCCTGCAATACATGGTAATGTATAGGGAAAGTATTGGAATCGTGTCGAAAATCGCAACTCGAGTTTTCGACGGATCTACACGTTTCAAGACCTCAAGAATACGAAAAAACCATTTTTAGCGTGACGTCTGTGTGTGTGTGTCTGCCTGTCTGTGCAGATTTTGTATCCACTCTAACTAAAAAACTAATTGACCGAATTTCATAAAATTTGGTAGGTAAGTCACTTCTGGGCGAGTCTAGTGCTGATTAGTTTTGGATCCGATTCGGGATAAAAGAACCCGCCTTGTTTTGCGAAATAGCCCGCAAAAGCTTGTATCCACTCTATCTAAAAAACTAATGGACCGAATTTCAAAAAATTTGGTAGATAAGTCACTTGTGGGTCACCCTGGTGCTGATTAGATTTTGGTGGGATTCAGAAAAAAATAATCTGTCTTTTTTTGCAAAATGGCCCGCAAAAATCGTCAAAATCTAAAATAAAAAACTACGTATAATCAAATATATCCATTAAATGCTTGTTTAATACGTAATGTTTAACGAAAAAAAGAAAAAGACCAACCCCATTACACTAGAACTAGCCGTTCTCGAGATATTTTAGTTTTTTCGTATTTTCTCTACGCTACCTTTGAAAATAAGTCCAGTTATCAAATGAGAACGAAAAGTGAATTAAATTTAATTAAAATAAAGAGAACGTGGATATAAGTCTGCAGAGAAAGTCATGTGCTGCCCACATCAGATTTTTACTTTCCCTGCAATACATAGTAATGTATAGGGAAAGTATTGGAATCGTGTCGAAAATCGCAACTCGAGTTTTCGACGGATCTACACGTTTCAAGACCTCTAGAATACGAAAAAACCATTTTTAGCGTGACGTCTGTGTATCTGTCTGTCTGTGCAGATTTTGTATCCACTCTAATTAAAAAACTAATGGACCGAATTTCACAAAATTTGGTAGGTAAGTCACTTGTGAACGAGTCTGGTGCTAATTAGTTTTGGGTACGATTGGGAATAAAAGAACTCGCATTTTTTTTTTTTTTTTCGAAATGGCCCGCAAAAGCTTGTATCCACTCTAACTGAAAAACTACTGGACCGAATTTCACAAAATTCGGCAGAAGAGTCACTTGTGGGTTACCCTGGTGCTGATCAGATTTTAGTACTATTCGGAAAAAAATAACCTACCTTTTTTTTGCAAAATGGTCCGCAAAAATCGTCAAAATCTAAACTAAAGAACTAGGTATACTCAAATATATCCATTAAATGCTCGTTTAATACGCAATTTTTAACGACGAAAATAATAAGACCAACCTCATTACCCTAGGACTAGTCGTTCTCGAGATATTTTAGTTTTTCGTATTTTTTCTACGCCACCTTTGAAAATAAGTCCGGTTACCGAATGAGAACGAAAATTGAATTAAAAGTGAAATAAATTTAATTAAAATATAGAGAACGTTAATATAAGTCTGCAGGGAAAGTCATGTGCTGCCCACATCAGATTTTTACATTCCCTGCAATACATGGTAATGTATAAGGAAAGTATTGGAATCATACCGAAAATAGTAACTCAAGTTTTCGACGGATCTACACGTTTCGAGACCTCTAGAATACGAAAAAACTATTTTTAGCGTGACGTCTGTGTGTGTGTCTGTCTGTGCAATGTATGTATCCACTCTAACTAAAAAACTAATGGACCGAATTTCACAAAATTTGGTGTGTAAGTCACTTGGGTGAGACCCTGGTGCTGATTAGTTTTTGGTAGGATTTGTAAAAACAGAACCCGCCTTTCTTTGCGAAATGGCCCGTAAAAATTTCATGTATCCACTCTAGCTAAAATACTAATTGACCAAATTTCACAAAATTTGGTAGATAAGTTATTTGTCGGATGATCTGGTGCTGATTAGATTTTGGTACGATTCGAAAAAGAACAACCTGCCTTTTTTTACGAAATGGCCCGCAAAAATCGCAAAAATCTAAAGTAAAAAAACTACGTATGCTCGAATATATATCCATTAAATACTTGTTTTATACGTAATTTTTAACGAAGAATAGAATAAGACCAACTCCATTACACTAGGACTAGCCGTTCTCGAGATATTTTAGTTTTTTCGTATTTTCTCTACACCACCTTTGAAAATAGGTTCAGTTACCAAATGAGAACGAAAATTAAATTAAAAGTGAATTAAATTTAAATAAAATAAAGAGAACGTGGATATAAGTCTGCAGGGAAAATCATGTGCTGCCCACATCAGATTTTTACTTTCCCTGCAATACATGGTAATGTATAGGGAATGTATTGGAATCATGTCGAAAATAGCAACTCGAGTTTTCGACGGATCTACACGATTCGATACCTCAAGAATACAAAAAAAATTTTTTTGCGTGACGTCTGTGTGTGTGTCTGTCTGTGCAATGTATGCATCCACTCTAACTCAAAAACTAATGGACCGAATTTCATAAAATTTGGTAGGTAAATCATTTGGATGTGACACTGGTGCTGATTAGTTTTGGGTACTATTCGGAATAAAACAACCTGCCTTTTTTTTGTGAAAAGGCCCTCAAAAATTGCATGTATCCACTGTAACTCAAAAACTAATTGATCAAATTTTACAAAATTTGGTACATAAGTTACTTGTAAGTCACCCTGGTGCAGGATTAGATTTTGATACGATTCAGAAAAGAACAACCTGCCTTTTTTTTTTTCGAAATGGCCTGCAAAAACTCTATATTTCCACTCTAACTCAACTAATTGACTAAATTTCATAAAATTTGGCAGATATGTATGTCACTTGTAGTCGACCCTGGTGCTGATTAGATTTGGTACGATTCGGAAAAGAACAGCCTGCCTTTTTTTTAGGAAATGGCCTGCAAAAATTTCATGTATCCACACTAGCTAAAATACTAATTGACAAAATTTCACAAAATGTGGTAGATAAGTTACTTGTGGGATACTCTGTTGCTGATTAGATTTTGGAACAATTCGGAGAAGAACAACCTCCTTTTTTTATGAAATGGCCCGCAAAAATCGCCCAAAGACTATGTATGCTAAAATATATCAATTAAATTCGTGTTTTATACGCAATTTTTGACGAGAAAAGAATACAACACACTCCATTATGCTTGAACTAACCGTGCTCAAGATATTTGAGATTTCTTGCATTTTTGTTACGCCGATTTCGGGAAAATGTCCAATTACCAAATAAAAACGAAAATTGAATTAAAAATGCAAATTTAGTGTTATTTGGTGCAATTAAACTCAATCTAACGAATTATTAAAGAAATAAAGAAAATATATGAATTTGAGTCTGCAGCGAAAGTCATGTGCTGCCCACATCAAATTTTTACTTTCCCTGCAATACATGGTAATGTATAGAGAAAGTATTGGAATCATACCGAATATATATCACAACTGGAGTTTTCGACGGATCTACATGTTTCGAGACCTTTAGAATAAGAAAAAACCATTTTTAGCGTGACGTCTGTGCAGATTTTGTATCCACTCTAACTAAAAAACTAATTGACCGAATTTCATAAAATTTGGTAGGTAAGTCACTTGTGGGCGAATCTGGTGCTGATTAGTTTTGAGTACGATTTGGGAAAAAAGAACAAGCTTTTTTTTTTTTTTTTTTTTCGCGAAATGGCCCGCAAAAGCCGTCAAAATCTAAAATAAAAAACTACGTATGCTCAAATATATCCATTAAATGCTCGTTTAAAACGTAATTTTTAACGAAGAAAAGAATAAGACCAACCCCATTACACTAGGACTAGCCGTTCTCGAGATATTTTAGTAGTTTCGTATTTTCTCTACGCCACCTTTTCAAATACGTCCAGTTACCAAATGAGAACGAAAACAGAATTAAAAATCTGATGTGGGCAGCACATGACTTTCGCTGCAGACTTATATTCACGTTCTCTTTATTTTAATTAAATTGATTCACTTTTAATTCAATTTTCGTTCTCATTTGATAACTGGACTTATTTCCAAAGATGGCGTAGAGAAAATACGAAAAAACTAAAATATCTCGAGAACGGCTAGTCCTAGTGTAATGGGGTTTGTCTTATTCTTTTCTTCGTTAAAAATTACGTTTTAAACGAGCATTTAATGGATATATTTGAGCATACGTAGTTCTTTATTTTACATTTTGACGATTTTTGTGTGCCATTTTGCAAAAAAAAAAAAAAAGGCAGGTTATTTACCGAAGCGTACCAACTACCAAAATCTAATCAGCACTAGGGTAACCCACAAGCGATTTAGAATTTTGTGACATACCGAATTTTGTGATATTCGGTCCATTAGTTTTTCAGCTAGAGTGGATACAGGCAATTTTTGCGGGCCATTTCGCAAAAAAAAAGAGCTTTATTCCGAATCGTACTAAAAACTAATCAGCACCAGGGTCACACCCAAGTGACTTACCTACGAAATTTTATTAAATTCGGTCCATTAGTTTTTGAGTTCATACATACATTACACAGGCAGATACACACACACACAGACGTCATGCTAAAAATAGTTTTTTCGTATTCTAGAAGTCTCGAAACGTGTAGATCCGTCGAAACCTCGAGTTGCAATGTCCGGTATGATTCCAATACTTTTCCTGTGTATTGCATGGAAGTAAAAAATGAATTAAAAATGGAAATTCAGTGCAATTTAAAATAATTAGTATTATTATTTTATAAAATAACACCCCTAAGTTTAATGAATGATTGAAGAAATAAAGAAACCGTGAATATTAGTATGCAGGGAAAGTAATGCGCTACCCAATCAAGGTTATCTAAATAACAGCAAGATTTGATATTTTTGCAATTTTTATACGTGTTGAAATTTGTAATTTTTAAGAAAAAGTATCAAGATTTATGGATTTCATGAAAAAATGCATAAAATTCCAGAATTCTATGAAAGAGCGCAGTAATTTGCGGTTTTGAAATAACGCGCTAAAACTCAAAATTTCTAAGAAAAAGCACTCTAAAAGTCTCGGTTTTCTTTTTTTTTAAAAAGTGTTAAAAACTGAAATTTCTTTTAACTAGCACTAAAATTTGTGATTTTTGAGAAAGAACGCTAAGAAACGAGATACATTCATGATTTTTGAGAAAGAATGATAAAAAGCACAAATTCTTTTAAATAGCACTAAAAATTCATGACTTTAGAGGGGGGGGGGGGCGGATAGCTATTTTATTTAAGTGCTAACACGCGTAATGTTATTTAAAAGTGGTAATATTACATGATTTTATTTAAAAATTCCAAAATATGCAATTTCATTCAAAAGCACTAACATACACGCTTTAATTTAAAAGGGCCAAAATTAACTATTTAAAAGTGTGAAAAACAGGAAAACTGTCTTATTGATCTGGAATTTTAGCACCTTTTCTCCAAAATCGTGGATTTTTATGCTTATTACGTCTCGAGTTCATTGAACCGCTAATAACCCCTTTTACGCATGATTGTCAAATTATGTCCAATGCTACCATGTCAAAAAATATAATTTCGAAGTTTTCGCCCAAATTTAAAAAAAATAATTCCATCTAGTTCTACATTTTTTGATAACAAAGCCGGATATAAAGTTTCGTGAAAATCCATTAATATTTGTGACAGCAAGAAATCGACCACAGACAAACGGATATCATTTCAAAAATAGTTAAACGGTGTTCAGGAGGTCCTAAAACATATCGGTATCAATATCTCGAATTCGAAAAATTTCTTGAAAACGGTACTTTCTCTGTACTATATTACATAGTATAAAAGTAAAAATTATTAATTTTAAAGCTCTTTCAAAAATCATGAATTTTTTTGGCTCTTACATAAAAAAATTGCACACAGGCATTTTTTCTGATAAGCTCGCAATTGGTCAAACATGCAAAAAAAGAGCTTCAAACTATGGAAAAGAAGGAAATAAAAGGAAAATAGGAATGATTTTTAAAAAGAATGAAATAAAAGGTAAATAGGAATGATTTTTAAAAAGAAGGAAATAAAAAGAAAATAGGAATCATTTTTAAAAAAAAAAGGAAATAAAAAGAAAATAGGAATCATTTTTAAAAAAAAGGAAATAAAAAGAAAATAGGAATCATTTTTAAAAAGAAGGAACCGTGCGATCCCTGCAATTTTAATAATTAAAACCGCACATGCTCACTACGCTTCCTACAAATAACAAATAAACAACTTTTAAACAGCTAGTCACCGCTTGTGCACTTGCATGCGTTGTGATATAAACGTGCCCCGGTATACCAAATATGTTTTTACGATTTAAATGTATTACTTTGATTTCATTGTTTTCCTGTATTCTAATTTGTTTGATATTCAAATTCTAAAAACATTTATGCTCTTTTGTATTAGGATTCTCAAATATTGCAATTCATTTCTTTTTTATGCTTTTAATTTCATAATTATTCGTTAAATTAAGTTTTAATCTGAAATCTTTCACAGCTCGCATGCTTCATATGTGCGAGTCCATTGAAAGCGAGGTTTTTGCTAGTTTATAAAAAGTTCGATTACAGGACTGAAAATAAAAAAAAAAAAAAAATAATATAATTTGAGCATTCCTTAATCTATCTAGCATGATGAAAACATAATACAACTAAAAACATTTCTAATACCAGGAGTGACACAATTTCAAAAATGACAAATCTCAAACAGATTCAAAAGTTATTTTATTATCCTACAGACGTAAATACAGCCAAAGTGCTTTCGAACATCTTCCATGTTCATCCTTAGTGGCAATACAATTAGAAATAGATGCCAACGTGCTTAAATACAATTCAATGCTGTCAAGAAAAATTCGCATATCATGAAATTGTCAGCCGCATAAAATAGTGGATTATAAATCAGGATTTAAATTATAATTTATACAAAGTTCAAAGATAAATACTTCAAAAAACAGTTTAAATATATATATATATATATATATATATATAATAAGTATTTTAAAAAATAATTATAAATTAATGTAACTCTGCAGAGGTTTAACATGCAGGGAATCGAGAACGAGTCGCCAGGCATAACTTAAGACCTGAACAGGGTCAAAATTACAAATGTAAGAACGATATAAGTAAATAAAAAGGATTTCATATAGTAAGATAGAACGGGGGTTATTACAGCGAATTAAAAGAAAAGATTTTTCAAAATGGAGGCGAAATTATCTTTATTCACGAACTGGGCAAGGGCAATCGTTAATTTACCCTTTTTTATGTCTCTTGCATGTTCGGACAAACAGATATTAACCATACGTTTAGTACTACCGATATACACTGCTGGCCATCCAAAATGCAACACCATAAAGGAAGCATCCAATAAGCATGAAATTTGCACCATACGTAGACCTCGATACTGAATACAAATGATTAGAATTTTAGCTCATATGCAAATCATGTGCGCCAGTAGCGCCACCTACAAGAGCTAGAGAAGGGGAGAAGAGAAGGCTGTTTTTAAGTACAGGAATGTTGTTTTCACCCTGTATTTTTGTGTGGGAAGCTTCAGTATGCCTCGTCGAAGAATACGGCAGCCATTTCAGCACGTTTCTGAGTTTGACAGAGGAAGAATTGTGGCTTATAGAGATTGCGGATTACCCTTCCGAGAAATCGGTGCTCGTGTTGGACGAAATCAAGCCACAGTGATGCGAATATGGAATTAGTGGGTGCAGGAAGGACGGACCAACCGACAGGAACGATTGCACCAGCCTCGTCGCACCACCGAACGTGAGGACATGCATGTTGTGCGCATGGCAATGATGGATCGCACTGCAACATCAACAACCCTAGCTCAAGAATTAAGGTCTGTTTCACAACAATCTGTGTCAGCACGTACCATTCGACGTCGTCTGCAGCAACGGACAATTTCAGCAAGGCGTTCATTGCTGCGATTACCTTTGACTCCAGACTATAGGCGTATGCGGCTGCAATGGTGCGTTGAACACCGGACATGGACAAACGAATGGCACGGCATTGTGTTTTCAGACGAATCACGATTCTGCCTACAACACCACGATGGTCGTATCCGGGTTTGGCGGCACCGTGGCGAGAGAGTGCATAACTCTTGCATTATGCATTGCCATACCGGTCCTTCACCTGGCGTTATGGTTTGGGGTGGCATTGGATTTTACTCCCGCACCCCCCCTAATAGGCATTGCCGGTACATTCAACAGCCACCACTACATTTCTGAAGTTTTGGAGCCTGTTGTCTTACCTTACTTTCAAGGCTTGCCTGCTGCCAAGTTTCAACAGGACAATGCGAGACCACACGTGGCACATATCGTTCAGCATTTCTTCAATGCCCACCAAGTTTCACTGCTGCCTTGGCCCGCCCGTTCTCCAGATCTGTCGCCCATGGAAAACGTCTGGTCGATGATTGGCAAACGACTGGCCCAGCAAACACCACCAGCTGCTACGACAGATGAAGTTTGGCAACGTGTGGAAGCAGTATGGACTGACATACCCCAAGAACACATCCAAAGTCTCTTTCTTTCAATGCCGAGGCGCGTAGCAGCAGTTATTGTCAGCCATGGCGGCTGCACAAAATACTGATTTCTTCATGTTCCGCAAGTCGAACGGGGCTGTATTTTCAATCAATTCATCCTTATACTTTATGTTCTTTGTCCAATAAATTTGGCTTTGATATCTCTTGTCTTTCATGGTGTTGCATTTTGGATGGCCAGCAGTGTATTTACAAAATTCAGGTGCCCCTATGAGTAGCCCACTTTCTGGTATCTTTGCAGAGGCAATTTTGCAGGAACTCGAGAACGAGATTTTGCTTTTTTTATCCCTTAAACCTATTCTTTGGCAATGTTATGTTGATGATGTGTTTATAATTTGGGACCATAGTTTAAATGATTTACATAATTTACTTGATTTAGTCAATGATTTTTATCCCTCTATTAATTTCTGTAGAGCATGAATCCAACTGTTCCTTGCCTTTTTTAGAAGTTACTGTTTCCCATAATTTTTCTAATTTAGTTTTATGTTTTCGGCAAACCTACGTTTACCAACACGTGCATTCCGGCTAATTCTTTTAACCCTATTTCTTCTAAAAAGGCTTTCTTCATAGCATATTTCAATCGCGCTTTTAATGTTAGTTCTACTAATATTTCTTTAAATAATGAAATTGATTTCATTTTTAAACTCGGTCAAGATGCTGGTTACTCTTATGGGTTTATTCATAATATCTTCGCTAAAATTCGCCAAAAGTTTTTACAACTCTTTTATAGTCTTATTCCTATTAATGATCGTTTACAGTATAAAGCTGTTACAGTTGTTCATACCATCCTAAAATTTTTCGTCCACATATTAATTTTTGTAACGAATTTAAATTTAAATCCGCTCATTCAGCTATTACCATCCTGTTCAATCACATTCGAACTGATAAATTTAAGGATAATGTTAACTGTAAAAATCTTGCTAGGGTGTACGTTGTACCCTTTCTTTCTCAGGATAATATCTATAAATTTTATATCGGTAGTACTAAACGTACGGTTGGTATCCGTTTGTCCGAACATGCAAGAGACATAAAAAATAGTAAATTCTTTTAATCCTATTTCTTCTAAAAAGGCTTCCTTCATAGCATATTTCAATCGCGCTTTTAATGTTAATTCTACTAAAATTTCTTAAAATAATGAAATTGATTTCATTTTTAAACTCGGTCAATATGCAGGTTACTCTTATGAGTTTATTCATAATATCTTCGCTAAAATTCGCCAAAAGTTTTTACAACCCTTTTATAGTCTTATTCCTATTAATGATCGTTTACAGTTTAAAGCTGTTACAGTTGTTCATACCATCCTAAAATTTTTTCGTCCACATATTAATTTTTGTACCGAATTTAAATTTAAACCCGCTCATTCAGCTATTACCATCCTGTTCAATCGCATTCGAACTGATAAATTTAAGGATAATGTTAACTGTAAAAATCTTGCTAGGGTGTACGTTGTACCCTTTCTTTCTCAGGATAATATCTATAAATTTTATATCGGTAGTACTAAACGTACGGTTGGTATCCATTTGTCCGAACATGCAAGAGACATAAAAAATGGTAAATTAACGACTGCCCTTCTCCCATTCGTGAATAAAGATAATTTTCGCCCCCCCCCCCCCCTTTCTGAAAAATCTTTCTTTTAATTCGCTGTAATAACCCCCGTTCTATCTTACTATATGAATCACTTTTTATTTACTTATATCGTTCTTCCATGTGTAATTTTGACCCTGTTCAGGTCTTAAGTTATGCCTGGCGACTCGTTCTCGATTCCCTGCATGTTAAACCTCTGCATAGTTACATTAATTTATAACTATTTTCTAAAATACTTATTATATTTTAAACAGTTTTTTGGAAGTACATATCTTTGAACTTTGTATAAACTGTAATTTAAATCTGATTTATAATCCACTATTTTATGCGGCAGACAATTTCATGATATGCAAATTTTACTTGACAGTATTAAATTGTATTTAAGCACGTTGGCATCTATATATACTAATTGCCAAGTGTCCGTCTGTCTGTCCGTCTGTCTGTCTGTCTGTCACGCTTTTTTTAGGCACTTCCCGAATAGATAGAGACTTGCAATTTGGTACACGGCTCGGTCGTTCGATAAAACCCCCTGGAAAAATCGAATTTTTCGAAAACGTTCTATAGAGGGGGTGTCCCACACCAAAACGTTCGAAAAGTGAAATGACGGGAAAGCATGCTTTGCGATGAGATAGAGACTTCAAATTTGGTATATGGGTAAATCACTCGAAAGGAAGAAAGTGTGCAATTTCAGATTTCCAATATTTTCTACTTAAGGGGGGGTGCCCCACACCAAAACGTTCGAAAAGTGAAATGATATGAAAGAATGCTTTGCGATGAGGTAGAGACTTCAAATTTGGTGTATGGGTAAATCGTTCGAAAGGAAGAAAGTGTGCAATTTCAGATTTCCAATATTTTCTACTTAAGGGGGTGCCGTACACTAAAACGTTCAAAAAGTGAAATGATAGGAAAGCATGCTTTGCGATGAGATAGAGACTTCAAATTTGGTGTATGGATAAATCACTCGAAAGGAAGAAAGTGTGCAATTTCAGATTTCCAATATTTTCTACTTAAGGGGGGGGGGGGGGGGGGTTCAGCACACCAAAACGTTCGAAAAGTGAAATGATAGGAAAGAATGCTTTGCGATGAGGTTGAGACCTCAAATTTAGTGTATGGGTAAATCGTTCGAAAGGAAGAAAGTGTGCAATTTCAGATTTCCAATATTTTCTACTTAAGGGGGGTGCCGCACACTAAAACGTTCGAAAAGTGAAATGATATGAAAGAATGCTTTGCGATGAGGTAGAGACTTCAAATTTGGTGTATGGGTAAATCGTTCGAAAGGAAGAAAGTGTGCAATTTCAGATTTCCAATATTTTCTACTTAAGGGGGGGTGCCCCACACCAAAACGTTCGAAAAGTGAAATGATATGAAAGAATGCTTTGCGATGAGGTAGAGACTTCAAATTTAGTGTATGGGTAAATCGTTCGAAAGGAAGAAAGTGTGCAATTTCAGATTTCTAATATTTTCTACTTAAGGGGGGGTGCCCCACACCAAAACGTTCGAAAAGTCAAATGATATGAAAGAATGCTTTGCGATGAGGTAGAGACTTCAAATTTGGTGTATGGGTAAATCGTTCGAAAGGAAGAAAGTGTGCAATTTCAGATTTCCAATATTTTCTACTTAAGGGGGTGCCGTACACTAAAACTTTCGAAAAGAGAAATGATAGGAAAGCATGCTTTGCGATGAGATAGAGACTTCAAATTTGGTGTATGGATAAATCACTCGAAAGGAAGAAAGTGTGCAATTTCAGATTTCCAATATTTTCTACTTAAGGGGGGGGGTGCAGCACACCAAAACGTTCGAAAAGTGAAATGATAGGAAAGAATGCTTTGCGATGAGGTAGAGACCTCAAATTTAGTGTATGGGTAAATCGTTCGAAAGGAAGAAAGTGTGCAATTTCAGATTTCCAATATTTTCTACTTAAGGGGGGTGCCGCACACTAAAACGTTCGAAAAGTGAAATGATAGGAAAGAATGCTTTGCGATGAGGTAGAGACTTCAAATTTGGTGTATTGGTAAATCGTTCAAAAGGAAAAAAGCGTGCAATTTCAGATTTCCAATATTTTCTACCTAAGGGGGTGCCGCACACCAAAATATTCGATTTGCAGAATAAATGAGAAAACGCTCCTTTAAAATTTGATAGAGGCTTGAAATTCGGTATATGGGCTAATCATTTGATGGAAACACCCAAGACAAATATAGTTTTTCAAAAATGTTCGTTTAAGGGGGTGCTTCAGAGTAAAACGTTCGAAAAGTGAATTGATAAAAAACCACGCTTCGGATTGAGATAGAGATATCAAATTTGGTATAAGGGTAGATAGTTTGAAAGGAAGAAAGTGTAAAATTTCAGTTTACCAATATTTTCTACTTTAGGGGGTGCCACACGCCAAAATGTTCGATTTTCGGAATAAAGGAGAAACGCCCGTTTTAAAACGTGATAGAGGCTTGATATTTGATATATGGGAAAATAATCTGACAGAATTCACATAAAGAATAGAGTTTTTCAAAAATGTATAATTAAGGGGGTGGGTACTCCACACAAAAGCATTCGAAAGATGAAATGCTAGAAAAGTATGCTTCGCGATGAGATAGAGACTTCAAATTTAGTGTACGGGTAAAAAGTTGGAAAGGAAGAAAGTGTGCAATTTCAATTTTCCAACATTTGTTATTGTAGGGGGTTCCGCTCACTAAAATGTTCGATTTACCGAACAAATGAAAATCGCCTCCTTTACAATGTGATAGAGACTTGAAATTTAGTATATGGGCTAACCATTTGACAAAAAAAACCAAAGATGAGTACAGTTTGACAAAAATGTTCTTTAACGGGGTGCTACACAGAAAAACGTTCGAAAGGTGAAGTGATAGAAAAACATGCTTCTCGATAGGATAGCGACTTCAAATTTGATATTCGAGTAGATAGTTTAAAAGGAAGAGAGTGTGAAATTTTATATTTCCAATATTTGCTACTTTAAGGGGAGCGCACACTAATATGTTCGATTTTCCTAATAAATGAGGCACGCTTCCTTTTAAATGTGATAGAGGCTTGATATTTGGTATTTGGGCCAATCATCTGATAAAAAACACAAGACAAACAGAGTTTTTCAAAAATGTTCATTTATGGATGTACTTCATAGAAAAAAGTTCCAAAGGAGAAATAATAATATAGGAGTGCATCGGGATGAGATAGACTTTAATGTGTTGTACGGGTAGATAATTCGAAAGGAAGAAATCAGCAAATTTAGTCGAATCGATTTGTCGAATAAATATGAAACGCGAATTATTAAAAAATTTACCTTTATTCAAAGGTTGCTTATTGCGAGACCGTTGATTTTCAACGGGTATTCGGCTAGTCTATTTCTAATTGTATTGTTGTATTGCCACTGAGGATGAACATGGAAGATGTTCGAAAGCGCTTTGGCTGTATTTACGTCTCTAGAGATTATTGTATAATAAAATGACTTTTGGATCTGTTTGAGATTTGGCATTTGTTAATAATTTCTAATACAACATGGTTTCCAATTATTATTCCAACATTATTGTCGAATTAAAGCCAAAGAGTATGAACACCTTCCACAAAACATGAATAAACCTAAAATATTTATTTATAGATAGCGGAACCCGCAAATAATATCGGCACACTATCTTATGCAAAACAGGCACGAGATTGCAGAAAACTTAAAAAAAGAAACTCAAGTAAAGAAAGCGTAATGAACACCCGTGTGATTGTAAAATGGAATTAAAAGTGAATCAGCCTTACTGTCATATAATACTTAAATTGAACAAAATTGGAACATCCAAATTTAAATATATAGTTCATGAAATTTTAATTTTTTTACGATATAAAATTGAAATATCTCATCTTTAATTTTTTCAGATAAAAAGTACTAAAGTTGCAAAAATAGCCTTTCATTTCATTATTAATAAGTTTGAAAAACAACTTTTCTGTATATAACGCGTAATATTTATAACAATTTTAGTAGATGCAAACAGATTGCATAAGTATAGAAAATTCGATTGCACGACTGAAAAGAAAAAAATCATCAAATACTGTGTACATTCCTCAGTCTAACTTAAACTAGCATGACGAAATGACAATTCATTCAAAAACAACACGGTTCCCAATAAATATTATTGTCAAATTAAAGCCATATAGTATAAACATATTTTACAAAGCACGAATAAACGTAAAAATTAAAAAAATTTAGTGTAGATATCAGGACCCTGGAAATAATAATTACACAATTTTATGTAAAAGGTTAAAAATTAAAACTCTATCCAGCACGATGAAAACATAATACAACCAAAAACATTTCTACCATAACACGGTTTCCAATAAATATTATTGTCGAAATAAGATATAGAATGAAGAAACACCTTTGACAAAACATGAATAAACGTAAAATACGTAAAGTACACCCCTTTACTTTATCTTGTTGATTATCAAATGAAATTAAAAATCAGATTTAATAATTATATGCAAAGCATCTCAACTTCAATTCCTCCAAATAAAAAGTGCTAAGATCTAGACAAGATACAGACCTCAAGTCTTCTATACAACTGGTCTGGTATTTCTACACAGCGATACTAAATGTTATACAAGAGGTTACAAAAATAAAAATTTTAATTAAAAAACATACCTTATTCTCAGCCTGTAATGAACTTATATAAAGACGAAATCTATCCGAAAACGGAAACATTGTTTTAATTAACAATCAGCAAGAAAAAACAGCTTAACACGTGTAAGACGTATGTAGAAAGCAAGGTTAGTATATCTATGAGAAGAAAGTGTAGAAAACTTTAGTCTTGCCCAATGATCATGAAGTGAAATGAAATAACGGCACGAAAAAATCGTTGCCACGCCTAAAATTATTTCAAATGACTTGAAATGATTCTAAGTCTCTAAATCGATCAAAAATCGATTTTCTAACAGTCTGTAAATTGCATTCAAAGTCGAGTCTATCACTATGTAATTTATACAAACTAAAAGTTTCTAAAAATTAATTTTTAATTTAATCTTATTAAAACTATTCGAGATTTGAAAAATTTCCAAAGCTGAATCATAACTCGAAATGCTCTAAAATAGTATACTGTAACTTTACAATAAGCTATATTGCAAGAAAACAGCGTTCATCTATTTAAAATGTTTCAGTTTTTTTTATAGAACTTTTCATGTTTTGTGTAACGAATAGAAAAACAATAGTTCTTAAAATTAAAACGGTCTTTTAAGTTATGTACCGGTGAATTTGCGGTACGCATTTATCTCCCTGAATATAAAGCAAGGGTTGCATATGTAAATCAGCTGAGCAGTGTAACTGCCCAAGAAAAGAGGGGGGGGGGGGGCTATCGATGTTCATTGTACTAAAATCCAATAGTAGGTGGTCTTAAAATTTGAAAATTATGCTCCTAATGAAACGACTAACCTCTATGAACCAATCTTACCCTTTTTAGCGCTCTTCAGAAATTAATAACAAAATTGGTGCTGAAGAGCAAGCACTAAAATGTCTAGTTTAACGGGAATCGCAGTCAATTTAAAAATACTCATATAACTTCTATATAGGTATACTGTTTAAAATTATAAACAAGATTGTCAAAACCTGGCCCACATGGGTAATTGTAAATGCTTGCATAATATTGTACTCGCAATGGAAAATGTAGAAGTAGTGAATAGTTAAGATAATACATATTTGATGCTTATAAATTATCTTATCATTTAAAGTGGGGGTATCCGCAAAGAACCACCACTGAGTTCTGCAGCAAAATACTTACTTGTGTTTGTACTGTAAGAGAAATTAATTTGAATTCAATGAATACACCCTTTTGGAAAAATTAAATTATTTATTTATTTATTTCATATAAACCTTAATACTGATTTACATTAAATAAACTTAATCATATCAATAGTTTCGCACTAAATGCCGATACCATCTCCCAGGTTGTGATAAATTTCGTGAATATTATGCAATTGAAGTTGTTTAATGTGATGAAGGAAGCTCTGAATCTACATAAGCAACTTTTACTAACATCCACTTCATCAGATAAATTACTAAGTGACATAAATGCACTGCCTCTTGAAATTATTCTTAAAATTTTCAAATTGAATTACCTTAAAATTATTCAAAATAGCGCAAGTAAATAATGGGCCAAAGTATCTCCTATCTAATATGATGGATGCACGATGGAGAAGATGGAGAAGAAAGCACAGCGAGAATGAAGAAGAAAAAGCAACACAGTGGATTATGTAAAACCATGCAGTGATTTATGACTTTTATAATTAAAGATGAGAATTTTTTTCCCAAATCCCCCCTTTTTATCAAAAAATACTGTATCATAATTTTCAGCAGCAAAGTGATAGAAAATCCTAAAAGAGAAAGTAATGAAGAAGCACAAGTTAGATGCTGACTTTTATACTTTTCTTTTCTAATCCCAACATTTCGTAATAACAAGTTCAATATCTATACAGTAAAAATTTTCTAGTAAAGTCTCATTAAGATTACTTTTCAGTAATTATAATAAACTCATATCTATAACATTCTGAATAATTATCCCAAATAATTTTTATGGATAATTATTACCAAATAGTATGGAATGAAAAGCTTGATCCAAAAATGCTGTTGCTATTCTGCAGATGCTTAGATTTCATGTTAATTGTGAAAGTAATCTTTTACTACATAAATACCATACTTTTGGAAGAACTTGAGATTAACATTTTTTTTTTTTATAAGATGATTATCATTTAAATTGCATATATGTTTTAGGTTATGTTTCGTTACATAAAATATTTATTAACAGCAAACACATCATACGCAAGTTTTAAAATTACTAAAAAAAAAATCCTTACAATGTAAAACTGAAAAATGCTACAAAATGTAGCATTTCAAGAACCCTAGTATAATACTACAATTTTGTAAAAATTATTAAAATAAAAAAAAATTAAAAACATACTATATTCTGTACAAAAACTCACATTATAGCAAAAATCCAGTGGGCCCACCTAGAAAAACCCAAATGGGGTTTTCTAGCAGGGCCTAACTTTCCAACCTTAATTGCAAAAACTGCATTACCAACAATTGAAGGTATTTAGACTAGAGTAGTCAATGAAACAAAAAAATTCAAAAATCTTGCTATAGTAACAGAAAGAATATATAGAAACAAATTAATATTAACAAGAAAGATCAATCATGCTTAAAGCATTGATTATGAAACACTTTCCAACTTCAATGCAATTTTATTTAAACAAGTCTAAAATGCAATACATTCCTCGCTAATATTTTAAAACTTATCAGAATACTACATTAATTTATTATATTTGAAAACTTAAACCTTCATCGAAAAAAAAATGAACTTCATTCAAATGACGGCATTGAAATATAAATTGCCTGGTTTAAACATCTCTAAAATGCGAAACATTCCTCGGTAATATTTTTAAAACTATCATAATACTACGATAATTTATTATATTTGAAAACTTCATCGAAAACAACTGAAATTAATTCAAATGACGTCATAGAAAAAATAACATGCCTGGATCTCTCTATGAAAGCAGAATTTCATTCATAACATTTTCCCATTCATTTCATTCATAACATTTTCCCATTCATTTCATTCATCATAATACTATAATAATTTATTTTATTTAAAAATTAAGACCATGGAGCTACAAGTAATTAAACTCTATGCTTAAAACTTCATAAAAAAAAATCGTCCTTCTCTTTGTAAAATCAATGAATATTTCATTCATATCAGCTATGCAGACTCCATGGGCTAAATAATTTTGTGTTAAAGAAATGCAGCAATTCTAATAAAACTCATTCTACATATTTTGTTGTTTACATTTTACATAAGTGAAAAATAGGCTTCGTTGTAGGAATAATCAAATTTGGATGATCATTTAAACTCAAATATATTGTAATTGCGTTGTTTCAGTATGTAGATGCACAGAATTTAAGCAAAAATAAAGTGGTTTTAGGACGGATACAACACTCAATATGAATTAAAAAGAACTTAAAAAATCACGATTTTGAGACAAGATGGATGCCATATATCATTTTGATGTGGGTCATGTGATCTTTTCATATCATGGTCACATGATCGCTTCATATAAGAGGTGTAATTATTATTTTAATTTTTATTTAAAAAACTACTGAATATATTTCGCTGAATTTTTTTTTATATATTTTATGGAACAATTTGAATATTACCTAAAATTTTTGAAGCAATTTGTGAATTTTAAATCCGCTTAAAAAATGTTTGAAAAATTAGGTCCCATAGGGCTCAATGTATTTAATTTTTTTCAACCCGGGTTCAATCCAAAACTAATTGGGTGATATTATTCATTTATATTCCCATAGGTCCTACAGACCGTCTGAACAACATACTAAAATTTCATTTTGATTAAGCCATTTTTACGGCAGTTATTGTGCTAACGGACAGACAGACAGACAGTCAGAATGAACAAAGTCATAAAAACTTTTCAACTTTGTTGTAAAGTGTTAAAAAGGTATTGGAAGATGCTAAAAACTTTAATATAAAAATGCATAAAACAAACTAATATGAAAAAAAAAATCCTCAAATAACAGATTTGATCTAATTTGCTTTTGAGAACCGAATAAATTTAAATTCAAGTACGTAGTTGTGGGCTGCATAAAACTATATCAGGGGCCACAAATCATACACTTAGGTGTAAGTATGTCTTTCTTAACTATTAATAAAATACATACAAACTGTTCCAACTTTTCATATGCATTTTGAACTTTAAAACATTCAAAATGAGAAAGCAAAAGCTTTATTTCAGATTCTAATTAAATGTTTTTAGGTTTTTGATGAAAAAATGCAATTTTTCATTAGTTTTTCTTCATGAGATTTTGAAAGCAATTTAAATTCTCTGAGAATTCAAGGTTTTAACTGTTAATTTTATGATGCTTCTAAAATCAGTTAAATGCAACCAAATTCGATTTTAAGTTCATGATACAGGTATTTACCAAAATTTTAATAAAATGATAGTTAAAATGTAATACTTAATATAAATAAACATTCTACAGTAAAAAAATCATTTAAAACTTGCTCATTCATTTCATTTGTATGTATAATTAAAAGAACACAATTCCATTATTCTAGAAAATAACTAGATATCCTAAACATTATTCAACTCATTCATTATAGAGCAAAATGGCAAACAACTGGTTTAATACTTTTAATTAGTTAAAAATAATTATGTTATAACACAGTATACCACTAAGTTTGTTGCATTTTATTTACTACTGACAAAGAAAATTCAATGTACAAGTAACTCCCATATAACACGGTTATTAGAATCATAAAAAATGCAGTATTATGCAAATTCATGTTACATGAAATAAAGAAATGGTATAAAAAACAGTCCAAAACTTCACAAAACCATACTATATCTATAATTAAGAGTTTTGTGTTTATTGTTTATTAAAACTAACAATAATTGATCAAAAGTTATTAATATGCATTACAAAATATTTTCTTCTTCATCACTGCTAAACAACATTGAATGAGAATGTTTACTATGTGGCAAAATATCTTCATGTTCTGAGATTTTTTCTGCAGCATCTTTACTTCCTTCTATGCTCAAAATTCCCGAAAACATCTGTTATTTTCATAAGTTTACATTTTCGTGAGATCTTTATCCATTTCTTTCTAAACATTGGTGAAGATCTCTCTTAAATTGAGCTTCTTTGAGTGAAAAGATTTATATTTAGAAAATAGGACTCCCAATTGTTTGGCTAAGTTTATGCCTCCATGTATGCTTTTAAGGGTAAAATTCTAAACTTCTAAGTTTTCATCTGTGTTATCATCCTCTAAATTAATTTTGTTTAGCTCAGATGCCATGTTCACCAAATTTGCTTTACCAACCTCTTCTACCAGTAATTCTTGAATATCTTTAGAATACATATCATCAAAACCTTCCATTTCTAGAGACTTTGCAAGTTATACAATCACACCGACTTTGTTGTCTGCTGGTTCAATTAAAATTCAATAACGCCCATTATACTGGGTGCATCCTCAAATGACCAGCTCATGATATTTTTAATATTTAATCCTAGTTCTTCTAATACATTTTCCCCCATCAACAATTTTGTTAACCTAGCTTCACTAAAAGAATAAAATTTTCTTTTTTGCATCGCTATTCAAATCGTAAATTGATTCATTCCTATAGCCTCTAAATGTTATGCCTGGTTTTCCAATACATAATATTATCTCAATAATTCGGCAAAGAATTTCTTGATTTGTTAAACCATTTTCTTTTCTCATAATATTGAAATAGTGGCTTACTGATTTTGATTTCCATTTCTCCATTAAGAAGTTTAATCAGTAGAAAACGCAGTACACACTGAGAAAACTAACAGTTCACTTTCACTACAAAAACTTTACCATTTTCATTGAAGCTGATCACCATTAGGAAGAGAATGATATAATGTTTTATGTCTGTTAAATGGCAAATTATGATATTCTAAAAGTTGGAATGGGTGGCTTATATACAAATGATACTTTTGCTTCAATAGAAGAATTAACTGGGAGACAAAAGTTCCAATTTCATGCAAAGAAAACATTAATGGGAAAATTTAACTAAAATTTCGGGGGAGTGGGGGGTGAACCCTATAGCCAAGATATGGTCTTACACCCTACACAAAGATGATATGTCACAAACAAGTGGCTTCTTTCTGGAATCTTTCTTCATTTTTTCAAATATTCACTTCAATTTTGTAGATGTTCCTCATATGATCTCCCAACAATAACCATACCTTCCATAGGGATGAGGCGAGTTTCAGGGGAGAGTCTTTTCAGCACAGTTTCCATTAGACATATCATTAGAGTGGATTTGCACTTGCCAGTAGCCACCCTTAAGTTCTAGAGTCATAACCCACTTACTTCTGGAGAGAGTATCAAAGTATCGTTAATTATTGGCAGTCGACAGCTGTTTCTCTTTGTCACAGAGTTGAGTCTTCTATAGTTGACACAGAATCTTGTAGAACTGTCTTTCTTCTTCACTAAGGTAATTGGTGAGGTCCAAGACTTGATGATGGTTCAATCCTTAGAGGAGAGATATGAAGAAGAGTTACTATAACTCTTGATTTGGTGATCCATCGTTAAACCATGTGATTACAGGCACGCACTTCTTTCTCCTCCTGTCATTTCAGTGTTATTTCAATGGACGCTTGTCGAGTTAACTATTTAAAAGAGGTTAAAATGGTTTCGTCATGCTGCTGTTACAACTGTACAGAAATACAAGTAAAAGGAGGATCCATAAAGTTTCATTGTTATGTATAACTATTCATTAAGTTTTTGTTATTGTGTATTTTTTTGGTATAAAGTTCACTATTGAATAGCCTGGCTGATCTAAATTTGTGACTTGCATTGTAGCAAGCTATATAATATTGCTATTTTTTGATAAATTCTTATATTTTGATGTACTATTTGCACTTTTTTGCTATTTATTAGAAAAGAAACTGGTTTCTAGCCAAATTCGTTTAAATGATTTGCATACATGCAAAATTATTCAAAAGGTTCATTTTGGCGACCGAATTATTCACCAAATGGCTCCGTAAAAATAAAAGCTAAATATATTTCTGCTATGTTTACTTACAAAGTGCTAAATAAGTTTCATGTTGTTTGCGTTTAAGTATATCATATATATTTTTTAATATTGATTATACGGTAGTTGCTAGTTTTCAATCTACATTCAGATTTTCTATCATGAGGCCTGGAATTATTATTTTCTCAGGATCCGGGTCCACTCGGGGTGGTTCTGCCTGCAATAGTAATATGTTCGTTTTTGAGGAATAATTCAAGAACTGAGTAGCTAGAAAGTCTAAATTTGGAATGTTGTTTTCTTCTGTGATATATATTGAGTCTTTAGTCTATGATTTTCTAGTAGCTCTTGCTCTAATATTTTATTTTTCAGTACATTAAAATCGTTTAAATTTGAAATTGTGCTTGTCATAAGTTTTTTCATTACAGTTTTCTTTTTCAAATATTGCTCAAACCGAAAATATTTTTCAGCTTCTTCCCACATATGAACAGTATCGGAATAGGCAATTCTTAGTGATCCCAACTTCTTTATGTTTAAAAGTGATACAATTGTCACCTCACTTTTTAAAACGCTTAGTCATTCTTCACAGTATATCTTTTTATTTTCTAAAAAAATTTAAGGTACATTTTCTTTCACATGATCAAGTTTATAATTACATTCTGTTAAAAAGCGCAATTATATTATTTTACCTTCAGTTCTCAAAAATAATTTTGTAATAAATGTTAGTTCACGTATCTATAAATTCACTACATTAAAGACTTTTTTAAAAGTCAGAAAATTTTGATTCATCTTTATCGTTACGCTCTATGTCTGTTCACAAATGCTCCTCCAATGGGGCACATGTGCACAGTTGAAGCTACTTTTTAAATCGATCATAAAAGTAAAGAAATCTTTAATTAAAAAAATCTGATAGAAATTCCTCCAAATAAGAAAAATTTTTAAATTGCAGGCATTTTTGGCATAAAAAACGATCACACTTATGGGAAAAATTAAGAAAGAAAAGAAGAAAATCACATGTGCCACCTCTGCTATAGGTAATCCAGATTAAAAGAAATATTATTTAAAACATTTCTACCTTTTAAATAAAAAGTTTATTAGAAAGCTAATTTTCTACTCCAAACAAACCAAAAACTAAATGAGAAAGTACAAAATCCTTTCCTATTCTAATACCATCAAGCATTATATTTTTTGTTTTTGCGGGATTCTTGAAATACACACCGAAAAGATATTTTCGTAAGCATTAATTCACATTTCTTGTTATTTTAGAGATGCCAATCGCCAAATGCACAGAGTAATAGATAGATCAGCCAAATGTGGCAGCTCTTCTGCCTGTAGTCACGTAATTAACTGCAGAACAAGTCCTTGGAGGAAAATCCAATGGGCTAAATCACTCTACTTCTTATTCCTGCTCCAAGGTTCAATCACGTAGCTTTTCTGCATGTCTTTTAAAGGATTGTCTACTTCTTTCTTAGTGAGTGAAAGTCTTTGGAAAACATGTTTAGTCAGGAATTGGTTATCAGTGTCAATTCTATGAGTTAATCCAGTGAGCCCCATGTCATTTGAAACAGTTGAGAAGATTTCACTGAAATCAGAAATGAGGCTTTTAGATGTCTCCTGTTCTGGCTGATTTAATTCATGGAGATTGCTTAAGATGCAGTTTAAATGTTAAAGGCTGCTGTTTCTACTTGTATTACAACCGTGTATCATGCTGGCCACCACAGAACATGAAACTAACTGCTCACCTTTATGGATTGTTATAAGTCGATTGCTAAAATTTGTGACTCAAACATAATCTCTTGAAATATCTACGAGAGCCAGAACTACAAAAATTCCTTTTCTTTATACTCAGGAGATGGAAAATCTGTTACAGCCATTCCACATGTTCTTGGGCCTTCCTGGATTCCTTTCATCAAACATTCACCACATGCAGGCAATAAAACATTTTCTGTAGTAACTATGTTACACTCTAGGATGTCAAACATTTCTCTTCAAAACAAAGGAATCTCTTTGGTGACTGTCCATAATTAGCTGTTTTTGAAGTCCATGTCCAATCCCTCTTTTCTGAAAAATTTCAGTCCAAAAATACATGGGCCAAAGATGTCTTCTACACAAGCAACGTATAACGATAATAGCTTGCCCTGACGGAAATAGTAATTATTCTTTTTCCAAACATATTCACTGTTTCTCTAGTAACTGTTCACAGAGAAAAGATGGGTACCATATAAAGAAATTGACCATTAATTCAGCAAGCTATGTCACTTTTAATGATGGTCACATTATAAAGCTCAAATTTAGATTTTAAAATTTGCCACATATACTGCTGTGAGCTTTTGTAAACTAGACGCAAAAACTATTCAGCTCAAGATAATCTTCACCATCAACAATGATTTCTAAATTTCAGTTTCAAATTTTTCGCATTTTTTATATGCCCCTTATTTTTGGAATAGTCTTCAGCATTGCATTATCTTAATATGGTTCCTTTGAAGTAAATATAGCTGTTTCCCCTACGTTGTGCATATACTTTTAACAAACTTGCATCTTAGTTTTTTCACAAAAATGTTGGTTTATAAATTCTCACAACAAAGTCTACCATGAGAACAATTGATCGTCATGGCAGTTTTAATGTAGCTCATGGCATTTGCTTTAACTTATTTTGAACCCTGTCACATTTGTATCCAAGTCTAGAATCATTTAGCATTTAATGTTGTTTGTACAATTCCTGACATGAAGTCCATTATTTTCTCCATGCAACAGATAAATCTTAAAGTCTTTAGTGGCACATTCTTTTTTTTTTTTTATGGGAATGGTCCTTTATTCTTTGTGCTCAAATAGTAGGCAATTTCTCTTTATATGGTATTTTTCTCCACAGGTCCAACATACCAAACCTTTTGCAAATGGTCCAAATGACCACTTGAATTTGTCGTTACTTTGCCTCTGAAGCATTCATACATAATTTAGGCCAGGCTACACGAAGCTGCAAAGGCAAATTCAAATAACAAAATCTGTCTGTAAGGGGCATTCTCAAAATTAGGAGGACACTCCCATTATAGATAACAGCAACCATAAACCGGATTTGTGCTTATTATGCAGTCGTCAGTATGGAATAGCCATTATCTGCAGTGGCAGTAAGAAAGCTTGCTATATGCCAACAATTTTGCGACCATCTATGGGAAATGAGGATTTCAGTCTTTTTATGTAACCGACATCAAATTCATATACAATTTTGCTTGTGTAAATTTGCTTGTGATAAATTTAGAATCTGTAGACTTATATTTCTGACGGCATGATCCACTGGCATAAGCTTACCAGTGGAAAATGCCATACTAGAATCTTTATTAGAGGATTTTGATACATTAAATTTACTAGGTTTAGGAAGTTGTTTCTGATAATGAAATAGGTTTTTCACACTAGTAGCAATTGGAGACATTGATTTGACATATTTAAGATTTTTTGCTTGTTTAATTTGGTTAAAGCAGATACATCGGAAATGAATTGATTAGTCTGTGATACAATAAAATTTAGAGCAGTGGTAGTACTATTGTATATAGTTGCTGATGATAGTTTAATATTTATCTGGGAAAGATTTGAAGGAGGATCAGTAGATGGTTCGAGAGAGGTAGAAGGAAGTGAGAAATCTGTTTGAATGTTAATAGACTTCATATTGAATAAAGCAGCTGCAGCATAACTTACACCAACTCAAGGAGTACAATTAGAAACAATTTTATGGGCCTCAAAGTATGATAAACTGTTAAAAGTTAAGTAGAATAAGATGGATGTTCCCTTGTACAATTTATACATTTTGGTTCCTTTGTGCAGGAAAGATACATTTTGCAGATACATTTTGGTTCCTTTGTAATGTGGCCAACTTCAGAGCACTGTGTACAAGTCATAGCTTTTTCTACAACAGGCGACCTTTGTGTGCCGAAATCTTTGACACAGAAAATACCTCAGAGGATTGGGTATATATGGATTAACAGGGCAGCTTAAGTAAGCTACCTTTATTCGTTGTGGTAATATTGGTGTTGCAAAAGTCAATATTATATGCTTAGTTGGAAATATTTTTCCCGCCCTGCGAATTGTTATACACCAAACTCCATATCCTTTTTGGAACAGGTCCTGCAATTAGTCCAAGATTTGTGTTACTGAATCATGCAACAGTTCACCTTCAAAAATGACACCTCAAGAATAGTTCAAGGTGCCATGAGGTGTAACTGTTAATTCATGCTCACCAAATTTTGTCATTTGCAAAAGTGCCTTATTTTGTATGATGGACTACAAAAAGATCCCCAAATCTTTGTTTTTTAATTGATTTCAACTCTCCAGCAGTGAATCGTGAATGATGAAGTTTTAGAAAAGGAATTTGCAATATTGAGATGTAAAATAAAAATTTAACAACATTCATTACCTGAAAATTTTTTGCTACAATTTGTTGCCTCCTCGAAGAGAAGAAAAGGCGGTATTTTGACCACTATCCATAGTTGTAAAGAGAAAATTTCAGACCCAATATTACTACCCACCATAGAGCCTAACAAGGGGTTACAAATACTGCACCAGTGTCAGTTGGACCTATATATTTATGATTAATCCCTGAAACAGCTGCTATCCTTAATGCAGTATTCAGTAAATCAAGGATCACTTGACCCCCTAGCCGGTAAGAGAAATTTAACCAACCAGTCAATTGATACACTGGGGGACACAGAGTACCTCCTGTTTACCTGAAGCAAGTGCCAAAGTGATGTGTTGGTTTTCCTCAATTACCCTGATCCCTCTTTCCAGGGACATGAGTATTAGAGTGGGAGTGAAAAATATAGGGAAAAAAACTTTTTTTTTTAAATTCAAATTCGGCCAGGGCAAAAAAAGCTGTCCCGTGGGACAAAACAAAAGTGTGAAAAATCTTATGTTTCTGAGATCAAAATTTCATGCACCGCATGGAGGTCAAAATGCACTATTTCAGGCCAAGAAATCCTCTTTTTGTTTGGACACGAAAAAAAAAAAAATTTTTTTCGATTTCGAAATCAGCCAGGGTAAAAAAAGTTAGCCCATGGAATGAAACAAACATGCGTAAAATTTCAAGTCCCTGAAGTTACATCTTCATGTGCAGCAGAGGTCAAAGGTAACTATTTCAGCTAAAAAAAGAGACCATTTTAATCTAAAAACGCACAGTTATGAAATGCCCTTTAAAAGTGTTATTAGACTATAAGAAACAACTATTGACCCATAACTTTGCGACACATGACTCTCTTTACCTAGATTCTAGAAACTTTGTAATCCTTAGGAGTATTTTCTTTAGGTTTTCGATTTTGCAAGCATTCACGTAGTTTTGTATGGTCATGCTAGAGGGCTTCTCTCACCAGAGTATATAAACCACTCAATATAAACCGAGGCTTCTCAGTCCTCGGTTTGTATTTTGGTGGGAGAAAGGATACAACTACACTTCAAGTAAAAAAGGCATTAAAGTATTATAGATGAATAGTCCAAGAAGAACATTACAACTCGGTACAACAACCAAACTCTGTCTATATTGGACACATTGCAGTTTCATATGGTGAAACCAAAGTAATTTTTGGTGAAACTTACTTTAAAAATCAACAAATTTCTCTTGATAGTTTGATTGCTGTAGGCTGTGATGGGACAAATGTAAATACTGGCATGAAGGAAGTAGTTATATATATATTGGAAGTGACATTAAATCGTCCATTGCAATGGTGCATTTGTCTGTTACACGCAAATGAATTAGCTTTGCAACATCTTCTAAAAAAGCTTGATGGAGAGATTAAAGGTCCCAATACATTTTCTGGGCCTATCAGAAAAGCAATCCAAAATTGTGAAAATCTTGCAATGAAAACATATACTCCAATTAAAGGAGAAATTTTTTCTTTAGAAGTAACAGATTTGAAATTGAGCTCTGTTCAAAAGTACTTGTGTGATGTATGCCTAGCAATTTCCACCAGTGTCTTCCCTGATGGTCTTGCATCCATGAAACCAGGACAAGTTGCACACTCTAGGTGGCCCGGCCGTCGAAACTGCTGCTCATGTCTAAGGATGAGTCAGACAGTCTGGGCTTTCGAGACTCTAGGTGGCTTACAACTGCTGATAGAATTTTAAGATTATATGTTGGAACTGATAATCCATTTGAAAACCTCATTACACTTGCAACATTTATAATGAAAGTTTATGCATCTATGTGGTTTAGCATAAAGATAAAACCACTCTGCTTGGAGGGTCCGCTGCAGATTTGGAATATGATCCATCTTTCCAAATACTTGAAAGCAGATTTAAAAGATGTTATTGATCCAGTAATACAAAGAAATATTTTTTTTCTTGCACCAAGAAAATATTCTCCTGTCAATGTTTGTAGATGACACGAGAACACAAAAAGCAACTAGCTGTCAAAAGAATTATGGCAGCAAGAAAATCTATGAATGTTTTAAAAGGAGTGGTTTAAAAGGATTTTAGTCTTCCGGAAATAAATTTCAGTACAAATGATTCCACTGAACTTATCGACTGGCGAACATCCGAAAGATATGAACCACCTCTTACTAAGAGTACTCCAGATGCTGAATTACTAGCTTGCAATATCAGGAAAGGAATGTAGACTGGAAATTAAAATTCCAAAATTCCCGTGCCATACTCAGTCAACAGAGAAAGATACATTCAAATTGTAGCAGAGGCAGTAAGAAAAGTCTGTGAAGGTGAGTAACGACATGGCTTTATCCTAGCGAAAATTCAGTCAAGAAAACTTATGAATACTTTTAATACAAAATCAGAATTTTCTGCTTAATTTTCTTTAACATTTATGTAGGAATTTATGCATATTTTTTTTCATTCAGTGTTTATCATATCTTTTCCTATATTTTATTTTGTGAACAACAACTGCAGTACATCTTATGTCACGAGAAAATTATATGTTATTACAAGCAAAATGCCTTACTGTTAGTTCCAAAATGTAGTTTAGGGAAATAAAATAAAAATTAAAGTTTAAATTTTTTTTTATTCTACTTCTATCAGCTTTACTGTAATAACAAATCAAAAAATATTTATTCAAAAGCTAATAATATTTAAAATACATTCACTAAAAATATTAGATGTCCTCTTCTGCCTCTATGACTACAGGATAAGTCAGAAAATCGACTTTTGGCTAAAATCGTCACATTTAACATATGTGTGGTGCATTAAGATGTAACATCAGGGACTTGAAATTTTATACATGTTTGTTTGAGCCATTAAGCTAACCTTTTTGACCTTGATCGATTTCAAAATCGAAAAAAAAATGTTTTCGTATTCGAACAAAAAGAGGACTTTTTTTTGCCTAAAATAGTGAATTTTGACCTCCATGCGGGCCATGAAATTTTGACCTCAAGAACATAAAATTTTTCACACATTCGTTTTGTCTTATGGCAACTTTTTTTACCCTGGCCGATTTAAAATTCGAAACAAAAAAATTTCACTCTACACTAATGCAGACCTGCCAACCTCTCAGAGCCAAAAAGCGTAACGACGCACGCGATAATGTACGCACGGTATATTTCAGCTATGTAAATTCTTGATAATCAGGCTGTAGGGATTTTTTTTCCCTACATCAAAATTCTATTGAGAAACCAATTAAATTATTACAATCCACAGCAAACAATTTTATGTTGTTAATTTTTAAATTAAACATTTAAAATTAAATAAAAATATTAATTCTTTAGTAAAATGCATCAATATAAAAACAATTAGAAAACTATAATGCACATCATGGATTTTTGATTTCAATTAAAAAGAAAGGTAAGGACACAATTTTTGCACATTACAACGGCATTAATAAATCTAACTTTTATTTAAACCAACATATGTGGCTGACTTTGCCTTTTTTAAAAACCCAGAAGAAAATTTTTGCTGGAAACAAGGTCCAGACATACAGGACTTGTTTCCCCAGTAATTTGTTTCCCATTTTTTCCCCAGTAGTGGATTCCATTAATTTTGGCAAAGACAAGAGCTCAGATTTTGCTCCATTTGATGATTCTTTAAAATACGTTAAGACGATTGGATATAATTGATCATCACCACAATGACTCCCATCAGTAGACACCGTAAATGGATTTTTAGTAGCTGCAATTATTTGTTTTTGATTTTCACTGGCTAGTTCTTCTATATAATAAAAGGCAATGTCTGTGTGTCTGTGCGTCTGTCTGTCTTATACACTATACGTTTCGCGACCGCGCGTCGGAGAGCTACGAAATTTGGCAATCGGAGACCCTGGGGGGTGGGAAGGGGACACGTGAAAACCGATTTTTAAAATTTTAATTATTTTTTTTGTTATTTAATGTTTTATGCGATTTCGACCGTTTTTTGATCTTTTTACCCTTTTTTCTCCTCGATCCAGACATTGTAGAAAAAAACAAATCACACCATCGGAAAGAGCAGAGAATTTCGAGTAAAAATATATCAATTTCAAATCTCAGAGATAAATTCTAATATTTTTTTATGATTTTAAAGCAAAAGTCACTTTTGACTCAAAAAAACGATTTTTGGTTTTTAAATTCTCGCATAGTAAAAAGTACTCAGAATTTCGACTAATAATTTACATTTTTAGAAAGGTCAAACATCTGGCATTCTTACAAGTCCAATCTGGTCAGGAAATATTCCGTATTGCCCACAGGATCGGGATTTTAAAAGTTTCCGAATTTCAATTTCTCGGCGTGCCGCTTCTTAACCGGCGTTTCTCCCCCGCAGAAGAAGGGAAGGTGGTGGGTGGGGACGTCAAGGTGGAGGTGACGTCACGGTAGCGCTCCTTTACTCCATATAAATTATTATATTTATATTTTAAATGATGGAACGATATGGATTTTTTAAATGTATATTTTAACTTTTGGATATTTTAAATGGATATTTTAAATGATGGAACAATGAAACAATGGAATGAGGATATTGGAATTAAGCATATGGTCATTTTAAATTGCAAATTAGCGCGCGGGAAGTTAGCGGTAGGCCCGGTTTCGATTCCCGCCACTGCCAAAACTGCCGCCGTGTTTACGTGGAATACGATCACGTTAAATATGTGGGTCCGTAAGTCCTTCCGAGAGGTTGGTGGTAGGGGAAGGAGGATACGGCCCCTGTGGATGCCTCCCCCACTGGGTTCCCGTCTAAATTGGGTGAATATATAGAAAGTTATGGAGATTGTCGCGGAGGGCGCGGCAGTCCAGTGGTTAGCGCACGGGAATTGCACTCAGTAGGCCCGGGTTCGATTCCCGCCACTGCCAAAACTTACGCCACGTTCACGCAGAGTACGATCACGTTAAACATGTGGGTTCGTGAGTCCTTCCGAGAGGTTGGTGGTAGGGGAAGGAGGGTACGGTCTAAATTGGGTGAATAAAAAGAAAGTTATGGAGATTGTCGCGGAGGGCGAAGTAGCCCAGTGGTTAGCGCGCGGGAATTGCACGCGGTAGGCCCGGGTTCGATTTCCAAAATTGCCGCCGTGTTCACGCGGAGTAAACATGTGGGTCTGTAAGTCCTTCCGAGAGGTTGGTGGTTGGGGAAGGAGGGTACGGTCCCCGTGGCTGCCTCTCCCACTGGGTTCCGGTCTAAATTCGGTGAATAAAAAGAAAGTTATGGAAAATGTCGCGGAGGGCGAAGTACCCCAGTGGTTAGCGCGCGGGAATTTCACTCGGTAGGCCCGGGTTGGATTCCCGCCACTGCCAAAACTGCAGACATGTTCACGCGGAGTATGATCACGTTAAACATATGGGTCCGTATGTTTTTCCGAGAGGTTGGTGGTAGGGGAAGGAGGGTACGTTCCCTGTGGATGCCTCCCCCACTGGGTTCCGGTCTAAATTGGGTGGCACATCCTGGCCGTCCAACCAGTTACCTCACACCTTTCTGGTAGGTCGCGCCAACGAGTTTGCCACGGTTGGAATTTGCCATGATCAGCATTTTCAAGGGTTGCGAACAGGCTGGTCGCCAAAGGCGGCTAGTTAATAATAAAAGCTGTTCTTGTTCGCCCACAGGAATAATGCTTTGCCTCTTTCGAATCCGGGAGCATCGCTTGAAATAATGAGCGAGCATGGTATGCAGTAGCTAACGGAAGATTATGTTCTAAAATGAATGAGGTGAACATAACTTCCGCTTTAGTAGTCTGCAATTCTTTATTCACAGTTAAAAATTCATTTATAGACTTCGTAGATTTGGAAGTCTTGAATTTATCCACGTGTTTAGCCGTTTTCGAATGTTTAACTATGTTTAACTATGTTAAAAATTTAAAAGACACTGGCGATAATGGCTATTAATTGCTGACAAGGGCATAAACATGAGCATGAAACTGGTCCTTGAATGCCATTATCTGCAATGGGAGTGTCTTTCAAATACCCCTTATTGACATGACCATTTTTAGACAAATACATTTGAATCATAAAAATGGGAAAATCCATGAGTTTGATTATAATCATTATCCTATGGAATGAATCCTTAACTTGCAAATTATAATTCTTTAGACCACCAGTGTTGTTGTTGAGACCCAGACCGTCCAACCTACTAGAAAAGTGTAGGTGTAAGGTAACTGTTTGGACTGCTGGAAAGAAGACCGCAGGTGTAACAACATGCAAATTTGGATAATTTCCACAATTTCTTTATTAAAATTAGCACACACACACACCTCAAAAATACCAGAATGGATGACAAAAGCGTCTGAGAAATGAATCAGTTACTACTTGAGACAGAAGCTGCAGCCTTAAAATCTACATCTACCATGCCTATCACTTGCTCCTGAATGATTTAAGGCAAAGATTAAGCAGCAAAATCATCTACAGAAAAATTGATATCCCACTGCATTTCCAGCATATGGAACAGAATACTGTAGACTCCAAACTGAGATCAAGGCTCTTATTAATAAACACATGACAATGTTGCTAGAAGACACAGGAGCAGGTGTACAACTATTTGTTTTAATGTATGGATAAGAACCAGTGGGACCATTACCTCTATTAAAGAATATATGGGTGGAAAGTAAACCAAATCATATTACATGGATAGAAAGTAAATCACATCGTAGATTACCTTCGGAATGAAGTTTGAATAAGGAACATGGGCCTGAATCAATTTAACATTGTAAAAAGAACAAATGAATTTACGGGGATGCAATTTGGACAATACATGTGGTTAAATTACAGCAGCAATAAAGAAAAGTTCAACAGCATTCACCGATAAAAAAGTTGAAAGGCATGGATGAGACGACATGAACAATTCTCGCTATTGTACTCAAAATCATTTGAAACACCCAAGCAGGCATAAAGTTAGGAAAATATGATGCATAAATAATCTGTGGGAAAGGCTGCACACTTCGATGTAATACACAAGCCAAAGCAATAGCCACCATTAGCAATCACAAAGTATGTGTCAACTAGCAGCATGACAAGGATGCCCGAGGTATTACAATGACAGACATTCAGCGACCATACACTATGTTTTAACGAACAGCACAGCGTCACACTTCACAAGGACATCAGAGCTATATCACCATAGACCGAGAGACTGTTCACTCAGTCAACTCACACACTCTGATTCTTTGCACGCTGCCACAACTGCCGCCGTGTTCATGCAGAGTACGATCACGGTAAACATGTGGGTACGTAAGTCCTTCTGAGAGGTTGGTGGTAAGGAAAGGAGGGTACGGTCCCTGTGGATGCCTCCCCCACTGGGTTCCGGTCTAAATTGGGTGACACTTCCCGGCCATCCAAACGGTTACCTTACACCTTTCTGGTAGGTCGGACGGTCTGGGTTTCAACAACAAAACTCTGATTCTAGCTTTTCTCTGCACCTTATATTGAGCTGTTACATGGTGCTCTGCAGATTGGTCTTGTTCAGAATGAATACACCGCATTAACACAAGCAGAGACTCCCAGCTTTACCACTGGATAGATCGTGCATGGAATCATCATTCAATGAGGTTGAAGCATTATGTCAATACGTGACAGACACAAAGCTCTAGCTGTAAAAGATTATTCTGAACTATAACAGGATTGTAACTTGTTTACGCAGTATTTAAATCAAAGTTCATACTAGAAATGGTGCTGTGGTGCTATCTTCTGCTAACACTATAAACTTATCCCTGTATCCTGTATGCACCAACCAGACCAAATCACTTTTGAAATAGCTGACTCAGTAATTCTCGTTTCAAATCACTTTCACTAAAAAAACCTTATAATTGACACAAAAATCATGCCCTCATTGGATAGACCAATATACTGGACCTCAGAATGAGAGAAGGAATTCTATTGACTGAGACATGTCAGGTGGGTTTTAGCCAAACAAGTTTCCGCTTCACTTTGCTAGGCAAACTTTGCTTAATTTCACTCAAAATATTTTCAAAACTATAAAATATATAATTGGATTTTAAATCGGATTCTTAGTTTTTGAAATATAAGCTTCTACCTCAAAGTTGTGTCAGACATTTTTTGAGCAGAAATGATATGAAAAATTACATTTAAAAAATGAACATGCGCAAAAAAAAATGTGAAAGCAGTTTTTAAATGTAAAGAAAAAGCGATTACAACTTCGAAATAATTTAAGAGTAAAAATTAATTTTAAATTGAATATCATCCGGGACAGAGTAACACCCTCCCATTTTCTGACCATAAACAGAGCTGTTTAGCTTTTGAAATAAGAGAAAGTTCTAATAGCATAAGGGTGTGATAGTACTAGTAACACCAGACTTTAAGAAATTAAAAAAGACGTCTGTAATGAAAATTTGGAAGGGATAAAAATATACTGTAAAATTTATAAGGCAGTTTAAGAGCATAGTCCATGATCTTCTCCTGCGAGTTGTAATCTATGATGTAAAAAATTGCATTTTCTTTATACTGGGGATATTTTTAGAAAAAAATTGCATGTTCTTTATGATAGTTTTGATTGAATTTTAAAACCTTTTCGATGAAATCATTTGGTAAGAAATGAGGGACCTTCCGAATAGTTCTCAAAATTATATTTTGTTCAATCTGAATTTTTTCACTAAAGATTTTGTACACAATCTCTCAAATGAAACAGGTATACAAAAGGTTTGACTGAATTTGAAACATTAGTTATAATTTAAATATTTTAATAAAATTACCAGGGAAGGAATAACAGATGTTTATATTCTACGACAAGAACAACAAAACAATTAGCGAAGCAAATAATACAGTGCTACATAAATTTTAAAACGAAAGCTCTAAAAATAGAACTATGTTTTTGAAGACAATACCTCCTATGAAAATAGACACTGTCCATGATATTCAAATCATTTATGCAACATTTAATATGCTTTTCATTCACTTTGATTCTACTTTATAGATATTCTATATCTATTTCTTTATCTCTTTTAAACTTGTTAGTATCTCAATCTGTAACATTCATGAATTGATCATGCTTTCTAGAAATCTGCTGCTCAGCCAATTATCCTCACGTACCCAATATATTGAAAAACAAAATGCTAAATATCTCAAGTAATCTGTAAGCTTCATCCAGAATTGAACAGTATTGAAAATATATGTACATTTACAAAATGCATTTGTATTTTGTATTTAAAAACTAAAGTAGTGTCCGGTGGAAAAGTTGTATTTAATTGTCCGGTAGAAAAAGTTGTATTTTATGACACACTAAAAGCATTTCTAAATATTCCAAATTCTCAAAGTTTTTAAACCTAAACATCATCAAAATTACATATGAAAATGCACCATTTGACCAGTTTCTCCCTAAATTTACAAATATGTAACTAAATATGTAATTAAATGGAACTTTCCTAAAAATAAAAACATGCATTAAAGTAAAATAAAAGAGAGAACACAGATTTTAGGTTTTCAAAAATCTAACGTTTATTAAAATTTTAAACTTCACTTTTAAAATAATTTCCAAAATATTTTACATCTCATTAACTAACAAATCCAATAAACAACTTAAATAAATAAATAGAATGGTTCGGCCGGTCGTATAGTGGTAGGAAAAAACGTTAGAATATTAAATTTTAAAGTTAACAATATTAAACTTATACAACTATTTATCAAAACTAAAATTTTAGATAAAAAAAACATCAGTTAGCCAAAAAGGGAATTTAGAACAAAATTTAAAAAGATAACCACAGGATTCGCAACTTAAAATATATAAGTCTAAAGGGGTCTTATTTCTGTGCTAACTCAAAACAATTGGAATAAAGACATATTTTAACTATTGAGAAATATTAGAATTTGGAGGAAAAGGAATAATATCACCAAGGCTCCAAGAAAAACGGCGGAAATCGGCGGGAGGCAGAATCACCAAACGTGCAGCAGATCCAGAGAACACCAGAAGAGGAAAATCCATGGCACAGGGTCACAATATGTCCAGCAGAAAATCCGGAAAAGGCCGTTCCACGGGATTCAACTCCAAAGAGATTCTCCACACCAGCTGGACGTCGAGTAATAAAAAAATCATTTCTCTCAACAGCCGCACCGGACTACTGACATCAAAATGGAGAACTTAACATGTGTCCGTCAATTGGGCTCGGAAATGCGAACTCCATTCATCATAAAATAGAACTGGCAGCTTGTCAAGATAAACATATTTCTAATTGGCCGGTAAGACTTCCTCGGCCGACATCACATAAATCGTGAAACATCTTGGATCATTATTTAAATGATATGAAACTAATTAGCATGACTCTTCATTCCGTCGCAGCTTCCAGACATAAACAACATCAGAGAGCACAGCGGCAAAGGACTGCTGATTGATTATAAACTAAACAAATCAATCCACATCTTGAAAAACAAAACACACATCACAGCCGGGAATAATGAGACATTTCAAGCCGAATTCGAACTACGGCTCGCGCCGAAGCGCTGAAAACAACAACTTTAACAGATTACATCTCTGGTTCTAATCAATTGCAAAAAAAGCAAAGAGCAAAGAGCAAAAAGAGAAAAGAGATCGAAAAAGTGCGCGATTTGCTTATATACTGCCAAACATCGCTGCCACAGATTGTAAACAAAATTATTGATGAACGATAAAATAATTAATGACAGACGATTTTAATATTACGATCAACCAATTAAAAACTCGAAACTTTAAAGAAGAGAAATGGAATTTTAGAGCAGACGAAAATTAAAAAGAAATGAAGTGAAACGATTTGGAAAATACGAATTCGGCAACAATTTAAATATGAACGATTCTAAAATATTTAAAAAGCTGAAAATAGAATAAAACCGAAAAACTGCAATGAATTAACGAATTTTTAACAGAGAGCAATAAATTTGGAATCAAATTAAAGGGAATAAAAAGGGCAATAAATGGAATCACAAATTAGCCAATTTAAATAAATTTAAATTGCTAAAACCTAAAAAGAACGAACTTTCGCCGTTTTTAACACAAAACCTATGGAATACAACATATTTGGAACAGAAGAATATCAAAAACCTAAACAATTGGAAAATGGATAACTAAAAGAGAATGGCTATGTAAATAAGACCCCTGAACACATTTAAACAAAATACAAAATTTCTAAAATTGTTAAATATCCAAAAGTATAACCCAACAACTCCTTCGAACGTCCCAAAAAAATTTTTCATTTGAAAAATGAAAAATTTTAGCTAACACATGACAAAATTCCGCGAAACGAAGGAGAGAAAAAAAAAATCTAAATCTCAACTACAGCTGTAACATGAGCCATAAAAATCATATAAAAATCAAATTCCTTATAAATAAATCCATAATCAAATAATCACTTCACTAAACACTTTCATAATAACAATTATCATATTTCTCAACATTTCGTCTAAACTCTTAAACATACATATAGATTCAATATTAAATACTTCAACTTCATTGTAACTCTATATTATGAAAAGTTCATCAATGCATTTTAAAATGCTCCAACAAATACGTCATCAAAGAGAAGCAGTAGAAAAATAATAAACAGATCTCTATATCATTAGCTGTCATGAATAAACATAAATTTTAACGAAAACTTTGGACCAGCCAAAGAATTCCAATAATCTAAACAATAAATTTTGAAATGGTACCTTCAACATAACAACCAATAAATACAAATCAACAAATTCATCATGAATCTCCTCCTCTACAAAGAAAACAATTATTCGAAGCATAATTTTCAATTTAAATAATAATATCAAAGTTGGCTCAAGTTACAAACAAAGAAAATTGTGGAATATTTACCCCAAAATAACAAACTCAATTCCCTAACAATTTGGAACTGAACTCAAATTTAACCGACTTGTTTACAAATTATACTATAAACTGATTACTTGGCAAATTAGGTCGTTTAAACGACAAATATACACAAAAATGACCTTATGCATCATTTTACACCAACAATAAACGCGATTTCACTAAATATGGTGCAACATCTTGCACTCTCAACAACAATAAACTCAAATATCATAACTGTAATCTCTCTGGAAATCTCAAAAATTCTCATAAAAATCAAAAAAAATTAAGACAAGGGGCCGAGGGTTGTGAGTCCTCTCAAAGGTTGTGAATCTTTTTTGAACCCAAAAAAATAGCACAAAAATATCCATCAAGTATAAGTAGTACATTTAAATTCACTAACAGCCAAGTGTATCACATTACTTTAACCAAAATATCAAAGAAAAATCAAATTACAAATCCCCATTTAATTTTCAAAACCAAAAGAACTCAAATTGCATTGCACAATTTTAAATATTCCACTTAAAAAAAATTTATTTCTCCTATAATAAAATAAATTTTTCCACTTTAACGACCAAAAAAAATTTTAAAGACAGTATAAAAAATATCAGATTCAGAATTAAGAACAAACAAACTGATTTGTCACCACTCTATTTGAGTGTGAAAACCAAACACATGATCAATGTGAAGAACAAGATAACTCAAGTTGACATTTATGTCACACTCATATTGGAGTGTAAAAAACACCTGCATTACCCAATTTTTCAATTAATCACCAGTATTTCATCATCTACATTCACATATCAGTGAGCATTTAAATCTCAATTCCAAATCAGAACATACAAAAAATTCTAAGTCGAAAAACTACTGCTTTAATTCTATACAATTTAACTTAAAAAAAAAAATATTCTCATATTAAATTTACTCAATTAATTTTTCTCTATTTTATCAAAACAATTTTAAGTGTTGCTGGGAGCGTGGGTTACAAGAACAACAAAATAAAAAAAATTTGTTAATGAGATGGGATTAGAACAAAAAATGTAAATTCTACAAAGTGCGTTCTCGCATGCCTATAATCTCTTAAATTTATGAATTAAATGCAATTTTACACTACTTCAAATAATAAAATTCAAATCAAATTAACTTACATTAAGGAATGCTTAAATAAAAATTCTAAATAAAAAAGTCAAACTCAAAAATTCTTAAGTTTCCTCAAAAAAATTCTAAATGAAAATATTTAAATTAATCCTAAAATTTCAATTTTAATCAAAATATTAAAGTAAATTACTCTAATTTAGTTTAAGAACATTCTAAAATATCCAGCCTTAGTTTAAAATCTTATCAAAATCTCAATTACTTTTAGAATAAACAAGTATGGAATCAGTTTACGGAAATTTCATTTTTAAGAACAAAAATTATTAAGAACATATATTACAGTTAGCATGAATAAGCCCCTAGACTGGTCAAACGGCGCCAATTGTCCGGTGGGAAAAAGTTGTATTTATGATACTCTAAAAGCATTTCTAAATATTCCAAATTCTCAAAGTTTTTAAACCTAAACATCATCAAAATTACATATGAAAATGCACCATTTGACCAGTTTCTCCCTAAATTTACAAATATGTAACTAAATATGTAATTAAATGGAACTTTCCTAAAAATAAAAACATGCATTAAAGTAAAATAAAAGAGAGAACACAGATTTTAGGTTTTCAAAAATCTAACGTTTATTAAAATTTTAAACTTCACTTTTAAAATAATTTCCAAAATATTTTACATCTCATTAACTAACAAATCCAATAAACAACTTAAATAAATAAATAGAATGGTTCGGCCGGTCGTATAGTGGTAGGAAAAAACGTTAGAATATTAAATTTTAAAGTTAACAATATTAAACTTATACAACTATTTATCAAAACTAAAATTTTAGATAAAAAAAACATCAGTTAGCCAAAAAGGGAATTTAGAACAAAATTTAAAAAGATAACCACAGGATTCGCAACTTAAAATATATAAGTCTAAAGGGGTCTTATTTCTGTGCTAACTCAAAACAATTGGAATAAAGACATATTTTAACTATTGAGAAATATTAGAATTTGGAGGAAAAGGAATAATATCACCAAGGCTCCAAGAAAAACGGCGGAAATCGGCGGGAGGCAGAATCACCAAACGTGCAGCAGATCCAGAGAACACCAGAAGAGGAAAATCCATGGCACAGGGTCACAATATGTCCAGCAGAAAATCCGGAAAAGGCCGTTCCACGGGATTCAACTCCAAAGAGATTCTCCACACCAGCTGGACGTCGAGTAATAAAAAAATCATTTCTCTCAACAGCCGCACCGGACTACTGACATCAAAATGGAGAACTTAACATGTGTCCGTCAATTGGGCTCGGAAATGCGAACTCCATTCATCATAAAATAGAACTGGCAGCTTGTCAAGATAAACATATTTCTAATTGGCCGGTAAGACTTCCTCGGCCGACATCACATAAATCGTGAAACATCTTGGATCATTATTTAAATGATATGAAACTAATTAGCATGACTCTTCATTCCGTCGCAGCTTCCAGACATAAACAACATCAGAGAGCACAGCGGCAAAGGACTGCTGATTGATTATAAACTAAACAAATCAATCCACATCTTGAAAAACAAAACACACATCACAGCCGGGAATAATGAGACATTTCAAGCCGAATTCGAACTACGGCTCGCGCCGAAGCGCTGAAAACAACAACTTTAACAGATTACATCTCTGGTTCTAATCAATTGCAAAAAAAGCAAAGAGCAAAGAGCAAAAAGAGAAAAGAGATCGAAAAAGTGCGCGATTTGCTTATATACTGCCAAACATCGCTGCCACAGATTGTAAACAAAATTATTGATGAACGATAAAATAATTAATGACAGACGATTTTAATATTACGATCAACCAATTAAAAACTCGAAACTTTAAAGAAGAGAAATGGAATTTTAGAGCAGACGAAAATTAAAAAGAAATGAAGTGAAACGATTTGGAAAATACGAATTCGGCAACAATTTAAATATGAACGATTCTAAAATATTTAAAAAGCTGAAAATAGAATAAAACCGAAAAACTGCAATGAATTAACGAATTTTTAACAGAGAGCAATAAATTTGGAATCAAATTAAAGGGAATAAAAAGGGCAATAAATGGAATCACAAATTAGCCAATTTAAATAAATTTAAATTGCTAAAACCTAAAAAGAACGAACTTTCGCCGTTTTTAACACAAAACCTATGGAATACAACATATTTGGAACAGAAGAATATCAAAAACCTAAACAATTGGAAAATGGATAACTAAAAGAGAATGGCTATGTAAATAAGACCCCTGAACACATTTAAACAAAATACAAAATTTCTAAAATTGTTAAATATCCAAAAGTATAACCCAACAGTAGTAATTGTAATTTTTGTAAAAACTAAAGTACTGATTGGGTGGTCGATTTGACGTGAAGATGGATGATGACTCATTGTGGCTCCTAGTTTTCAAGTTGTTGTGAGTTTGGTTCTACTAACTTGTATAGTGTTATTCATTTGTAAAATTTGTGTGTAGTTTTCCTCTCAGGTGTAAGGTTTTTTATTTTGTGTTTGAGGTTTTCACGACTTTTTGGTTTCTTTTCATCATCTAAATGCTAGGATGAAAGTTCAGGGGGCATAAGTGAAATGTGGTTCTGCCTAAGATTACAGATTTTTCAGTCTGTTTCTAAGAACACGCGAGTCAAATGTTTAACGTGATCGTATTCCGCATGAACACAGCGGCAGTTTCGGCAGTGGCAGCAATTGAACCCAGGATGTCTGAGTGTAATTCCGGCATGCTAACCACTGGGCTGTCGTGCCCTTTATACTCTGGTTTGAAATTCACAAAGACTCACTATTCAGCAACTGGCCCTACCAATGCATAAAGTCCTAGAAGTATAATCACAACACTGAAATGTGCTGTGGTTCTCAGTTGTCTCTCAGCTGTGGAGGTGACAACAAACTGAGCTCATGCAACTCCGAAATTATATGACCAAACCGCAAAGGATCGTACAAAGGCAACAACGATATATGTCCCTTTCATGTAATGAAGGATATGTTCCAATGATTTAAATGCAGAAATTGTCTCATTGCAGGACAGCTCTTATAAAACAAAAGAAACGAGATCAGGATGGGGGAACACATGCAGATAAAGACACACACACCCCTGCTGGACCCATAAATGCTGTCACACAACAAAACCTCTAGTAGCATATTCAAGCTCTCAAAGGTGAAATGCAAAGTACACTGAAGGATTTGTTAGGCACCAAAGTGAAAGCAGATATATGGACTACCTAATTCAAAAGTGTGCAAACAGAATGGAAAATGCCTTCAAGATGAGTAGTAACAAAATCCCAATATGGTAACCAATGTGTTAAACAGGATCTCTACCAAGCTGGTTCGGAAGATTTCTAACTGTGGGCAATGTCCATCGCCAAAACAGAAAAAAAAAACTAGAGTAAAACATTCTAACCATGCTCCATCTAAGGAACAGGATGCTAATGTTAAGATGGATTTCCAGAGTTTGCAGACCAAAAAAATCTGGTTATGTATTTTTCTCTTAATTTAGTGGACACAGTGAAGTCTAGAGACAGAGAGAAGAAGGGAGATGTCATGTAGAAGGGATAAGGCTCTGCTTAATAAGTTTTCATTTTTTGTACTACTTTTTACTATAAAATTATGTTTTTGTGAGACTAGTGTAAGATAAGTTGAAACAGTCTTAAGTCAGTGTGTCGCAACCTTTGTGAGACCATGGCCTGGTAAATACTTTTTATATAAGACGAGAGTTCGGTCCCAACAAATTTACTCGTAAATACCTTTCCAATTTTTTTTTAAGTTCATACATAAACTAACTTAAGTATTAATAATTATTCATGGCATAGTCAGAGTATTAATACATTTATGTATATGGTGTGGCATGTTGAGAAATATAAAATTACATTTAAATAAGTTATCAATCACTGACCTAATGAAATTGTGTAGCATATTGTAATTTCCACAGACCCACACCATTAAACTAATTTGTGCTGATTTTCATTGGCATTTCCCCTTCTTATCACCAAACATTTATCATATTCAGTACAAAATGCATTAGTATATTATAAAATTGAATTTACTGATGTTGGTTTGAAAAAAAAAAAAGCATTGAGAGAAAAATATTTATCCATTGTAATTCATCTTAAAAGTCAGCTGAGCTGTCTCTTACTCATACTAATATTGAAATGTGGCTTGATCACTGACATTTCCTACACAGATATTATTTAGGTGCTCTGATTCCGAGCTTTTTGATACATTTACAAATATTATTCTCCTTAGAATATTTCCACTATGAAATATTTATTTATAAAAAATGCTTAGGAAACTAAAAGAGAATCTTTTGGGACCCGGTATAATTGATGCCAGGGCCTGGTACCAGGCATGCGATCCAGCGGTTGAGAAACGCTGCTATAGAAGGCCAAGACTCTCTGTCAACTTGGTAATCATCATGTGTTTTTCCCGTTGACACTGGCTTAGATTTATCAGTTTCGACAAGAGTATTTTTTTCTCAAATTTCCATGAGCTCATCGACTGTAAGCTCCTAGTTATGTGACACTGTGCAACGATGTGGCACAGCGGCAGCAGTCAGGCACAGACCTCGCACTAGACTTCAGTAATCGTCTGGACAGAGGGACAGTAGTATCGTCAATCTCTTCACAAATGTGAAGTTGATATTGTTCTTTGTTCCTCCCCAAGACCTGCATTCACGACAAAAATTGCAGCTAAGCTTCCCGTGTGATTAAAAGATTCTATAAAAAGTAGTTTTTGTCATTTTGTTGCTAAAAAAAAGAAAAAGGTCAAAACTAGTTTCTCCAGATTTTCGCTATGTTCGGTGATTTTTTTCAATATTTATTCAGTATTTTCATTAATTTCTTAATTCATTTATCATTAGATATTGATAAGTAGTCGGAACATGGAACAAGAAAAGAGCTAAAACATAATGTGTAAAGTGTTCAATTGGCAAATACTTCTCAAGACACTAGCACTTTGGATCAAAACACTGAACAGGCATAGTCCTTATTTGCTCAAAGAGAGAAAAAGAGAAAGTACTGCAATGAATACATTAAATATGGATTTTCGTATATAGGAAATGAAAACTGTCCTAAACCACAATGTGTAGTATGTGGAGATGTATTATTCAATGGCTGCATGAAACCTTCCCTACTTTAATGACATTTACATACGAAATATGTCAATTATAAAAACAAGAAATATAATTATTTTAAATGCTTGGCGCAAATTAAGAATAAGTCGAATTTGACATCGTACATCCTGTCATCTAACGAAGATCTCGAACATGCCATTGAAGATAGTTACCGTATTAGTTACCATATAGCTAAATGCGGCAAAAATCATACCATAGCGAAGAATTTTATTCTTCCCGGTATAAAATATGCTTTTGATTTATGCTTCGAGAAGAACAAGTACCGAAAATGAACAGCATTCCTCTTTCGAACAATACAATATCTCGAAGAATTCAGGATATGTCTCATGATAACAATAATTAGTAGCATTAAAAATAGTCAATTTTTTGCTATTCAAGTTGATGAAAGCACAGATGTCGCTAATTTTGCTTGTTATAGCAAGATATTTGATTGATAACGAAACCGAAGACAACCTATTACTTTGTTAACGTTTGTCAGAACAAGAGATGAGAATATATTTAATGCTATTGACTGTTATTTCAAAGATAAAGGCATTGATTGGTCTAACTGTTATGGATTATGTACCAATGGTGCTAAGTCTATGTCAGGTATTTACTCCTGTCTTCGCAGTCATATCATGAAGGTAGCTCCCAATGTAAATTGGAGCCAATGCTGCATCCACAGACAATATTTAGCATCTAAGAAACTTCCTTGTGAATTGTAACTTGTTCTTCGTGAAGCTGTGAAAGTGGTTAATTTTATAAAATCGAGGCCCACAAACTCAAGAATTTTCAAAGCTCTGTATGACAAGATGATGAGTCTTCATTCTACGTTGCTCTTTCATACAGAAGTGAGATGGGTATCTCGTGGTAAAGTCCTTACCAGATTTCATCCAAATTGCACAACTATAAATGGCTCCAGGCTCTTACATATTTATCAGATATTTTCCAACATATAGATAAATTAAATTTAACACTTCAAAATAGCTCAATAACAATATTATGATGACAAATCTATGGTTAAAAAAATTGAAATTGATTTTTGAAAGTCTTGTATTGAAAATGGTCAACCTGAAGTATTTGAAACTTTGCCCAATTTCTTATCTAAAAACAAACTACGACTCTCTCCGGAAATAAACCAACAAATAATTGAACATTTACAAAGATTAAAATCAGATTTACAGAAGCATTTTCCAAAATCTGACAACATAAACTATTGGATTCTAAATCCATTTAAAGAGGAATACTTTCAGGTACCTAATTTGTCAATCAAGAAAAAAGAGAAGTTGATTGAACATTTCAACTGATACCACTTTAAAATCCCAATTTAAAGCAAAATGTCTTAACTTTTGGGCAGACATTAGCAGAGAATTTGAGCTGCTTTCTGATAAAGCGCTTAAGTTTCTGTTGCCATTTACAAGTATGGAGTTTGTGGAAACAGCTTTCTCTTCATACATTTTTATTAAAAATAAGTATCGCAATAAGATGAATGCAGTTCCAGATTTAAGATTATACCTCGCATCAGCCGACCCTGATATCAAAAAATTATGTGCCAAAAAACAAGGACCACACTAAATACATTTTAATGCAAAATAAAAGACTTTCAATTAGTTATTTGTGCAGTTTGAAATGTTTATCTTTATTATAATTGCATTTATTTTTTAAGATATGACCATAAATATATGCTTTTTATCCACATTATAAATTAGATTGTTTTTATTGTTGATTTATAGTTACAACACGTAAAATCAACATCACGGTTACTTAATAAATTTCTTATATGAGGGGTACAATCTAGGGAAATCACCTGTAAAGGGGTACGCTAATCAAAAAAGGTTAGGAACTACTGATCTAGTAGGACAAGACCAGACCTATGTTATGCAGTAAACATACTGTCTCAGTTTCAAGAAAATCCATGAATTAAGCATTGGGATGCATTACCTACTGAAGTTATTAGGATACATACAGAAAACTAAAAATTATATGTTAAATTCATCAAGTATCTACTACCTAAACTTAAATTGATATTCTGACTCTAATTTTGCAGCAAACAGATATGACTGAGTGTCATTATGGGGTATGCTATTCTTTATTGATAAATTGCCCATTTCTTGGTGAACCTTTAAACATAAGTGTGTCAGCCTACCAACTATGGAAGCTGAATATGTTTCGCTTAATGAAGCCTCCAAGGAAATTATTTGGATGCAAAATATAATTGAGGAATGTAAAAGGTTAGGGTTAAAATTTAACAAAAATAAGAGTACAGTTTTTTGTGACAACCAGGCAGCAATAAATTTTTCTAATTCCCCAATTAAGAATAATAGGACTAAACATATTGATGTTAAGTATTACTTCTTGAGAAACTTGTAGTTAATCATTAAAGTCAATTTCGTAAACCGTAAAAATAATATAGCCGATTATTTCACTAAACCTATGACTAAAGAAAGGGTCTTCAAATTTTGTAAAGAGACATTTAAATGTAATATGAAAACCATTAACTGTTAAAACTAAACTTTATACACAACTTTATACTTAATATTGTGATATGATATATTATTATTTACTACTCCTTCACTGACACAAGTAAATATATTTTAAGTTTATATTGTGTGGCGATGAATGTTTTGTACTTTACATCTATATGAAATATATCCACTTTTGATTACCCGCACAATACAGATTAGTTGCTTATGTGTATAAAAATGTATGTTAATGTCATGTCATTTTTATTCCGACTATAATATAAGATACATACTGAACTTTTTCTACCCACACCTGACAAATTATTTATCTGTATGTTGATACTGTGTGCAGAGGGGTCTTTTGTATTTTTAGTGTTTTCATTCAATTTGTTATTATTCATAAATCATACCCATTCTTGTACCAAAATACTAAATGATATTATACCTAACTTTTAATTGGAATATAAAATGATTATACTTAAATTTAAAGTTAATGGTAATAATCAATTTTTTCAAACTCCTAAATTTAATGTTTATACCTAAATTTCCAGTTTTTAAAGTTAACATGTTAAAGTTAAATATCCATTTCTTTTTATTCTGCATAGCAAATGTTTATACTTCAAATTTAAATTTGAATAATGTAATTATATTTATATTTGAAATAAACTTCAAAGTTTTTATGATTATACCTAAATTTAAATGTCACTTAAGCTTAATAGTTATACTTTTATAAATTTAAGTATAACTATTAAGATTCAATTTTTGCTAAGTTTATTTGCTTTACTTCAATTAAACTAAATGAATTTTAATCATTTTTTAATTAAATTTTTGAAATGTTTGTACTCAAATATGAAAAATTATAGACAAATGTATTTTTACTCAGTTTGAATGTGATAATGTAATTTTTACACATATTCAATATCATATATAATTATATTCAAATTTAATGTTATGAGTATTTCAACCCATATTTAAATAATCTAAAGTTGTGATTATATAAATTCAAATTTCCTTAATTATGTTATTGTTAGGACACTGGTGGCCTTGGTATTTATTAACATCCCTTGACCTTTAGAGTAAAATTTTTGCCTCTATTTGCATATGCACCTAGACATTGGAATCTGCATGAGGGGTCCAATTGTTGGAAAAATGTAAATTCACGGTTCTCCTGAATGTAGTTCAACTCATAATTTTCTTTTGAATGACTCACTTCGTTCTCTGGAGTGAATCATGGCATATTTCTGGCAAGCAAATAAATCATGTAAATCGGGTGCTTGACGTGTGGTACTCAATGCGTATGCAAGTAATTTACATATCTGATGATGTTTCCGGTTACGATTACATTCCGAAAATGTTGCATCCTCTGATATATATTGGTTTCATCCTGACGCAGTTGTCAGATCAGAGAGATTTCAGATCTAGGTTAAGGTTGTCTTACCCGCAGTAGGCAGTTTGTTTGCGGATCGTGTTGTGTAATGTCAAATCTGAATAAGATCATGATAGATCACGGGCTGTTTAGTGACCAATGAAGTTCAGTTTAAGAACTTGTTTTTAAGATCCTACTTGACTAAGTTATTTGTGTGACGCAATGAATAGTTCTTCCAATACATCTAGTAAAGATGTGTAATTGATTTAAGTCATATTAATACATTCGTCAAATGTGCTACTGGATAAGGTGGTTACGAAAAGTGCACACCATTTTTGGTAATGTAAATTTTTGCCTATCATCCATTATTTAAACTGTATAGGATGAACCCATGTTTACCAGCAACTTCACTAAGCTATTTAGCTCACATTCTGTATATAGCACTTGTTTTACCAATGACTACCAAGTGATGTAAATTTGGTGAAGGATTCTGATTCAATAAATAATCAGTCTTTGTATCGCAAAACTGTTACATCAAACTTTTAGATTCTGCCCTGCTAATGGAACTAATGATGTTTTGACTTGGGTAAGTTGACAGAATTGCCACTTACAGCAGACATACTGTGTAAAAAACATTTTGATTACATCACTCCTAACACATGTTGCTGGGACTTTGAGGAATGACAGCCAGAGATGGAAAAGAACAGCCAATCAATGAACAATATGGACCTAAGATCACTGTAAAGATTATTAATGATTTGTAAATACGTACATAATTTTGTGTGGTGAAATTATATAATCTAAAAAATGAAATCTGGCTCAGCTAATTATTTGAGATATCTTTATTTTAATTAAACTTGAGTATTTTCAGAATTTAAGTATATGACAGACAGAAAGAAAAGTGTTCGAGTACTATTAACCAATTGTTATCAAGCTACTGCTTCTCCAGGAATCTGAGGTAGGATCTTTTATAATTTCAATTTGAAGTATCGATGAGAATATTAGAATCCTAAATAAATTTGTAATGAATTTTTTACAACATGGCATCCCTGCTGGAATCTGTCAGCAGGCATTTTGGTAACAAATTATAAGATTGAACACTTTAAATGATTTTTGAATTTTGAAGAATTTTTGAAAATATTTGATAGAAAACAGTGGTCAATGAAATAATTGCTGCACACAAAAAGAAATTCAGTATGTTAAGATTGAACATTACTAAAATCATTAATAAATTAGAAATGGAACTACAAAAAATAGAAGTAGATGAAAATGAAATAGCAGAGTTATTGGAACAATTAACAGATAAATTTGAACTCTTAAATTAGTTGACAATGATTTAGGAAAACTTTTGAAACCAGGTGATATCCAAAAAGAAATTGAAGCTGTGGTAGAATACACGAAAGAAAGTTTTAGAGTTTCTGGAGTTTTAGAGCTAAGAAAAGATTACGTGCTCTAAATCAAAATATTCACAATGATCTTATACCACACTCTAAGGAAGAATTAAAATCGAGTATAAAACAAAGTGAAACACTACATCAATGTAAAATTTAAAAAATCACAATTCTGAAATTTTATGGTGATGTGAGTCAGCGGTTAACATTTTGGAATTCATTTGAAACTGCAATACACAAAAATGAGTCTTTAAAAGAAGTCAACAAATTCAACTATCTAAAAGCACATTTAGGAAACACTGCTTTGGGTACTGTCGAAGGATTCATTATTTTATCTGAAAATTATGTCAAAGCAATTGATTTGTTAAAAGACCAAATTGGCTGAAATGACATTCTGATAAATGCACACTTGAATCATTAATTACACATCTCTCCACTCTCCTCCGGCCGTCCATACAGTTACCTTACACCTTTCTGGTAGGTCGGACGGTCTGGGTCTCAACATCTCTCCACTTAAATGGTCTAATGATGATAAAGGATTTCGAAATCTTTTTGACAGCTGCCAAACACAAATAGAAAGCTTGGAATCACTTGGAGTTTCTTCCGATACTTTTGGTAGTTTATTGTGCCCCATGATCTTGAAATTACTACCATATGATTTAGTCTTTGACTTTAACAAAGAATTAAATGATGCTGAAGATACCATAAGCAATTTAATTGGCTTCATGGATAAGCAGTTAAAAGCTTGTGAACGATCAAACACTTATATTTCTGAAATGAATCAACATGAAACTCATAACTTTTTTCTACTTTCATTTCTACTTTTCTACTCTCAAATAGACCCGATGACTCTTGAGAGAAATTCAAAATAACCGAAGTTCGAAAGAATGAAAATCACTATACTTGCAGATTTATTTAGCTCAGATGTTCAAGGAAATAATAAAATATGTGTATTCTGCAGTAAATATCAGCAGAGCTCTACATGTAAAACTGCACGTGGCTTAACACTTGAAGAAAGGAAATCTATTTTAATTAAAAAGGGTGCTTGTTTTCAATGTCTAAAAATTAAACATATTTCTCGAGATTGTAAAGTAAAAGTAATTTGTTCAGTGTGGAAAAAGACATTTAGATATAATGTGTTTTATTAAGGTGAATGATAATTGCGCTAGTAAGCCAAATGTTAGAAATGAAAACAATGTACTTACAAATTGGTCTTGTTTTAAAGAAGTTTATTTACAGACAATGATTATGTGTATTAATGAAAATGGTTTGGAACATTAAGTAGGAATAATTATTGATACTGGCAGACAAAAATAGTACGTAGCTAAAAGAATGGGATTAAAATGCTTAGGAGAAGAAACAGTAATTCATAGACTTTTTGGGGGGTATAGAAAATTTTAAAACACATAAGAAATACGGGGTAAAGTTAACTAGCATTGATAAGAAATACAACTGTGAATTTGAAGTAATGGATCAAAGGAAAATTTGTGTTTCTATACCTAAAATTGATGATTATCAATGCATGCGAGAATTAAGAAACTTTGGTATTTTTATTAGTGACATTGAATTAAATGAAAAATCCTGTTTTTTTATGTGAAAGAAATTCATTTACTCATTGGAGCAGACTCAGCGGGAAAATTATTTAAGGGGGATGTAAAACATCTTTCTGGGGGTTTAGTAGCCATAAATACCCACTTAGGCTGGACAGTAATGGGCAAGGCTCATAGAAAAAGATAATTCCCTTTGTTGCTATCTCTACATGTAAACAATGTTAAAATATCTGATCTCTGGAATTTAGATTCTTTGAGCAGTAGTGACCCAAGTGAAAAACAAACAAAATTTTAAATACAAGATCTTGCTTTAAGACACTTTCATGAGACTGCATCCTGAGACCAAACAGGCAGATACCAAGTACACCTACTGTGGTTAGATGGACATCAGCCATTATCTGATCACAAGGACTTGGCTGAAAAATGGCTTTAAAACACAGTTAGATCACTTAATTCAATCAATAAGCTAGAAGCTTATCAAAAAGTATTTGACGAATGAGAAAAGGAGGGTATAATAGAAGAAATTAGTCCAGGCCTCGAAAAACTTACTGATGAAAATTCCACTGTACACTACTTGCCACATAGAGCAGTGATAAAAGAACAAGCTATGACCAAGATTAGACCGGTTTTTAATGGATCAGCCAAAACCTGTAGTTCTGTATCATTAAAAGAATGCCTTGAAAAGGAACCCAATTTGATAAAACTAATACCATCAATTCTGTACAGATTCAGGTGGGGTAAGATCAGAATAATAGCTGACACCCAAAAAGCCTTCCTACAAATAAGCTTACACGAAAATGACAGGAGGTTTTTGCAATTTTTGTGGTGGAAGGAAGGCAATCCTCACAAAGTAATCACTTACAAACATACTCAAGTTGTTTTAGGAATGTCCTGCAGCACTTTTCTACTCACTGCTGTATTGACTCACCTTTCGGATCAAGTTACAGAACAGCTAAAACAGCTTGCTAAAAAACTCAAACACTCTATGTAGGTAGGTTGACAACTGCATTGCAAGCGTCGATACAATCGAAGAATTGGAACATTTTCTTACTGAGTCTCTGAAACTTCTGTCATCCATGAAATTCAATACATGGATGGAGGAACAACGAATTTTCTTCAGAAGAGAAACATCTGCAAAATTTGCAAGGGCTGAATGCTGAAGAAAAGGATGTGCCGGTGTTGGATCTTTCATTGAACATTGAGAGGAATACCTTGTCATGTTTGTTCATCGATACAGACAATGAAGAACCCATAAGAAAAAGAAGAATCTTATAGAATATTTGACCCAATTGGGTTTACGTGTCCTGAGTCATTAATACCAAAACTTCTACAGGAATACTGAAAAATTGAAGCATCATGGGACTTGGCATTGCCTGGTGACATTGTTAAAAAATTTGATAATTGAAGGAATCAACTATATGAATTGAAAAATGCAAGGATTCCCCAAAGAACTATCAAAAGAATTATCCAAACGTGTGTCTACCAAAGATTCAGTGGAAGACTGCCAAATATTCCTGAAGGAACTTTACATGAATATCGAGTGAAAGATGCCTCTATATTTGAGATAATTTGAGTAGATGTAGCAGATCCCTTACTAATTATTAAATATCGACAAAAGACTTGGATTCTAATTGTGACATGTGCCATTTATCGAGCTGTTTACTTGGAACTATTAACAGCTACTTCTTCTGATAATTTTCTGTTGGCACTTAGAAGATTATAGCACACAGAGGAAGACCGTCTATTATCTATTCTGACCATGGGACAAATTATGTCGGGTCTGAAATCTTCCTTAAAACAATCAATCTGGAGAAATTGAAATTAAGTATTGGACAAATTACTTGGAAATTCATTCAACCTTCAGCTCCTTGGTGGGGTGGATTTTGGGAGCGGTTTGTTGGTCTTATGAAACAGATTTTGAGAAAAGTTCTTTGGAAAATGTTTTTATGTTATGAAGAAATAGCAACGGTGAAAATTGACTATACAGGGATCATAGTCAATTTTCAAAAAATTTTAGGTAGGAATTTAAGGATTTTTTTTTCAAAATTTTAGGAAAATTTTAGGAGCTAATTTCTATTATTTCTATTATTAGCACTGTTTAATTACCTTTTTTTGCATAAATAACAGTAGAATTGATACATAGAACAAAAATCATTGATAGAAAAAGGCAATCTTTTGAATATTTTTCCTAGGGTCTGATGGGGTAAAATGGGTAGAGGGGTAAAATGGGTCAAAATATATTGTTTCACATTTCTAAATTTTTAACATATTTACAGATTTCAAAACTACAGATGATTGTTTGATGTCTAAATATTTTTCCCACACTATATTTTTGTCTCTATAGTTTGTTTTATGTGAGTGGCAACAGTAGAAACCCTTCTGCACAGTTTCATGGCACATGTTAACTGATTAAACTTCATCTTGCAGTTCAGAATCTTTGATAAAATTATATTCTACTGACCTCATTGCATTTATTGAACACTTTTATTACTTTTCTAAATTACAGGTAAGAAATTATTTTTTGTTTTTGCTTTGTTTTTTTTTTCAGATTTCATAAATGGGGCAAAATGGGTATAGTGTTAGGCTTAATATGTTATTCAGATGTAGTCTTGAGCTGGCTGTTAGAGATATTGACAATGATAAATAGATATACAATGCTGCCAAAGAATACAAAATTCCTTATGAAGCTTTGAGAAGATGGGTGGTAAAAAATCCTTCACGTAAGGGATCTGGAAGATCAACAGTCATTGGAGGAAGAAAATATTATCGTGCAGTCATTAAAATTTATGGCAAGGTGCGGTTATCCCCAAGACCGGAAAGATCTGAAATTCATTGTACCGAATTTTGTTAAATTATTGCCCATTTCTAGAGCAATTCCTTTTTCAAATGGTGTACTAGGTGCTGATTGGATTCGAAATTTTGAGAAGAGGTGGTCGAAGGAGTTAGGGAATAGGAAGCCGAAATTGCTGACGAAAGCAAGAGTATTGGCTTTGACACATTCTTGTGTGAATAGCGTTTTTAATACCTATGAAGCTTTATTGAAGGAAAACAATCTAATAAACAGCCTCGAAAGAATTTTCAATTTGGACGAAGCAGGCCTTGGCACTGAGTCTCGGAACTGTGGAGTTTTTGTTGCTAAAAATTCTTGCACAGAATATTTAAAATCTGCAACATGTGGCAAAACCATATACACAGTGCTTTATTGTGTTTCTGCAGATGGGAAATACATGTGACCATTTACAGTTTACAAAAACCTTCATTTATATGACACATGGACTCGTGGTGGACCTCCTGGAGCAATATATGGCTGCACAGATTCAGGCTGGATGCACGATACAGTTTCTGAACACTGGATGAAAAACTTTTCAAAGTATGTGGAGCCATTACAAAAACCTGTGCTACTCATCTATGATGGCCATGGAAGTCATATGACTATGACGTACGAAACCATTAGACATGCCATTGAAAAACAAATAATCATCTTGTGTTTACCCCCAAACACCAGCCATGCCCTTCAACCATTAGATATTGGTGTATTTTCACCATTGAAAAGAAAATGAAAGACGGTCTGAAGTTATGGTTTCGAAAAAGTCGCCTTCAGTGTGTGACCAAAGCTGTTTTCCCTTACCTTTTAGGTAAACTTTTTGAAGACATGTCAGTAAAAATATCATCAAAGGCTTCAAAGGCAGTGGAATTTATCCTTCTAATAGTGAAGCGGTAGTACACAGAATTACACCATCAACAGATGACGTTACTGAAGGTTCTTCATCTACCTCTAGTGTAATGCCTCATGTTCCTGTTGCTGCCTCAAATGAATCAATGCCATTAACCTCTCAACACGACGTTCCCATATCACCTATGCCTATAGAAGAAGGCTTATCTTCAAGTTCAATGATTGTCTCTCCTTATAAGGATTTGAAAACTGTCATTTTATATACCATATCACCAAAGCCTTCTAAGATTGAAAAATGAATCTGATAACCGAAATGCTAAAAAAGTTAAAACCAACAAGAAAAATTCAAACGAAGTTAAAATTAGATCCGAATGCATAGAAGAAATTTCCATGGTAGATATATCTGTGGGTGCATGGGTAAAAGTAGTGTATTTGGGGAAAAAGCGAAAACAAGAATTCATTAGCAAAGTTATGGCCATTGAAGGACATATGCATGAGGTAAAATTCTTGGAGAAATCTAAGATCGGTGAGTTTTATGTTTTTCCCGAGGCTGAAAATACAGACTTTGTTGAAAAGAAACAAATAATACACACCTTAAATGTACCAACATTTAATAATCAGGGACATTATGTTTTTGGTAAACTTTAAACATTTATAACTAGTATTTTTTCACTCAAAGTATGAGATGATAGAATTTTGTCAGGGAAAAAACGTTGCTAATAAGCATTTGCAATGAAGCAATATTCATTATTAAATTTCACATGCATTAACTTCAATTTCATATTAAAAAAAAGTTTAAAAATTTTTAATGGCTTACTACGTTGTTGTTTTTCATATACCATTATATAATCTTTGGTAAGTGTATTTATTTTGCAGTTTTCATTGTTAAATTATTGTGTACCCATTTTACCCCAGACTATACCCATTTTCACCTGCACGGGGTAAAATGGGTATAGCAAACATACAGTTGTGAAACCTTTCCTTGCAGACAAAATTTTATAGCCTGAAAATTGAAAATTGTGCATTTTCATTCCCATAAAATGCAATGTAAAGAAAAACCAAAAAAAAGTTTGAATTGTTAAACATTTAATAGAAAATTTTAACTGAACATTAAAAAACAATGAATTTTATACCCATTTTACCCCCATCAGACCATATTTCATTTTAATGCCCTGTAGACTTGAAAATTCAAATTATTACTTAGTATCTATCTAGTGGCCACTTTATCACAAGTATTTTTTGTGTAAATATATACATACGTACACACTATATATATATGCATGTTAGAAAAATGGTTTCGTTTTCAAAGTTATATAAACAGGAAAAAAAAATCTTAATATAGTTAACAAAAAAAAAAAAAAATCCAAAAAGCTCAAAAATCCAAAAAGCTCACATTTTAAAATTTTGAGGAACTGAAGAATAAAATAAGGCCTTAGGAGCAAAAATCTAGCTGGTAAGTTAGTAGTTATTGCATGTAACATACAAGGATTGCATATGCCCGAGCAGCGAGCTTAAAGCAAATAATGCTAATAAAAGTCAATTTATTTTATGAATTTGTGAAAAGTGTTTATCTGTTAGTATTGAACCCTCGTAGTGGGTGGGAACGCGATTGACAGCTATTTCAATTCTACACATGCGCCCACGCTGCGTGTATATCGTTATTACATGCAGTGGAATTGTCGTTATTGCATGTATCATTCAAGAACTTTGAACAATGCCAACATGTTCTTTGTTTATTATATAGATTAATATTTCTCAAAATCATTTGAATCCTGATAAAAAAGTTTATTTTGCAAACATAATTGGTTTTATCATTAGCAACTGGTGAACATTTTTTTTATGTGTGTCTGTAAAAAGTGTATTTACTCGAAAATGTCTTTTTACACTTGCATATTTTAGAAAACTTTTTGGTTTTTTGTGCATTTTTTGCTTGTGAAGCTTTCGGCTTATAATAAGCGTTCGATCAATATTCATATTTTTTAAATGTAGATAAAAAAAATTGACATAACTTAAACTTGTCGCTAATGCTAAATAAAACTCTGCTAGCCAAAACAATGTACAATCGCATTATAGTCAGTAGTGGTTCCTCAGTGTCGAATCGGAGTGGGTCTTATGCTATTTATCTGCTGGTCATAGGAATGAAATGTTCTTTTTTTCCCTCTGCTAATCTTGTGATGTGACTTCAACAAGATAAAGAAGGATTTGTTTAGTATATGATCCCTGTTCTTTGCTGATTTTTATTTAAATCCTATGCTTGTGCTCTCTAAAGTTGTTTTGTCTAGACGCTATGAGAGCAGGGCGTTTGTTGCATCTAGACTTACAGACTGAAAGGAGATATTAATTAGTTTCCCGTCATCTAAATTTAATCCAAGAAATTCCGAGTTGTTTACGATGCCAGCTGAGAGGGTTTTAACAGCCAGCTAAATGTTTGTTTCTCCCTGGATGTGCTGCTCCTATTAAGAAGATCTAGATCGTCAATTTTGGTGAAAAGTACCGGACATATACTATGCATTCAGCTCTGAGGTCAAAGGTCCGGTGCAGCTGTGTGGAAAAATTGTTATTTCATTGTAACTAAATGTCCTGTTTGGTGTTCCTTTGGAATTCAAATCAGACCGGAGATTTTCCCGATTGCCGATGGACATTACCCTCCTCTGCCGTGTTCTGCCCTTCATGGGTGTATTCCATAAGAACTTTGATAACTTTTCCCTGTGTTGGATTATACTTTTGGATATTTAATAATTTTAGGAATTTTGTTTTTAATTTAAACGTGTTTAAGAGTCTTATTTACACAGTCATTCTCATTTTAGTTATCCTTTTACCAATTGTTTAGGTTTTGATATTCTTCTGTTCCAAATATATTCTATTCCAAAGGTTTTGTGTTAAAAAAGGCAAAAGTTCGTTCTTTTTAGGTTTTAGCAATTTAAATTTATTTAAATTGGCTAATTTGCAATTCCATTTATTGCCCTTTTTATTCCTTTTAATTTGATTCCAGATTTATTGCTCTCAGTTAAAAATTCGTTAATTGATAGTAATTTTTCAGTTTTATTCTATTTCCAGCTTCTTAAATATTTCAGAATCGTTCATATTTAAATAGTTGCCGAATTCGTTTATTCCAAATCGTTTCACTTAATTTCTTTTAATTTTCGTCTGCTTTGAAATTACAATTCTCTTCTATAAAATTTCGAGTTTTTAATTGGTTGACCGTAGTATTAAAATCATCTGTCATTAATTATTTTATCGTTCATCGATAATTTTGTTTACAATCTGTGGCAGCGATGTTTCGCAGTATATAAATAAACTCGTGCTCTTTTTCATTCTTCTCTTCCATTTTTTGATTAGAATTAAGATGTGATCCATGAAGTTGTTTTAGTGCCTTGGAGCGAGCCGAACCGAATTTCGAGTTCGGAATGAAATGTTATTTTATTCTCATCTAAGCCTGATATGAGTTTTCTCTGAGATGAAATATTTTGAGTTTACTGTTTAACCAACATTCTTTTGCTGTATGTTTTTTATTGAATCCTCCTTCCATGCTCTCTGGAAATGTTTCGTCTGGATGATGTGAGAGCTGGACGTTTGTTATGTCTAGACGGACGGAACAATTGGAGGTGTTATTGGTTTCCCATCCTCTAAATAATGTTTCTGCGATGTCAGCGGAGATGATCTAACACGTCAACTAAGTGTTTGTTTCTCCTGGGTTATGCTGCTCTTATTATGAAGAACTGAAGCACCGGACATATGCTATGCATCAGGCTTCGTGAAATCGGCAAAATCTAGCCTGTCCGCGAGGACGGCTATTGAAATTTTTTACCCGTCCTCAAAAATTTTTACCCGTCCTCCTAAAAATTTTTTTTTTTCACTTTATATTCCTTAATATATGTGCTTAAATACATCGTACAACAATAATAAATTAGAACCAACTGCCTCACGATGAAGTGCGATAACTGCTTATTCATACACCACCCCCACCGCCGCGATGAAAGTCGCCGACGCGGAGTCTCCGATAATGGATCGGACCGGCGGAATTCCGATCTATGGATGGGGGAAAAGGGGTAAGATATGCAAGGAATCGCTCCTTTTTTCAATGTTTGGTAACTTGAAGGCGTGGTAAATAAATAGTCACATAAATCCTCTTGTCCCTAAACAGTTTAAACCTCATCGGTACTCTTAATTTCTAGGGACTGTAGTCAATCAAGATTAAAATCTTCTTGGACTGAATAGATGTTTCATACTTTAACTTCAGTTGTCAAACAACTGGAACAAATGTCATGAATGAATTTTAAACGTTTTAGTTTTAAAGTTGAAACCAAAGTGGGGAAGAAAATAAAACACTTCTGGCTGAAACTAGAAGAATACATTCCAAAAATTCAAACTTGTTACTTATTCCCGTCTATTACAGCAAATGAAAATTTTATAGTTTGGGTTTTAAAGAGTTAAATGGGGATTTGGGCTTAGACCCGGGCTGGACTTGAGTTTTCTATTGTTTCGGGCAGGGTTGAGTCTTTTTTTTTTTTAAACGTCCGTTACGACCGGGCCGAACATATTTTTTTTGAAAATTTTTAAAATGGATTTAAATTGAATGCATGAACGTATTGCTTTTATTTCAGCTATGTAAAGATAAATGTTTAAAAAAACAAACTAAATTCTCCGTATAAAATTTTGACAAATTTATTTTTAACTTATTTGAATACAAATCATTTCGGGCCTGCTGAGACGCAGTTATCTTCAGGCCGAGTTCATTCTACATTTATAAATTTCTTTGGGCTTGGTCTGGATTTAAGCATTGGTATTGTCGGTCTTGTGAAAATCTGAAAATTCCGCACATGTAGACCTTGAAAAGGAGAAGAGAACCTGTCGCTTCGATCGTGATTTCGGGCGATCGTGATCGCATTTTCGGGCGATCATCGGATCCACTGGGTGGAGGATGATGGGAGAAAAAGTAACTAGCGCTTGTGGTTACAATTCAGATCTGACGGCTCGCCTAGAAAGAAGGCATTGATAGTACACACTAGGGGGATTTGCAGGTGACGATATATCAATTTTCATTCATGGCACGGGAAAGGGCGGCTTTCGCCACAACTTTACGATGACAACAATTTGTTTTATTTCGGAATCTCTAATCTCAAGGTCATCTGAGAGGACGGCAACTTCCGAAAATTGGTCGTCCTCGCCGAATTTTAACCCGGGGAGGACGGGCGATTTCCGGAAGCCTGCTATGCATTCAGTTCTGATGTCAAAGATCCGGTGCAGCTGTGTGGAGAATTTATTACATCATTACTAAACATCCTATTTGGAGCATCCCCTTGGAATTGGATCCGGCCGGAGATTTTTCCTCACCTCTGAGGGACATAACCCTCCTTTGCCGCGTTTGCTTTTCAAGAAGTGTTCTCTAGGAACTTTGGTGACATTTTTGCTATTGGGTCATCTCCTGCAGATCTCTGAAGCTTATCTTGGAGCCTTGGAGATATTTTTCTTTTTCCTTTAATTCTAACTATCTTACTTTCGCATTAGTTTTTTTAAAGTTAAATTGAGTTGGCATAGAATAAGACCCCCTTGACCTATATATTTTAGGTCACCTGAACCTGTGGTTTTCTTTAAGTTTTTGTTCTAAATTCCCCTTTTGGCTAACTTGTGTTCTTTTTATTCTAAATTCTAGTTTTGGCAAATAATTATATAATTTTAATATTGTTAACTTTAAAATTTAATATTCTAACGTTTTTGCTACCACTTTACAACTAGCCATTCAATTTATTCATTTATTTAAGATGTTTAATTTGATTTGTCTAGTTAATGAGATATAAAATGTTTTGAAAATTCTTTTAAAATGAAGTTTAAATTTTAATAAATGTTAGATTTTTGAAAACCTAAATTCTGCGTTCTTTCTTTTTATTTTAATATTTTTATTTTTAGGAAAGTGTCATTTTAATATTTTACAGGAGTACATATTTGTACACTTAGGGTAACTGGTCAATAGGTCCACTTCAGTTTATTTAAGAATTCAGTGTATTTTAGAATTTCTAGAATGTTTACAGGAACTTTAGAATTTTGCAAATTTTTAAGTACTTTACAAGTTCAGAATAGGTTAATGTTTTTTTTAATATATCATAATGCATTTTTCCTTCCGACAAACGTCTTTTTCTTCCCGACAAATTTGTCAAATTTGTTTGAAAAATTTGTCGGGAAGTAAAAGACGTTTGTCGGAAGGAAAAACGCATTATGATATAAAAAAAATGTTCATAAACATGTTTAGATTAAAACAAAATTCCTAAAATTATTAAATATCCAAAAGTATAACCCAACACCTGTGAAGTACTCTCCTGCAGATCTCTGAAGCTTATCTTAGAGCTCTTTGTAAAATTATTATTTTTCTTTTAAATTCTAACTATTTTACTTTTGCATTACTTAAAGTTCAATTGTTTTGGTAGGAATAAAGACCCCTTGACTTATAAATTGGGTCAATCCATGTCAAATCAACCAGAAAAAAAAGGATTTGACACCCATAATCTCAGATTTTGATGAAACTTGGCATGTTTGTTCCTTTTATAGATTTAAGTAAGCATATGAAATTTTTTTGCTCTATCTCACACGGTTTAGGTTTTACAGCCTGTTAAAGTTTTTGGAATTTCGCCGTTTTTATAAATTGGGCGGAGGAAATGCAATTTGTGTTTCTATAGAAAATAAATTATATCTCCCTTGTTTACCAACCAATGTTGATGAAATTTTTTATGAGTATACATCAATATGTAAGGAATCCAGAAAAAAATAAATTAAATCAGCAAGTATATATACATGGTCAGAAAAAAATCCTAAAGTTTTATTTATAGATTTTTTTAAATAAAATACTGAGCTCTACGCTAAGTGGAATATCTTCAAAAGGGAAAAGGATAATCAAAAGAATTTTTTTTTATTTTTGTTCTAAAAGATATGCCCTACCGCACGAAAAAATAAAATGAATGGTTTTTTCACTCCTTCATTATTTTTTCTCACTTCAAAGATAGAAATCACTTGACTCACTCATTTTCTTGAAATCGTTAAATTAAAATTAGTTTCAGTAAAATTATATTAAAATTTGAATATATTTATAATGTTTGTTGGAATGGAAAATGTATTATTACAAAACCATTAAAATGTTTCAAATTCTAGGAAATTATTCTTTAATTTTCTCCAGTGTTTTCATAAGCTTAATTGAACATGTATCATGCATTCTTGAGAGAATTGGCAAGTTCTTCCAGTCATTTTTTTTTTTGGGGGGGGGGAGGGGGGGGGGTGTACCACAATTGCAATGACATGAGGGATGGGTACAACACATTCATCTTCCCTTTTGGGCCAGAAAAATGATGGTGATGGTCCATGAGGATGTAAAAACTTTACAGTGACATCTTCTGCATTCACCTCACTCACCATACCAAAATACCATAAGCTGTCATAAACACAAGCGATAAAACATCCAGGATATAAGTCTTCTATTTTCACAGGTAAAGTTTTCTGCTTGTTACATAAGTTGAAAATGAGAGCTGGTGTTTCATCGCTGCTGATTTTTCTAGCCTCAATTGTTCCCAAATCGTCTGTTGGCAGAAAGCTGTGGAATGATCTTGTTCCTGGAAGAGTTTGAAGATCTTTGGCACGATTTTCCAAAGCCAGGCGAGTTGAATCAACCGCTTCTTTAGAAATAAGTTGGAAATTAATATTTGTAATGTTGGATTTGCAAAACTCTAAAAGTTCATTCGTTGTTATAATTTGTCTGTCCAGATGTTGTTGAAGACTTTCTTCTTTCCTAGTTAAACGTTTTACAGTACCCCCTATTCCATCACATTCAGTTTTACTGTGACTGGTTGCAAAAAATGACCACTGGGCTTTTGGTTGAAAGTCCCTCTCATGCAGACACAGATTCATGAAGTTGCATTTATTTTTATACTGCCCAGCATATCTGTCACTGAAGTGTGTGAATGTTTGTTATATGTGGGTAGTTCTCTTTCAGAAAGGCAGTTACAGTTTTTTGGATCTCATATACCATACTCGCGTTATGTTTAAGGTCATCAGATATGATATATATATATATATATATACAAAGAGGTAAAATCAGTTTTTTATTGCTTGCATCCTTGCAGTGAATCATGACAGGATGAATAGTGCATGAATCTGAGGTCCAGTGATAACCTTGAGCCTCTTCTTGTATTGTGAAAGTATAATTTTCACTGAAATCCATTGAAATAACAGCTGTATTTGACGAAACCGTTTCCTTTAAACTTTTAAAAAATGAAGCTTGTGATTTAGCAATGTATGAATGAGGTATTAACTTGTTCAGTTTTTCTACTAAGTTATCAATAAACTCACCAACTGAGCTCGAGCACAGTATCATTTCAGTTCAATCAGTCGAAACCCACTGATTATACTCGACTGGGTCTTCATCATCGTAGTTCTCAAATTTTGACTGTAAAAACTGGACAAGGTTATCTTTTAATGGATACTTGTCACAATGCCTTAGCATACATTCTCCTCCTGCTCCTTCACAAAGAATATACGCCATAAGGTCTTTGTAATTCTCTTCAATACCTGCTCCATGAATCAATAAAATCACATTTTGATGAATTGTGCATACACACACTAAGTGTGTCCCACTAGCACCAGCCAAAACACACCAGTTAGGTCTCAGGGAACAAAAAGTTGAAAGACCAATTTTCAAGTCAGGGTATACACATTTAAAAATTGAGTATAGCTCATTAAGATTACATAAAATCAAGAGTTTTCTCTCATATACTTTTTTTCCTATACTTACCACATCCTTCATCCCTGGCAAAATTCTGGAAAGTTCATCACTCTGATAAAATCTTTTTACCAATTCAATAGTTTCAGGACTCAACTTTTTCCCATATCTAGGATCTGGTTCTGCTAAAAATCCCTTGTATTTAAACAGTTTTTGAGCCTTACGAACAGAATAATCAGATACGTTGAAAGTTTCTGCCATTTTTCTTCTAGACCACATTAGTGAAGCTGAAATTGTCAGCATTTGAATCTGTTTGTTTCTTGATGCACCACTTAATTCATTTTTAATTATATCTACAAGCTTATCCAGATCTTCAGATTTTTGTATCACACTTTTTTTCAAGTCACTTTTTTCCTCTGGAAAATTAGCTTCAAGAACATTTTCAATTTTTCTTTTTAGATTTTCATGTACTCTTTGTAGTTTTTTTTTACCGTAAGATGATCTGCTATGTTCACCAAGTGCATGTAATTTCAATGGGGAACATCCGATTTCATGGAATGAAAAATTTAATTCATCAACCACACATTTTTTTTTGTAATTGGAATAGTTCATCAGGAGCTAATCCCACATCAGCAACTTCCTCATCTTGGACATTTAAGCTACTTTGCTTTCGACATTACTCTCATCAATTTGTTTGTCTTTAAGTAGATTATTCCTGCAAGATGCACAAAGTTTTTGTCCTGGTTTCACTTTGTAACCCTTTGATAAAATTAACTATTCTGCTGTAAAGTTACAACAAAGTGTTTTTTTTAATTGAAGTTTTATGTTTTTTAAAAGGGCCACAACATACCTTTTGTAAAAATTCATACTTGTTCAAAAACACTTTGATGATAAAGACAAATAGTTTTTAACTCATAACTTGATTCCGTTCTCAATTTTAAAGTTAAATCAGATTTAGACAGTTTTTCAATAGTGTGTGTGGCTTTTTTCTTGACATAGCTTAACAAATGACAATCACTATGAGTAACTTTCCCCACCCTGCACTTCTCCATTTTTCCAACATTAAAAAAAGACTTAGTGTTTTGATTGCTTATAAGATTTCTTGAAATAAGTTACTGTTAGTGAGTTGACTAGTTTAGAACTAGTTTTCAAAACTAAACTAAATTGTAATATAATTTTCTTTTCTTTAATTAGGCCTGATTGTTGAAAATAAGGAAATCAGTGTCTTATTTCTAAATAATCTCAATTAAGACATAATTATGGATAACCTATTTTATAACATTTTTTTTTTTGGACAAGCCTGATTAACAATTTATTAAATCTACTCTATTATTTTAATCATATGCCAAAAGCCACTGGTTCTTTTAAATTTGTGTGTGAATTTTGAATTTTTTGAAAAAAATCTTGAATTACTGAATTTTTTGTTTTATTTTAAAGCTTTTTTTTTAATTCATTAAATGGGTCTTGTCTTTTTTTATTTGAAAGTGGTTGATATGTGACATGTTTAATTCAAATTTTAATATAATTTTACTAAGATTGTAATTTTAATTTAACGATTTCAAGAAAATGAGTGAGCCAAGTGATTTCTATCTTTGAAGTGAAAAAAAATAATGAAGGAGTGAAAAAACCATTCATTTTATTTTTTCATGTGGTAGAGCATATCTTTTAGAACAAGAATAAAAAAAAATTCTTTTGATTATCCTTTTCCCTTTTGAAGATATTCTACTTAGCGTAGAACTCAGTATTCGATCTAAAAAAATCTATAAATAAAACTTTAGGATTTTTTTCTGACCATGTATATATACTTGTAGATTTAATTTATTTTATTCTGGATTCCTTACATATTGATGTATACTCATAAAAAATTTCATCAACATTGGTTGGTAAACAAGGGAGATATAATTTATTTTCTATAAAAACATAAATTACGTTTCCTCTGCCCGATTTATAAAAACCGCGAAATTCCAAAAACTTTAAGGCTGTAAAACCTAAACCGCTTGAGATAGAGCAAAAAAATTTTATATGTTTACTTAAATCTATAGAAGGAACAAACATGCCAAGTTTCATGAAAATCTGAGATCATGGGTGTCGGACCCTGGTTGAACTGATGTGGAATGACCCAATTGTAAGACTCGAAAAGCTGGTTTTTTTATGTGGCTTTCTTTGAGATTTTTTAAAATGTAATTGTAATTCTTATTTGTAATTGGGTTTTTAACTTTTAGTTGGGATGTTAATTATGTTCTAAATTTCTTTTTTTGGCTAACTGATGTTCCTTTTTATTCCAAATTCTTGTTTGGCAAATAATTCTATAATTTAAATATTGTAATATCTTAATTATTTAACATTATTTTCTTTAATTTTTAATATTCTAACAATTTTTTTACTACCACTATACTTTCGACCAATTTACTTATTTTATTCATTTATGTTTAGTTTGTTTGGTTAATGAAATGTTAAAAAGTTGTAAAATGTTTTAAAAGTTCTTTAAAAGAGGAGTTAAATTTTAAATAAACATTAAATTTGGGAAAACTTAAAACTCTGTTCTCTCTCCTTTTCTTTTAATGTGGTTCTATTTTTAGGAAAGTGCTATTTTAATGTTTAGCAGGTAAGCATATTTTTATGCACTTAGGAAAAGTCTGGTCAACTGGCATACTTTCAGTTTATTTGTAGAATGTTTCAGATCCTTTTAGAACTTTTCAGATTTTTAGGTACTTTAAAAATTTTCAAGAAACTTTTAGAATGTTTTGGGATATCATGATTTATCAACAGACCGGACATCTTTCTATTTATTTCTAAAAATATATTTTATCCATCTCAGTTTCACACTGTGACTGAATTAATCATCTTTCAACAGTATTTTGTTTGCTAATTTTGTTTATTGCAGATTCTAGTTTTGTTTTATTTTCAGTTTAGGTTTCAGTTTAATTTGAAATAGTCTTTAGTTTAGATTTGCTTATAGCTGAATTTTGAGTAGTAGCCTGAATCAATTGGTCAGTTTAGCTGCAGACAAAGTGCTATGATTGCTTTTAGATAAATTTTCTTTAGTTAGTTAATATGTATTACTGCTTTAAAGTTTGAAAGATATTACTATCAAAAATTAAATTATGTTTTCAATTATTTATTTAATGCACATCAGCATTTTGGAGAAAACAGAGAAAAATTACTCGCGTCATGAAATAAACATGTGATGAACTGAACTTCTAGGAGGAAAATTAATCGCTGAGTTAGGGAGTCAATATTTAACACAACAGAATATTGCAATCCATGTAATGATGAAAATCGTGAAATATGTAGGAAAATTTTAAAGGCTGTACTGCCATGGATGATATGTAAACTACCATTACTGAAAACTAATTCCAAAATTTGTAACAAATGTAGAAAAAAAATATAAGTTTAGATGATAAAACATCACAGGATGAGTTAATTGAAGGAACAAGCAATAGAGATAACACTGAGATGCAAGTTCAGCCCTATGCACAAGTGTGTCACTCTATTCTTTGAATGAAAGCCTCATGAGCATAGGTGAATCACTAGTTAAAGTAAAAAGGTTAACATAATCTAAATATCCTAAAGAAAAGAAATCTAAAATAGAAAAAGCAGTGAAAAAATATTTAATATCCCTGTAGAAGATTCAAATGGTGTCCAGCCATCATCAGAAAGTGAAGTAATTCAACAACTAAAAGAAAAATTTCTTGAAACTGCAGACAAAGTTTAAAAGTTACTATATTAACACTACTGTCACAAATAAGGCTGAAGCATCAGAAGAACCATGTTTGAATTTCTTACAAATTACATGATTTAAAAAGCATGAAATTTTAACATTACCAAATCCCTGGGAAAATGTTAAATCTAAAGGCAGCAAAAACTATATTTGAATTCTACAACTCTGATGAGAGTCGAATTATGCCTAGTAAAAAAGATTTTGTTTTTAATAAAACTCAGGAAGGTACGATAAATGTTCAAAAGAGATTAGTTTGATGCATTTTATACTCATTTCAAAGATACATACCCAGATACTTCAATTAGTTTTTCAAAATTTGCTGCATTAAGACCAAAGAACTGTATTTTAGCTGGCGTATAGTATATTCTATAGGTTCTGACGATAAGTGTCTGGATAGGAAATTGGGCAAAAAAGAAGGAGGGAGTGAAGTCACTGAAGACTGTTTATCTGAAGACAGTGAAAAAATGGAGAACTCTCCTGTGGATTCCAACCTGATTTTCCCTATTCTGACATCCTTTGGGAACAAGAAGTCATCCCAAAAGCTGATGGTAATAGACGTATACTATTATGTTAGGGAGGACAGTAGAAAAAAACTGGGATCATATAATGATGTGAGGAAGTATTATAGTAAAAATAATATTCAATATAGTCAAAACCTCTTTAACTTCAGGGAAGGTAAAAGCAAAATGGGGACAAAAAGGATTAACAAGCCAGAAGCAAGTAATGTTGAAATTAGCATACCAAAAAATTGCATAGCCACCCTCAAATCACCCCAAGCAACTGAGTGGAGTAATGCCATAATTGAGGAAATAAAAGTTATGAAAGAAAGAGATGCACGGGAGTTAGTTCCTGCACCTTCTTCAGAAAAAATAATAGGCAGCCCATAGGTTTACACTCTAAACAGAGATGAAAAAGGAAAAATCAAACGGTTTAAAACAAGGCTAGTAGCTCATGGGTACACCAAGGAAAAGAGTGAAACATACGATAAGTATTTAGTCCAGTAGTTAATTTCAATATGATTAGATTATTATTCACCATTTTTGTTAGTATGCTTGGATGGATGTACTTTTAACTTAATATCAAATGTGCTTATTCATATGCTAAATTGAAGTAATAAGGCTTCTTTTGGTTATGAGGTTGTGAAAACACTCACTCACCATTCAAGACTTCACAACATTTAATAATACATAAAAAGATTACACATATTTTACAAATCATATCTGGGATTAGCTACATATTACAAACACGTTGGCTACGTGCTTTCTATCGCCATCTCGAACTCCACTTCAAATGTTTTTTTTGTAAACAACAACGAACGTTCTTTAGTCCGGTTGAGTGCTGCCATCTACTATCCTTTTGGGAAAACAGAATGTCTCTTACAATCTCCCCCTCTAGTTCCGATGTCTAGGCAACCGTCTTGGTGAGGAACCAGCACTTGAAGTTTTTAGTGGGCGGCCGCATTTAAGTAGAGGATTCTTGAGTTGCACTGTCCTCTTGGGAATAGGCTTTCAAGGTAGGATGAGTGATAAACTCCAACTGGTACATGAGAGTTTTCTAAGCTAGCTACTTCGTATGAGGATGGGGATCGCTATGCAAATATAACATATGGTCCATCCCGTCATGGCATAAACTTTGAACTTCTTCCTTTGGCTGCATTACTAACAGGGTGTAAAGTTACATACATTCGATCTCCTGGCATAAATTGTTGAGCAGGTCATCACCTTTGATCAGCATAATGTTTCCTCTTGTCTTGCTGCTGCTCCACAACTTCTTTGATCTGTACGATAAATTTGCGAACTTTTTAAGATACAGAGTAATTTCTGGAACAAAGTTATAGTTTTCAATTACACTATGAATATCATTGGTCACCTCATCTGTAGTGCGAGGTTCTCTGCCAAAATTTAGGAAAGCTGCTGTTTGTTCAGTAGTCTGGCACTTTGCGGTATTTAAAGCAAAATGGATTGTGGGTAGCTTTTCAGACCAAGAATCATGTTTATCTTGAACCAAAATTGCAAGTTGTTGCTTTAGATCACGGTTCTTTCTACTGGGTTGGCTTGCGGGTAATAAACAGGAATCAATGACTGTTTAATGTTCAACTGGCAGCAAAGTTGTTGCATCACAGATGAAACGAATTGAATTCCATTGTCACTGATAATCCGACAAGGAATGCCATACCTCATCAAGACTTCTTCTAGCAGCGTTATTGCACATTCTTTCGCAGTGGCATTGGGCAATGGGAACAATTCCACCCATTTAGTAGCGATATCTTCTATTATCAAAATCCACTTTCTCCCATCTTTACTCTCTGCTAAGTGTCCAAAAAGGTCTATTGAGAGGGTCTCAAAACGTTGAGAAGGAATTGGAATCTGTAACAATCCTGCTGGTTTCCGATTAGAACATTTATATCTGTTGCAATCTATGCAGGTTTTCACATAGTCGCAGATGAATTTTCTCATCCCTTTTCAATAATAGTGTTTTGCTATACGATCAAAAGTTCCTTCAGCTCCATAGTGTGCAGAAGTAGGAGCATACAGTAGGAGCATATACAGTTCACCAGTTATGACTTCCGGGACCTTTTCAACAACATTGATCTTAAAAAATTGCATGAAATACTTTTACTGGTGCATACAGAATACAATCTTAAAAAAGTAATCACTTTACATAGGTATATGGATTTAATTCAGATCGTTTTGTTTGAGAACATATTATGTAACGGAGGAGTCTTTTATCAACAAATTAAGGGTATTCCTATGGGTGGGGGCTGTTCATCAGTCCTGGCTGACATATATTTAACATATTTCGAAAGGAATAATCATGTATTATATGAAATGCCATATTACAGATATGTGGACGATGTGATTTTAGGCCATTACTCAAATACTCTTGAATTTGAATTTGACTTTTATCCTCCGGAATTGGATCTTATCAAGAACCCTAATAGTGTCAAAAACGAAGTTAATTTCCTGGACATAACCATTAGATACAAAAATAAAAATGGAATTCATACAGTTCTGTACAATAAACGTAATAATTATGATATGAAGATTAACCAAATAATTGGATGAAAGTCTAATTTGACTAGGAATATTTTCCGTAACATCATAACAGGACATCTGAGAAGAAATCGTAATAATAATACTTTCAAAAAAGATTGTCTCACGTGTAACAAACTCATTTTACAGGAAGCACTTAAAAATCCTTACCCACGGAATTTCCTTAAAAATATTTACAATTCTTTCTTTAAAGAAGAGGATTATTCATTCTTTAATGACTTGAGAATATGACATCATATTTGAATAATCGAGGTACGCATGCGTATGGGTACATACTACATATGGCGAAACGGGCGATACGTTTTAGTCGGTAGCATCATTGCCAGTGCGATTTCGTCGTTCCATTTCTGTCTTCTTTCTGTCTGCATTCCGAGGCCTCCTTTTCTGCATTTTGGAGCTTTCATTTTTGCACATGCTACGGGGATCTGTCATTGAATTGCATTGGTATCCGTGGGCGTTGTCTAGACGAAAAGTACTTAAAACGGGAATGAGAGGTCGCTATTCCTCTCAGCCATTTTTATGCAATTCATATGGTTTTCCCCCTTTCCTTTTTTCAAATCGTTTAAATTAGTTATATCCTGCTTCAGTATATAGTGCTGCATTGCGCCTTTTTCTGAGTGGTATTATATTACATTTTTACGTATTTTTCATATTTGTATAGTTCTATATATATATATATACACCAATTTTCTCAATCTCACAAAAGCAGTTTGTTTGCTAATGTGTTTAACTGTGTGCAATGAAGAAATATTTTTATATTTTTAGTGGGTTTGATTCAACTTACTGATATTTGTAGTTTATAGTGTGATTGGATTTTAACACTAAAACATATACCTAAATTTAAACTGAAATATTAAATGATTATACTTAAATTTAAATGAATTGAAATTAATATATTTATACTTTTAAAGTTACTACAAATATCATGTTTATACTTAAAGTTAAATATTAACAATAACAAGTTTTTACTTAAAAGTTAAATATTGGCTATAACATGTTTATACTTAAATTTAAATGTTGATTATAACATGTTTATACTTAAAGTAAAATATTAACTGTTATTTGTTTATGCTTCAATTTTTCAATGTTACTTAAAGTTAATGTCTATATCTAAATTTTATCTACAATTTAAATTTCTTAAAGACTAATAAACTTGTTATACTTATTTTATTCCTAAATTTCATAACTCTAATTGAATGTCTATGCATAAGATTCAAGTATTAAAGTGAAATGATTATACTAATATTTAAAGTTATATCATGTTTATACTTATGTATATACTTAAATTTAGAGATTGTTGTTAATGAAATATTTATATAAAGTTTAATTTTTGTGCCTATCATTATAATTTATTGATATATTGGGAACTTGACATTAATTAACATGTCAATGTTCTTGGATTAAAATTTTGAGTATACTTGTATCTGTATAGAATTTATCAATTTGCATGAGAAGGCCCGATTGCTGATAAAATATAAACAAACATCGTGACTCACTATTCCCCTGATCGATGTTTATCAACACAACCTTATTTTTGAACCACTTACCTAATTTTGGGGAGTGACTCATAGCATTCTTTCAGCTGGAGTCTTCATGCAGATCGGATATCAGACAGGTATGCTCATTTGCATAATATGGAATATATCCCAGATAATGTAATATTCCGGAAGGTACCCATCCCAGGGTATAAGAGGATCAATGCAAAAGCACGATAGCTCATTATAGCTCACTCATTATAGTTTGTAGCTGGTAACTGGATATATAGCTTGTAAGAAGCTAAGAACGATACAGACGGTCTAGTCGAAATATGTATTGAACTTTGCCTTTGATAAATTGTACAACCCAGCAATAGAGATTATTAATTAATGTCAGATGGTCTAATCTGTGCGTGACGGTTCATTCACAATTAGTTTTTTAATGATAATCTACTGTTGAAGTCTTTGTTTTCAAAACTCAAGTATATATGAGTTTGCGCTTATGGTATGCACAACTGATCATTACGCTTCAACGGAAAATGCAATTGAAATAGGTGTTATGTTCCGGATGTGCGACCAGCAAGTGGTGGAAAGCAAAAGACATATTAACAAAGAGGTTATATAAAATTACGATTTATCCAGTTTCTGACCTGATACCTCTTATGCCAAATAATGACAACAAACTATTTTGTAAATATGTTCAACTACTTAAGTTTACAGCAGTGCTATTTTTGTATTATATTGGGAAAGATACTGTCCTTTCGTCTGTGAAACAGCGTTCAAAGACGATACTCATGCATTCGCATCCAGGAGAAATTTACCCTAAAGGATGACAACAAGTTTTCGAGCAGCACGAATGTACGTTTTCATATGGAATGTTTTTCATTGAATTTATTTAAATACTAGATGGCACTAAATTTCCATTTAAACATTTACAATGTATTTTACTAATACTTGAACTTGGTATAGGATGGTCCCTATGAATCATCACTTCATCTTAAATGGGTAAAACGTGGTTTTTTAATATAAACAAACAGATCATTTCTCGCAGACTCTGCTATGTTGTAATTGAGTGTGGGTTCTCATTTTGATTTTAGTTTAATGATTGCGTTGGTGAATTATTGGAATGTAAGAGAGTATTTTCTTTCAAGTTTGGATTTTAGTAGAATGTGCAGTGGTGAATTTATTAGGTTATTCCGGACAAAAGAATGGCTGGGTCAAGATGTTTTTACATATGGAAGAATATACTCACATGGTAATCGAACAGGATGATAGTTATAAAATTAATGCAGATAGTGAAGATTCGTGAAATTTTGGTATTTCTAATGAGCACAAGGACAGTTTTTATGAATGCTAAGATTGCAATGTTGGTCTGTGTGTGAATCCATGTTTTGAAATGAATTATATGTAAAGGGCATATTAATTAGTAACAAAGCTATTTTCTTCTTTAAAATTGTACATAACAGATAGCAATATAAAGTATTGAGTACAATAATTTGGATATTTTTCCTGTGTAACATATAACCATTTTAATCACGTTAATTAATCATTTTTAATATTTCAATAAAAGATAATTTGTGTGAAACATATACATCCATTGGAAAATAAGTATTTCCTTTATTCCTGAAAAGTAGAATGCTGTGTTGAATGGGTAATTTTTAGTGAATTTTTTCAGAAGTTAAACTTAGTGCAAAAACTGTGCTGTCCTTTGGGAACAATTCGGAAGCAAAATGCTCCGTTCTTTGGGCCACAGCAGTTCCGGAATGCCGCCTTCGCAAAGGGTTAAACACTGGGTAGCTCTTTCTAAAACCTAATGATGTAGTTTGATGTTTTCTGTCACTAAGGAAGACAGGCATTCTGCTATGGGCTGTGAACATTGTTTAATCAAATTACAAATTAAATTTAAGCATTCCGATATGAAAATCACGGCTAACGGGATATTTCATAATGTAGGTGTTGATCGCACACCACCACTATGTTCGAAAGTCACAGCTAGCAGTACAGTTCATGAAGTAGCTGTCGATCACAAGCCTCTATTACATGTGTAAGCCACAGCTAATGGTTGAAGACCCAGACCGTCCGACTCATCCGAGGACTTGAGCAACCAATTGGATGGCAGGGCCACAGCTAATGGTGTAGTTCCTGAAGCAACTGTCAATTGTGGTCCTCCACTATGCACAAAAGTCACAGCTAAAGCTGCAGTTCATAAAGAAACTGCCAATTGTACACTTCCATTACGCACGCAAGTCATGGCTAATAATGCAGTTGATGAAGTAGCTGTCGACCACATATCCACCTGTTACATAGGCTCATGGCTAATGATGCAGCTGTTGTGAGGGAGCATGCAATTCTGCTGTGTAATTTTGGTGCCTTCCACTATTTTAAGTGTCCATTTTAGGTAATAACATCCTGGTCTTTTTCAATCCTGGGGGAATCTGACTAGTAGTAATTAGCCATCTATATTCGAATTTTTTTAAACAACAACTAACATTCCTACATTATAAAGGTACATACACACACACACACATATATTATAAAGTATTAAATTTTAAAATACATGTATTTGTTATTGTAATGTACATGTATTTGTTATTATAATGATTTCCATTCAATGTATGTTCCATTAATGTTGCTGGCAGTGCTACATATACTTAGGTACTTGCTCAAATTTTCAATGATAATTTATAGCAAAAATTAAGTTGTGTGCTCATTGTATATTTTAATAGAAAAAGCTATGAAAGTTTAGCAATATTCATAATTTTATTATTTGGTATTGTATTTAAACTTGTGAGAAATGTGTTAAAGTGTATGTAAAAAATGAATTTTGGGTTATTTAATTTTACTTATAAAAATTAAGAACCTTGATCAGTGCAACAGTATGCACAAACTGGTTGGTATATATTTTTTTCTGGCTGGTAAGAATTTTTCTAATAATTTCCCACCCCTATTTATTGTAGAGCACTTCAATCACACTCTTTAAACTATAATGTGGAAATATTTCATTGGAATGAACACAAAATATTATATTGACATAATTGATAAATTAGTGTCTAGTTATAATCATACATAGTATCGTAACATAAAAATATAGCCATATCTGTGACACAAAACAATCAATATCAAGTTTGGTAGATATTGTATGGCAATCAGCCTAAGCAATTGGTTAAAACAGATTTGAAAGTAGGAGATACGGTGTGCATCAGTAAAAAGATACGCTGTTTGAAAAAGGATATAAATGAAATTGGACAAGAGAAATTTTTATGGTTCATAAAATTGTACCAAGAACCCTTGTAGTGTACAAGTTAGAAAATTTGGTGAGGAAAGTGATTAAAGGTACCTTTTATAAGCAAAAACTTAAACAAAAAGTAATGGATTCTAATCAAGATTGGTATCACATCTGCATTCAATAGATAAAATTAAGGACAAAACGTTTCAAAAACGAAAGGTCTTTTACTTAACACATCTTAAAAAGCGGACAAAATATATATTTTTCTTTTATTTAACACATCCTAAAAGACGTACAAAATATATAATGAATTCTGTTTATTACCCCATTGTGAAAGTTATAAAGAAGTGTAAATGGAATTGTAAACGGGATTACTTTGTGAAATTTCAAGGTCATCCAGAAAAACTCAATGCTTGGGTACAGCATGTGAAAAGAATATAAAAAAACATCCTTTGTACAGACCATCTATCAAGAAAATATCTTTCTATGTTACACTTATTAGTGATAGCTCACAAAACTTCTTTCCGAAAAATAAAATTTCTTGATTTACTACACAACTTCTGCTTGCCATCCATCATTTAAAGAGTTCAGAATGGAAAACAGCCATTGTGGATTTGATCTATCCTCATTCCTGGTTCAATTTAAGGATAGTAATTTACTTGGCTATTCTCTTGATGGAGGTGAATTAGAAGGAAGGTGTGTTCCTCCTAGTTGCAACGAAACTGTTCTAGATATTTTAAAAGACATGACAGTGTCATTCCATAAAAACAAAATTGAATCTTTCTATCACTCCATCATGAGACGAGTAACTATAACCAAAGGAGAATCTAAAGTGAAAAGTCTAAAAGTGTTCATGAAAGCTTTTCAGAACTCCTTGTATTTAAAGCAGGGGAATACAAAGGAATGGTATAAAGTCCATTCGTGGCAGATTCTAATGCTTCTTTCTCTTATATTTATATACTGTGATCTAGTAAAACCGCAACTAGTTGAAGATATGTATACTCTTAAAAATTGTGACCATACAAGAAAACGATGGTGAAATGATCAATGCTTATTATGCAAGACCTTTCTATTTACTAATCATACGTCAGTATTTCCAAACCTTTCAAATTGAATTAAGACTCCATTCAGGTGACTTAATGCAATTTGAAAGAGGTAAAGTGCTCATCATATTACATTTTCTAATCAGGCAACTTAGGATGTGCCACTGGCGGATTTTATACAAGACTTTTATGAAGTGCTTTGTCTTTAGTGTGAAGAGCAAAAACTGAAGGAAAGCAAAACAAACCTACGAACAAGAATTCTTATCACCAATGAAGTGCTGGCTGGGAATAATTTTAATACATCTGTAAAATTGAGAGCAAAAAAATCTGGTAAGAGATTAGCTAAAAAAGCTGATAAAAAGAAAAGCAGCAAAAATTGGCCATGGAAAATTTAAAAAGTACAAAAAGCCTCATCCTCTCATTTCATCTAGCATTATTCATTGATTAATTATTTGATTATTCAATTGGATTCGGTGCCTGGACAGAGAGCTGTGTGATCCCGTTTTTTTAGTCTCTCTCCAAGCCAACATGTTAAGAGCACAAAGCCCTGGTAGTGCTGAAGCAAACATCTATGAATATTGCAGTGAATACTGAGGAGACCCCCCCCCCCCTCCACACACACACCCTTGTAAACTGAAACTAGTATTACCCATGAGGAGATACCTAATCTTAAAATTTCTAGAACTGCATCACCAAATATAACTACTAAAATGCTGTCATAACAAAAGCCACGAGGATAAAGGAGGATCTCTTTTAGATAAAGATTCAGTCGTGTGTGAAGATGGAAGCAGATTTGGATAGAATGGTTGGCTGCATCAAAATAGGTAAGGTAAGTTTTCATTGTGTACCATCCCTCTTCCTGTTGCTGTTTAATGTAAACTTTAATGTTAATGCAGAGACTTCTAAAGTTCCGTATGTGGATTCGGCTATGCAAGAGGTTACCAAAACTGTTGAAAATCTTTACTTAAATTCTAATGCACCTGAAAATAATAGTCCCCACATGCAGAAGAATAGTAAACAAAAGAAAATCCTAAGTGGTAACCATACAAGAAGTAGAGTTGATGAAGAAGGATTTTCCCATAAATCAAGTGCTGCAAAGCACAATGCACTTGAAAACTCCCATAAGGAGAAATTTGAAAATTCTTAATTCTACCTCACAGCCAAATAAAAACAGTACTGGAAAGGACGATGCTCTGGCCACTGTGTCTAAACAAATGTCAACTGATGTCTAAACAAATTACAGTTACTTGTGTAGATAACGACACATTCAATGGAAGCTATGAAAAGTCACCCTTTGAGTTTCAGCATTGCAATATAAACTTTATTGGTGTCTACGTAGATGGACAACTCATGCCTTATAATCCATTACAACCTGGCTTTATTAACTTTTTGTTTGTGCTTATCAGAATTTATTTCACACCTCCAAAAGACAAAGGACTTTCAAAATCTTAATTTCCTGAAGGTTGTTTGTTCCTCTTTGATTTGTCATCTGATTTATGTGATGGTGCCCATTTAAATTTGGCATGCCATAACAACTTACAACTGGGAATAAAATTTAACATTTTGTTGAAGCAAACTATTTCCTTATTGGTGTCTGCTGAATTTGAAAACCTGATGAAAATCAACAAAGCAAGAAACATCATGCACAAATTCGGAAACCGATGAATTCATTGGACATTCATACAACACTTTTTTGGGATCCTCATATTACAAGATTCTTTGCAAATGTTTTTCCATCAGATAAAATCTCTGACAATGTTATTATCCCCACAGTGTTTATAGTCAACACTCATAAGCACAATGAATCCGGAAGTCATTGGCTGAACAATACCTTGACAACAATACTTTGAAATTTTTCAATTCTTACAAATTAGGCTCCCCCCCCCCCCCCTGGCTTATATAGAAAACATATAGAAAAGCGCTATCTTAAAATATCTGAACTTGAAATGGAACATGATATCTTTTCAATGTCCAGCATCTAATGTGTGTAGATACTATTGAAATTATTGTTTAGTGAAACATTCTTATTTAAAAATTTAATACCATTTTGGAAATAAAGACTGATAGGCCCCATAACTATAAATAATGCATTGAGATATAGGAAAACTGTTGAATAAAAACAGTCTTACCAGTCCTGTTGCTCCTATGATCAGGTATAAAGAGGGGTGTTTCAGCAATTCCATTGTTTTCTTGCAAGTGAAATCTTGGGGAGCAGTCTTTATATAGGGATTGGAAAGAAAATTTGAAAAAGAAAAGAATTGCTTTTAAATACATTGGCAATAAGATATAGAAATAAACAAGAAAGATCAATCATGTATAAAACATTGATAATGAAACACTTTCCAACTAAAATCAATTTTATTTAAACACCTCTAAAACGCGATACATTCAGCAGTGATATTTTTTTAATTAACACAGAACTACAATAATCTACATTATTTGATAAATTAAAAATTCATCAAAAAAAATGAACTTTATTCAAATGATGTCATCAAAATATAAATCGTCTGGCTCTCTAAGTAAAAGAAGTGAGTATTTATTTCATTCACACTTTTATTATAGACTCCAGAGCTAAATAATTTGGCATGAAAAAATTCAGCAATTCTTATACAACTCATCTTACAATCACTTGTTTACATTTTACATCCATTAAAATTAGGCTTTGTTGTAGAAATAATCAAAGTTTGATAATCATTTAAACTCAAAAATATTGTAATTGCGTTGATGCAGAATATAGATGCACAGAAAATATGCAAAAATAAAGAGGTTTTAGGACGGATGCAACACTAAATATAAAGGAACTTTAAAAATCACAATTTAGGAAAATCATACTCTATGAAAAAAAGATGGATGCCATATTTTATTTTAAAGTGGGTCACATGATCACTACATTATTATATGGATATAATTATTATTTTAATCTTTATTTTAAAAACTACAGAACATATTTGGCTGAAATTGTTTTTATATATTTTATGAGATAATTTGAATATTTTCTAAAATTTTAAGGCAATTTGTGAATTTTAATTTCGCTTAAAAACTGTTTGAAAAATTAGATCCCATAGGGTTCAATGTATTTCATTTTTTTAACCCGGGTTCAGTCCAAAAAAAAATTGGGTGATATTATTCATTTACATTTGCATATGTCCTATAGACTGTCTCAACAACATACTAAAATTTCATTTTGGTAAAGTTATTTTTACGGCTGTAATCGTGCGAAAGGATAGACAGAATGAAAAAAGTCACAAACACTTTACAACTGTGTTGTAAAGTGTTAAAAAGAGTCCCGACTATTTCACAACAAAAATGGAAATTACCTTATAGCCATATTAAAAGAATTTATCTTTGTAGCCATAGGGTTCTGTGGAAAGGTCCTCCTTCACCACATGCTTATCGTAGACGATACGGTAGATTGTACTTTCTTGTTTGTTCACCACTTTCCTTTCCCCCATGATTTTTGCAGGGTTATTCACTACAATTTTGGATTGGGTGTCCATACTGCGTACCAGATTCTGCATGCTTGAGAAAGTCAGCAGCTGAGTATTGAAATAACTTAGGGTGAACCCCAAACCTTGCAACAGGTTTTCCCAAAAGCTGTCTAGTACAGATAATTTTTGGCACCTCCTGAAAAATAAAATAAAATTATGTTAAGGTATTATTCATTATAGAGTTGTAAAATCAACGTTCATTCAAAGATTTTTAGTGAAATAAAACTTGCCAGAGACAAATGTTCTCATCTAGTTCATTTGTGAATTCTCTCAAGAAATTCCCAAGAGAAGCATCATTGACTTTGGAAGCATATACAATGCTATCTGTATTGTGATACAATATGAACGGCCTAACGTGTCCATTTCTGAATAAAGCTTGAGTCATGCCCAGGCGATGGTGAAGGTATCTAAAAATATGTTGGTGAAAGCATCTTGACTGAGGAAAGTCTTGGAATGCTTCCCTTACATAGCAGTCACTTCGGTGTGTGGAGGAAATATGTCCTTAATCTGAAAATAGTCAAATAAACACATTTTAAAATAATATATCTATTTTACAGCAAATCTTTAAAATCAATATAAATAAACGACTTATGTTCTTGGTAAGATCAGCCAGCATGTTGTTATATTCTGGTGTTGTCTATATATGAGATTACAGACCCTTGTTCGTGTTAATTCCCAATTTGTGAAAAATAAAAAATACAAAATGAGCATTTGAAAGATATTACAAATATCAGAAAAGAAGCAACATGCTGGCTGATCCTATCAAATACGAAACTTGAATATCTGATATAATGATGCAGGGTTGTTTGATTTAAATCACTTGATTTTTTTTTAAGAATCATTGTTTAAAATCATTTTTTGAAGAAAAAATATTTTTTTATTATATTAAAATAACCTGGAACAGAATAAATGTTTAAAATAAAAAAAATCCACATCAAGACATCTTTAGAGTAATATTAAAAAAACTAAAATCCTTTCCTTTTAGGACTTATACTCTAGAGAGATAACCACTGGCCTCTATCTTATCTATACTATCTAGGTCAGTGGAGAAACACTATTCAGTGCTTGGAGTAACAATGACAACTGACAATGAAAGAAGCATTTCTCTCTTTAGACACTAATCCAATAAACCTGTTTTTCAACTATTTGGAGGGGGTGGGAGGGAGTACCCAGGACACTTCAAAATTATATTCGTTAAAATTCTTCAAAATGAAATAATTATTAAGAGTTTGAATGGATGGTTCAACTTCCACAATGAGCCTATTATTTGTGTAACTATGTCTACAAGCAGAGTAGAATTGTACTTAATAAAATCAATTGACACATCAGAACACTCTCACTCAACAAAATATTTAATAAAAGTTGCTAAGGAAGCAATACTCAAGTGTGACGTTGATTTCAGCTGTTCAAATCAGCAGTCTTGTTACGGATAATGTAGTGTATGTGAGATGTGTTGGAAAAGGACAAAGACTATGATATTCTTACATATGGTTGTTCTGCTCACCTTTTAAATCTCTTAGTGATTTCCAGGTTCCAAATGTGAAAGAACACATTATTCAAATTGCAAAATATTTTAGAAACAACCACTTTGCAGCAAAATATAAAGAAGGTGGCCAAAAATTGGTTTTGCCTCAAGATGTTCGATGAAATATCATGTTTGACTGTTTGTCCATTTACATAAAACATTGGCCAAAATTGATGAAAATATGTGAGGAATACAGAGATGAAATTGATAGCCTTGTGTACAACAAAGTCATGAATTTCACAATTAAAAGAAATGCCAAAGACATGGTAAAAAAACTGAAACCGATCGTCCTATCTTTAGATGCAATGCAAAAAGATAGTTGCTCAATTTCCATGGCTGTGCACATATGGATAAAGCTAGAAGAAAATTTGACTGAACAAAAACATAGATAAAACACACATGAAGCTTTTTTCCAACCGCTATAATCAAGCACAGAGTGTTCCTCAATATTTATCATATTTATTGAACCCCCGATATTGTGGTAGCAAGCTGACATAAACCAAGAAAAAAATCAGCATTCACCTTTGCCATTGAAAAGTAAACAAGTTTTATGCCAATAATTTATAGGCAAGGCTAATCTGTTTTATGATTTTATATTTGAGCAAGATGTTTCTTCCCAAATGTCACCTTTGGAATAGTGGAAAACACATTTTAATTCTGTTTGTGTAGTTACACCTACAGACAAAAAAATTATTACCAAGACTATTCAGCGACTTCTTACTGAAGTAGCTACCTCTGCATCTGTGGAACACATTTTTTCAACTACACTCCACTCTTAGAAATAAGTTGGACAACAAAAAAGCTGGAAAATTAGTTTTTCTGTACAAAGCTTTAAATTAAATAATATGTCTTAAACGCTTTTGTAAAATAAATATTGTACATTAGACTCTCGATATAACGACTACAAAGTCCTAAACACTTTCGTAAAATAAACATTGTACAGTAGACTCTCGATATAATGACTCCAGTGGCACCATTGAATGTGGGTCGTAATAATGAAAGGTAATTATAATGATCATCTATCAGGATGCGTCCGGGGCCAAAGTCTCTGGTCGTTATATTGGAAAGGTCTCTAAAAAGAGGGTTGTGAGACTCAGATGAATTAAATGACCTGTTAAATGGAAAGTTTTTATTATATAAATAAAAAAGATATTATTAAATATTAATACTTAAAAACATCATCTTTCTTCAAAATCTTGACTTTTTAATAAGCTTGCCTTTTTAATAAGATGCAACTTGATTTCCTAAGAGTCAACAACTCTATCTGATATCCAAATATATAAACAGTTCTGTCTTGCCGAAAAACTATTTAGAAAACTACAATATTCACCTGGTACGTTTTATAGCTCAGTTAAAAATAAATGCAAATGATCTATCTATCAAAGGTCTTTATGTCAAATTTAATTCTAGTCTATACTTTTACTGTAACACAAATTGAAACCTTGACCCCTTTCCCTTACACTGTGTTTGTCCCATTATTTCTGGAATTCGAGGCATCTCATCTCATAATGCCAACTTAAACTGTGTTACAAATTCAGATAAAACTTTTCATAAAGCAGCATGCAACATAAATTTAATGTTGTCAATAAGAAAACAGCCTCTTCATCAAAACTTGCAAAAAATGTGACCTACACTTGCCATAGCACAATTGGCAACTATGGGTAAAGCAGCAATTGTAGCTGGAGCAGGGAAAGGGACTGTCAATGGTGAGAGGAGAAAAAGGAGGTAAAAACCATGGAGGAAGGATCGAGTAACAAGATAATATGAATGAACGGTAAAAAACCAAAGAGCAATGTGAATGTCCGGCAAAAAGATTCAAAGTGCACCTGTTCAGTGGGTAACAAATATAACTGGCCTACTATAAATTGAAATAGGAAGCTAATCTGCTTCAAAATTTACAAGAGTCGTTCAAACCAGCTATAAATATAACAGTTTATACAGCTGGAAAAATAAGTAGAACAGAAAATGGAACTAACTAGTTTCATAAGCTATAACAGCTAAGTTTGCAAGCAAATACTGTTGAAAATAACAATTCTGAAAACAGGTAAAAAATTACCGAAAAAGGAAAAAAGCAAATGAAAAATTAAATCTAAAATTTCCAAGCAGAAGAGGAGATATTTATCATTAAAAAGGAAGTTTAACCGAGAAACAATAAAAAAATTTCAAGAAAATCCAATTCAAAAATGGAATTAGGAATAAAAATGATCTTAGCTTCCAAAGAAGTTAGGTAGCTGCCTTTTGCCTTCGGAACCAGCTGATATTATTAAATTTGTGTTGTATGCTGCTTTATATAAAGTTTTAAGGCTTTATTTAAATTTTGTAGTTTTATTATTGTAGTGCAAATGATAAAAGCAAAGAGTGGCAAGCGGAAAAATAGTTAAAGATATTCATTTGGTACTTTAATCAATACACTTTAGAGATATAACTTAACTAAAATCATAGCAATTAGCTATAAAACAAATGATATCAGCTTTTGATCGTGTGAAATTTTTTATGGCAATTAAATTTGCCTGACAAAACAGAAGGGAAACCAATATTTTTATGGAGAACTAAATGACACAATTTTACAAAGAAAGCTTAAGCCATGCATTCAAACACAAATAAAATAAAAATGCAGCATACAGCTGTTTCCAAGATGCAATAGACCTTCGCCACTGCTAGAGAACCAACATATCTGAAATCAAAATTAAGAAAAAGAGCCCATTTCACCTTTTTTACTTCAGGTTCATTCACTAGCACTGACAAAGGGGATCCAGCATATCCTCAAAACAGCTGTTTGTTGAATTTTTATTTTATTTGTGCTTGAATTAATGTTGCTCAATTTTTTCTTATCCTTTACACAGTATTTTTTACTTATTGACATATATTTATATAAGAAATTCAGTTATAAAAGTATTTAAAAGACTTAAAGGCACCTTTCATAATATTGTGGATTTGGCGTTATTTTCTGACATTTGGAACAGCAAAAAAACTTCATACTATTTACTCAGTTACCATAGAAAAGAATCTAATTATGAAAAATCTAAAATAATCTACAAATAGCAAAAAAAGAATTCCAAAAAACCAAATTGTCAAAAAATATGTATTTGAACAGCTCAATTCAGAGATCAGATGATTTAAAATTTTATACTTGTGCAAACTAAATAATAAATAACTAGAAAAGTAATAAAGAGCAACCCAAAGCATTTATTCAACTGCTAAAAGACAATCAATTATACGAACTTTATCATTTGTAACATTTCTTTCATCTAGATAAACAATTTGTTTATTTTATTCTATGGCTGACCCCAAAAATACTGACTGATAAAGTCATCAAAATAAGAATTACTCCAAAACTCCATGTATATTTGACTTTTTAAAATCAAGAAATAAATCAATCCATTTGTTGGAGCCCGAGAAGTATGTGTGTGAAAAATGCCAAGCATCCATGTTTGGCAAGCGTCAAGTAGCTAAGTTATCAGTTTAAAAATAAAATTGTTTTTATATAGAATAAAAAAATTTGCAATAGGAGATGAGTAAAATGAATCGTAACTCACATTGTTCATCTAATTGTTTGCATTAAAGGTTTGAATAAGTGTTAGTAGTTCTTTTAGATACAGTCCACTACTCTTACAGAAAGACTCAATTTGATTCCTGTTAACTTAATCTTCATTTGTGATCCACTCGTTGAGTGACCAGTGGAACCGTAACACTTTTTAAATTATACAATCGTCTATACACCTTGGTGTTCTTCATAGTAGCTTGAATAGTAGCTGAGTTTTAGAAATGTCGGAAATTACAATTTTAAATCAAAATCATGGAAACATCAAAGGGCAAATCATAAAGTTTGCAGCTGCCCTATTTTCAAATGAAAACAATGAACCTGTAATTATAGGGCTCGCTTGGAAGCATTGGAACGGTTGCAACATAAATTTTAATCTTTAAACATGGGATATTACTCAAATATTCAAGAAAAACAATTTGAAGAAATAAAAAGCCAACCTTCGTAATTGAATGAGGAACTGCAGAGCTTGGAGGTGAATCTATAAACCTGCTACCATCAATTTAAAGTAGTGAATAGTTCCTCGATTCCAAAAATTCCCATTAGTAATGATCTTGCTGGAAATATTATTTGCAGGAATCTTTAAAAGGTGAAACAAAACAGATAGACAGTCGAGAATACATACATTTGTTCTCTTTTTCAAGTACTTGAAAATAGGTATGAAAATAAAAGAGCAATTAAAGCTATGCATATCAAAGGTATAATTAATAACAAAAAATGACACAAGAATCAGCTAGATTTGCGCAAATTACTAGACTATATTAATAAAAATTTGAGTTGAAGAGCTTAAAATTTGATTGAGATGTACTTTCGGATGCTTTACTCATCAATATAGTAGTTTAGAAATTGGATAGAGGAAGTTGGAAACAATTTGTACTTATTTGAAAACTAATGAGATCCTTGTTTTCAAAGAATTCATAGATTTTCTTGAGAAAAGATGTCAAGCTTTAGATAGTATCAATCATAACATTTCAAATAAACCTAAAACAAGTTATGATCAAGGAAACAAATAAGGAAATTTAATGATAAAATCTAGTAGTAGCAATACCCCAGCATATATTTTGTGTAAAAATTCTCATTCATTGTTTAAATGTAAAATATTTCTAAAACTTCCTCCTCAAGAAAGATACGAGATAGTGTGCAAAAATAAATTATGTATGAATTGTTTTGTACACCATAATGTAGCGGTTTGCAAATCTCAATTTGTTTGTAACACTTGTAAATCCAAACACAGCTCTTAAACTGAGCAAAACAAAAATAACATTATTGACTCCTAATCCTCTTCTCCCTTTGTCTGAGACCCACAAGATGGATCAGAATGGACACTGTACAGTCTAATCAAGTAGACATCTACAGTGATGAGTTAGCACAATTATTAACATCTTGTCTTATAGAGAAAAAGAAGATAATTCTAGCAACAGCAGTTATTTATGTTAGAGATGGAAAGAGTAATTATGTAAAAGGAAGAATGATCTTAAACTATGGAAGCCAATGTCATTGTATAAGCTCCAATTTCACAAATGCACCTTGCTTACGAAAAGAGAGAATTAATATCGCAGTCACAGGATTAATAGATTGTTTGATTAATGTAAAGAAAAAAGTAAGTGCAAGTATTTTAAATTCTAGTGGATCTTTTTCTGCAGCGATTGACCTTGTAATCATTCCTATAATTACGGACATGATGCCTGCTAAATTAATATTTGGATGTGAAAGAGTTAGAAAGTCTACCAAATATAACTTTAGCTGAAACCGGGGTTCCTCAAACCTTGGGAAAGATAATTTATTGATTGATACACAGCTATTAAATTTCAAAAAGAGTAACAAAATTCAAACCACTCAGACCTTAATATTTCAGAGACAGTATTTGGCTACGTAATGCATGGAGCGTTGGATGACAGAGTTGAGGAAATACAACACTGTGAGTTTCCTTCCCGGCCGTCCAACTAGTTACTCTAAGTCCTCTGGACGAGTCGGACGGTCTGGGTCTTCAACACTGTGAGTTGCTCTCTCAGATAGATAAGTTGAAAGACATCGTTGATAAGTTTTGGGAAATAAAAGTGGTGTTAGATACACCTTGCTTAAAGAGAATTTTTAAAAACTCATCATAGAGATGAAACAGGAAAATATACAGTAAGCCTTCATATTAAAGAAAGTGCTGAACTAGACAGTTCTATGCAATCCGCTAGAAAATGATTAAATAGCTTATGGTACAGATTGGATAAAAAAAACCGAGGTAGCTAGCCTTTACAGTAACTTTATGAGTGAATATGAGAGGAAAGGACACATGTAAGAGTTGAAGGAGGCAATTCCAGAAGACTCAATTTATATCATGCTCCATCACAAAATTTGCAAGGCTGACAGTAGTATCACAAAATGGTACACCATTTAACACTTCTGCACTTTCACTGAACAACTGCTTGTTCAAAAGAAGGGTTGTTTAAGAAGACCTTTTTTTTTATCCTTTTGCAATTTTGAAAGTATAGATTTGTTAAGTTTAGCTTAACCAGGTCGAGTGTGTCCATTGCAAAGTAGAAAATACATGAAAATTGTATTAAAATTGAAGTAAGAGATACTAAGATAGAAAAAACTGTTTTAAAAAGGGCCCCCCTTCTCTAGGGGTTCCACCCCTCTTCCCTTTCTTTAAAAACTATGATTTAATCCCCCCCCCCAAGCAAGATATACATCAAAGTCTTTGTGTTTTATGGCCATTTCAATATAAATTGATTCTTATTTAAGTAGAATTAAAATCCTAATTGCTAACTTTAAGTTATTATTGTAGAAACTTAATGCTTATACTGTAAAAATCTACTTAAAAATTCAAATCTCTATCCGTAAAACTTAGGATTTTAAATTTCTGAATTTTAAGTCCTACTACCCAAGAACCAGAACATCTGTGATTCCCACTTTCACAAGCGGGGTGCTTGTCTATGTGATCTCATTGCTGTGCCTTCAATGAAATTCAAGCCCCATTTTTCTCCATGTGTTTCACATTGTTTTAATGTGTTTGCAAAGGAAATTCGAGCCACTTTGTTCTCAATGCATTTTAGTGTTTTTCAGGATTTTAAAAAATCTGCATAAAAAAACTATTTACTTTATCAAAATTCTGGCTTCTAGAGACTATTGAATATTTATTTATTTCCCGAACTAGATTTCTAACACTTCTAGAATTAAATTTCTAACTAGAAACTAAATTTCTAACACTTTTTCTTTTTTTGGTAAAGATAGACTTTCTGCACACCCTTCTTTTTACCCTAAATTTTTATCAATATTTAGAAATCTATCATATTTTCTGAATTTTTTAAAGTTTCAGGACCATTTCCGGTTTGAAAAACAACGAGCTTCTAGGCTGAGTAGAGACTTTGGAATAAACGGAAAAACTGTGTCAAAAGTATAAATAAGGGGTTCTCAACTTTTACATAAATCAAATATGTACCACCAAAACCAAATTTTAAAATTTTCAGTACTATCAGCAAAAATATATTTTTTGTACAAATAGGAAGTCAAGACATTATTAAGTTATTACCAGATATTGTTATTTACATTTCAAAAAATGAATAAACATAATAAACATTAGCAAATACGATTGACGATCAACAATTAATGCTATTACTGATTAATAGTATGATTAACAAAATGATTTAATGCGATACTTATGCCTGTTCAACATAATTAGTTTCTTAATATTGGGTTCTCTCACTACTCAGATTTAAGGCAACTGCACATGCTAACATTGAAAATAAATATTACAGTATGGGATCTATTAACCGGAATGCCTAGGACTTTCTGGATAAAGCGTCTTTTCTGTAATTTGGAACACTTTTTCTAAAATCTACTGATATGTTTTGCAATGTTGTTGTAGAAAATTATAATTCAATTTTTAAGCACAAATGTATTACATAAAGCTTGTTTTGCAATGAAAAAGTATACTTAATTAAATAAAATTATATATTAAAAAAAATTATGATATGTAATTAAATCAGAATCAGATCTAGTTGTTAAGAAAAAATTATTAAAAAGGGTCAAAACATGAAAATTTATTATTGAAGCTTGATAGAACACAAGTTGGAACAGCTTCGATATAAAGAATCTTGGCACAAGCTACCATTTTTTTGGCGATCAAAAATGGCACCAAAGAAGATGGTGTTTGAAAACACCTAACGAATACCATGTTAGGCTTTGTGTGTAACAAATTTAAAAATATATAAGTAAAAATCAAAAATGCATAATAAATGTAATACATAAAATAATGTATAAGTAGCAAGAAAAACGATACTCGGAAAAAAGATGGTACTTAGCAAAATTTCAAAAAATGAAAGATTGTACTTTAACAAAATTTCAAATAAATGATACTTAAAAAAAATATTATACTTTAATGAAATTTTTAAAAAACGATACTTAGAAAAAAGGTTGTACTTAAATGAAATTTCAAAAAAATGATACATCGCATCAAATCATTAAATCAATACACATCAAATTGCACTTAAAAAATAATACATACTTTACAAAAATATTAATTAATAATGAAACATATTGCAAAGAAATTAATGTTGTGCATTTTTTAATTCATATAAATGCGGAATCACATTTATTTGAAACAGTATCCATCAATAGTGAAAATTGTGCAACTTAGTACTGGTACTAGACATACATATGTAAACATTTTAACATACTAAAGTTTTGTTTTCTAAATAGAAAAATAAAATATAGAAATTTTCAAGTTTAACAGTTGACTAATATTTGCATTAGCTTTCTTTCTTTCCTAGAATGCATGTAGCCAAATTGAAAGAGGTAATGGAGGAATAATTCCACCCCCACTATTATTATACAGATGGCTCACTGTAAGCTGCAATGGAAAATTAATAATCACCTATTTATTATAATATTTGAATATGTATATTTTTAAATGAATACCAAATCCTTTACTAGCACCAAGGAAATCTGCTACCAGTAGATAGTCCCATAAGAATTTTTTAACCTTAATTAATTAATACCCCCAAAAAAATAAAATAATTTTTAAAAAATAAAATAGGTAATGGATATCAAAATTATAGTTGTGGTTTTAAGCATAAATGATTCATTTAAACAAATACAAGGTTTTTAAATTGAAAGTCTTCCATATAAAAAAAAACCCTTCTCTTGGTAGAATAGTCATCTGGTTTATAATAAAAATCTATTTCCCTTATAATGAAAATAAATTTCTGTGGCCCTGAAAAGGATTTGCCCAAAAACATTTAAACATCATAATTTTAGACTCAAAGACTGAATAAGAAATTAGATTAATTATAAGAATTCAGCAACAAGTAAACACAAAATAAGTTTTTAAAATATCCTCCTCTTAATATTATTATATGTATGTAACTTATATGCATGAGAAATATATGTATTAAAATGTATGCAATTTAAATGAATGAAAGACAGTGATATACCAAAATGACTTTCTAGTTAGCCTCATGTTAATCCCCCGAAATCATTCCCATTGCAGGCTGAGGACTTGCTGAGCCAATAAGGTTCAAAATACAATAAATTAATATTTAACACATAAATTAAAATGTTCCCACCCTCTTGGAAACACCAATGTCAAACAGTGGAGTTAATTACTGGGGGAAAGGGAGGAGGGTAGATTTGGTTTGGGGGTCATAACAAACCTACTGGAATCAATCAAAACCATTAAAGTTTGGGAAAAAATATTAGAGAAATAGTAAGCAAAATATTTGATTACCTACTATGAAAAAATGAATGTTGCGTAATTTTCATTTACATAATTTGAAATTAAACATAGATGGAAATGGATGATTCAAGATTACATGGACATGTAATCTATATGAAATCACACTTATTTGAAGCAGTATCCTTCAATAAAGTGAAAATGTTGCAACTTAGTACTGGTACTAGGTTAATGCATGGAAACAAAATTGCTGCCACGATTTCGATCAAAATTTCCTTTAACAGAGAATTTTTATTGAAAAATTTCCAACTTTAGGGAATTCTAAAAAAATTGGCAAAAACCGGGAGATTGTAATCTGCAGCACTGTAAATAGGTGACCATTTATGAGTTTCTTTTTTAATATTTGAAAAATTTTAAAAAAATGTTTGACAAGTCACAATTTTTCTCATGAGTGTTACTTTTTTTTAATATTTTGTAATACTTTTTGTGTCAATAATCAGTGAAACGAAATGTTGTTATTTTAACTTAAAACACTTAATTTAAAGTTATAATGGTATCATAATTTAATAATTTTAAAATTTTCAAGATTTTAATTAGTATTTTCTCTCATGAATGTTACTTTGTTTCGTAAATATGGGGGTTAACTTCTAATAAAAAATTTGTGATTTTTATGTCAAAGTTTTCACTGCAGTCACTATGAATAATTGGAGAGTTTAAAGTCACAGCACAATTTAATTACATCTACTAACAAATGTATTATTGTAAAGCTGACTTTTAGCTATGGTAACACTCATGATATTGAAATATGTATATCACAATTAAGAATTTAATGGAACATTAATATGTACAAAATAAATAAAATAATAATTTTATGTTAAATTATCTCGTTTTGTAAAATATTTATTAATTTAAAAATATTGGGATAATTTATGCATACAGTGCTCATACACAGAAACAAAATATTACAATCTCATTATGATGCTTGACCTCTATAATCCCATCAATCCCTTCCCCAGAGAACTCTCCACCAGTGTTTTGATGAATGACATTAACATTTCATTTAATGATTAACAGTTCACACATTATGAATATAGAGTTTACCAAATGAGGAGAGGTGAAACAGGATGTTTTGCTTATTTCTTTTTTACTTTTGATTCCACTAATGAAGTATTGATTTCGAAGCAAGGGAAAAGAAAGTATCTTGAGGGTTTCTTTTAGTTTTATTTCTACAGAGGGATATTCTTTATTGCTTTAATGAGGAAATAAAATTTCACAGCCCATCAATTTATGACTTCCTTTCTGAGATCCTCTGAAAAACAGGAAAAAAAAAAAGAGTAAGATTTAAAAAAAAAATAGGAACTCTGTTGTCTCTGAAATTTAATCTTCATTACAAAAAAAAAAGTGATGTTGAAAAAACTTTTGAACACATTTAGGTGATTACAGACAAAAACACTGACCAATACTTGCATCAAGTTCTCAAGATATGAAACATCCTCCACTGCTCTCACTTTCATGAACTTTGTTCAAATACCATACCTGCCATGCCAACCCTCACTGAAGAAAATTCAGTAGATTTGCTAAAGCGCGAGTTTCAATGTTATAACAAACGTTGCTGTATAAAAATAACATATATTTAAGGAAAAATAGGGATTTTTCTCATCTCCATTTTTTCCCAACTAAATTTAAATTATATACATATTTATAAATATACTGCAGACATGCCAACTTTCCAAACAGAAAAAGCAGGAGATTATTTTGTCTCACAAATACTATATTGTTTACTTATGATAGTTAATATTTGCTTAAAACATTAAAATACTGTATATCATTTACATACATTATGCTTTAAACTTATCTGAAAAAAAAAATTCATGAACTATCTTTTGAATTAAAACAGTGTTAGTAACAAATTATAAAAAAAAAATAACTTGATAATATTAATTCCTGATTATTTATTAAATCTTAATGCCTCCCCCCCCCCCCAAAAAAAAAAAAAAAAACTGCATTAAATAAATATATGGCATAGTTCTGGTAGAATATGAAAATTCAGGACACCAATTTTATAAAATTTCAGGACAATAAATTATAAAACAAAAATTATATAAAGGTTTCATCCGGTGAAAATTATTTTATAATGAAAACAAATATTTATGTTTGGTAAAACACAGGTTTTCACTAAAGAAAGTAATAAATATTGATCTTTAATAAAAAAAAATATATGTATATATATATAGCACTGAATTATATTCCTGCCAAAATGGTTTCCTTTTTATTTGTCTAAATCAGTGTTCTTCAACCTTTCTCATCTCACGGAACCCTTTTTTTGAGATATTTTTTTTATGGAACCCTTCGTTCAGTAGCACACCCAGATTTAATTTTAGGGGGGATGTGTCATATTACGTATTACATGTTATGAACAAGGTGCGTATCTGCCTTTGTTATAAAAACTTTATATAAGATATAAATTTGCATTAATTCAAACAAGAAGATAAATATTTCATATAAAGTATTTGTATTATACATATATGTCATACGAAATTGAAAACAAAGAAAAACAAAAACAGCGAATTGTAGTATCGACTCGCGGAACCCCTAAAGCGTTTGAGTGGAACCCTAGGGTTCCGCGGAACACAGGTTGAAGAACACTGGTCTAAATCATTGCTTTAATACCACTTTTTGGAAAATATTCCTTCACAGAGCATTACCCATTTTTCAAAATAGAAAAATTTGTATTATGCAAATATAATTTAAAAATTAACCTCAATAATTAGCCATAATATGAAAATAAACTAGTTTAGTCGATCTAATATGCAACATTTAAAAGATAGAGATGGATGGAAAAAAATTCTACTATCGTACTCTCGGCAATTCACGCGATGTAACTGAATTGCGCAATGGCACTGTTTATGCGAAAATAATTAAGAAATTAACAGTAATAATTAATCAGAATATGAAAATAAGCTAGTTTAGTCGATCTAATATGCAACATTTAAATGATGGAGATGGATGGGAAAAGATATTAACATACTCTCGGCAATTCACGCGATGTAACAATTGCGCAATGGCACTGTTTATGCGAAAATAATTAAGAAATTAACTGTAATAATTAATCAGAATATGAAAATATGCTAGTTTAGTCAATCAAAAATGCAATATGTAGAAGATTGAGATGGATGGAAAAAGATACTATTGTACTCTCGGCGATTCATGAGAATAAACTGAATTGCGCAATCAGTGTTTATGCGAAATTAATGAACAAATAACATTTTAGCGATTTATATTAAATTAGACAACCTTTGAAGAAGTATATTTATTACTTTCATAAAATAAGCGATCGAGATCTTAATATACATTACACTCGGCCGTAAATCTCCGTTAATTTGATTGGCTCCGTTAATTTGGCCCTGCATTTTATTATGGATTTACTACGATCCCGGGAATGGTAGAAAACAGTGCTAAAAAAGCGGAAAATCGGTGTTTCCGAGAAATTATACCTGTCTGGTTAATTGATAAATTTCAAACAAAAAAAAGCCGGAGAATTTCGTTAGTAATCCGGAAAAGTAATGAAAAATCCGGAGTCTCCGGCCAAAATCCGGAGAGTTGGCACGTCTGCATCTGTAATCTTATGGACGTACCTTTGATCAAATAGAGAAAAATTTCCCACCTGCTAAAAAATCCCTTTTATAGGGATTTTTTGGGGATATTATCCCTAAACGTAGGGATTTTTTCAAAAAATCGGTAAAATCGGGAGATGTGTCTTCAAAAGCGGGAAATCGGGAGAAACGCTCAAAAATCGGGAGTCTCCCACCAAATTCAGTAGAGTTGGCACATATGAAATACATCTATTTTTCCAGCAAACTTATAGAAAATATAATCTTTTGTTTTCAAAGTAGGCTGTGTAAGTATGACAATAATTTATTCAAACTTCACATAGGCAATATCATTTTCATTTAATCTGAATAAAGTATTGTGTTCTCCAGAAATATTTAAAAACATCACCTTTATTTCCTCTTTATCAAGTGGTGACTGGCATACTTCATATCAGTGTTTTCTTGGGTCCACCTACAAACTCAACAAGCACAAATGTGCCACTTTTGATGTCATTGCAGAAGGAATTTCAAGATTAATTTCTTTTGTAGTACTGCTAAGTATATTTTCAGCATCATCATCAGTTTTAGCGAAAATTGTGACTTCATCTGATTCACTGCCTGAACTACATATATCTGTTCCATTCCTAATCTACTACTCTTCTTGCACTTTTCTGTTTTCACTCAAAGATGGCATTTACACAGCTTACCTTCTATCCACATATTTTCTGAACAGAGGCAAGAAATTGACCAATGTAAGAATCTGCCTTTTATATTAGTTGCAATTTGTTGAATCCTTTGCGTGCTAATAACAATTTTTAAATTTTAAGAAAACCTAGAAATCCTGTTAATTTGATTTGGGGACACATAGTATAGTCTCACTTCAGAATCTTTCTTCAAAACAGAATATAAAGTTTTTGAATCTGGAATGTCTACTTCATAAACCACAATCATTAGTCTTTGTCTTAAGGATCCCACCCACACCATCCTTTCCATGGGACGATTCAAAATATGACCAAGTTGTATACGTAAATGATAGGTCGAATCAAATAGTGTAAAAAAAAAAGTTATTTTTTTACAGTACTGAGAAGACAGTTTATGTGAAAAAAAAAATAAAAAATGGTTTTGACCTGTGGGAAATAGGGTTCAATATCAAGCATCAGAACAAAGCATTCAGTGATTGCAAAGAAAATCTGAAGGTAGGCGAAGCAGCAGTTCTCGTAGACTTTCCAGAAAACTATTCTTGTAAATTATCAAAAGAAATTTAATCTTCTCACTCTGGTGCCTCCTGTAATCAAACAACTATTCACACCGGAGTTCTTTATGTAACTGGAAAGAAAGTATCATTTGCTACTATCTCAGATTCTCCAGATCATAGTCCAGCAGCCATCTAGGCACATTTGAACCCTATTTTCCACATTTTGAATTTCACATTCAATATTTTGAACACATACTTTTTAAATTCCTTCATATCTTTTTGAAATCTATCTTTAAGTTCTCTAATTGTACCTGCTACTTCAATTTTTCAGACTTTGTACTTTCTTCTAGATGATTTTTTCTCCTTTTTGTGTTTTTCTTGCTTTATTAACTATTTATCAAGCTTTCCAATTCATTTTTGCTTCTGTATCGACATCATTGCTACACATAGATATTATTTTATCTTGATATTCAGAACACTTGTAATGCATCTTGCTGAGCTCTTGTAACAAGCTATAAATTTGCACAGTGTTGCACAAGTTGTGAGGATTATCATCAGATACAAAATAAATTTGCTTCAATTTTTTTGCCTTGAATTCAATATATTTTCATGTTTCCTATACAAGTACACTGCTGGACAACTGCTAAGAATGGATGACACTATCACCCATAGCAATCACAAAATGAAAGGAAGCAAAATGTGGAAAATTAGAATAAGTGCGGGATACAGTAAGACGAGGTGTGTGTATCCAAATTTTTCATTTCCACCCCTTGTTCATCAGGTCAGGTGATAAGAGATTTAAAGGATTTGAAGCATGTGGACAGTTCCAAGTGAAAGTTTTACGGGAAAGATTTAATTGACGAACTTGAAATTTTCGATATGTCTTCCCAATATCACTTGGATAATTTTACGCATGGCCGTATTACTGGAAAGATTGAAAAAGGATGAAAAATAACAGATGTTGCCAGGGAGTTCAATATTGCTTACAGTGTTATTTCATGACTGTGGCAAGCATTTAAAACAATTGGAATATGTAGCAAGCATCATGGAGGAAGTCGTGTTTGAAGTATGATGCCTGCAAGAGACAGGTACATTGTCCTGTCAGCAAAAAGGGACCGGCACACCACAGCTCAGCAGGTGGCAAATCAGTTTCTTGCTACCACAGAACAACGAATCTCCCGAAAAACTGTAGCCAGACATTTGGGAGAAGGAGGACTATACGTCTGCAGACCTGTTGTGTGTGTCCGGTGTCCCATTGTCCAGACTGCACTATAATACCCATTTGCACTGGTGTCATGTGCATCACAATTGGATCGAACAGGACTGGGCTTGCATACTATTCTCAGATGAGAGTAGGTTCAGTTGTCATTGGATTGTAGACGTCAACTGATCTGGCATGAGAGTGGTACTACTGCTTATCATCCAGAAAATGTTCAGGATAGGGGCCGATATCCGACATGCAGTATTATGGTATGTGTCAGCATCATGATCAATGGCCACATACCCCTACATGTGGTTGTAACTAGAATAATGACCGGTTAACAATACATTGATGAAGCTCTACTGCTTCATATTCACCTTTTCTGTGGTGCTGTCTGTGATAAATTTGTTTTCATGGACAACAACGCACCATGTCAGCGAACACTCGTTGTTCAGGATTGTCTAATCAACGAGGGTATTCAATGCCTCGTATGACCAGCACATTCTCCAGATTTAAATCCCATTGAAAATGTTTGGAATGCTTTGTGGAGGTGACTTGCTGGTTGAAAATATCCTGCAACAAACAAAAACACCCTCATCCATGCACTGACAGAGGAGTGGGATAACGTGCCTCAACAGCTACTGGATAATGTTATGGAATGTTGCATTGCACTCCACGGTGGTCATATCCCGTACTGACACCTTTCTCAAAGGTGTCTGCTGTTGTCCATATGCATTTTTCCATTTCTCCATGCACAGCATCAAATAAACTTTTTCCTTTCAGATGTTTCAAAACTCTGTATTTTCCGGAACAATAAATGATCTGTATTCTAATGTCCAAACAGTGTGGCAACAATATTTTATCCTGCTGGGTCTCCCCCCCCCCCTTGATGTTGTGCTACACTGTAATTTGTGATCCAGCCTTAGCAACTGTCCAGCAGTGTAGGTGTTACGCCCAACATCAGTTTGTTTAAGAACACACAAAATGGTCTGAAGTTTGGGTAAAAAATGTTTGCATGACCATGTTCATGAAAAAATTTTTTGTACATGATTTTCAATGGTGCATTTAAGAAATGTTTGTTTTTTAATTTTTTTTTTTCATGTTAAAGTTCTTTTTCTTCTTTTAACATTTCTTTGCTTGTGACTTTCTTTAAAAGCTTCCTCACGAGCAGCATCAAGCTTTCTCCTTTCCCGGTATCATTGCCGTTCCTCAGCTGCTGTTAATTTTACCTAAATATTAAAAGAGAAAAATTATACTTTACTGCAACACCAGCTTGTGAAATTTAAGATTTTAAATTGCATTGTTTGGATAAAATGGCTGTTCAGCAATAATTTATCTTTCATAAAAAAAAAGCTTTGTACTTTAAAGACTACAAAAGTTGTTTTTACCATGAATATCTCTTAAAGTACAAACTTTAAAGTTAGAATTTCGTGTCGTGCCTATTTTTATACAAAAAATATTGCAAAAGTATTCTCAAAATACGCATTAAAATTAACTTGATTCTAATTCTATGCAATTTCTATAATTGTTAGTTCAATTATTAATTGATTGCTTTTTACTCATGACCCTCACAGCAAAGATCGTCACATGTGTGCCAGTGACGTAGTCACGTGACACCTGGGTCACAATGTGACTTAATTTTGACTTCTATACGACGTTACGCATTAGTAACTTTGTAACTTCATTGTGACTATATTCTGTGACGTTTCCACAATTTAATTAACACGTAACAATGTGACGACATTACAATGGCAATTACAATGTGACGTCACAAACAAGTCAATATACGAAATCACAAATGACCATGAAAATGACCAAAATGACTTCGCTGTGACCTCAATATGACATTGCCGAGACGTACTGCGACGTCTCAAAGTCATAGTGTGACGTAAATCTTACGTCACTGTGAAAAAAAATGCTATTAGGAGAGTGTTAACTTATAAAAAGTAACACTCATAAGATTTCTGAAGGAATTTTAACTCATAAAAAATGTAATCATTCTTAAGATAATAAAGTTAGGCCTATTCATTCTTTAACAAAAAATATACTATTCTTAAATTAAAAGTCTTTCTACTTAAATAATAAAATGAAAAATATATAGGTAACACTCATGATAGGTAATAAAAATACTTACCATATATATAGATATGAATTTTTCAATAAACAAGAAATAAAGTAGTCATTCAGCTCTTTTTTTATAGTAGATAAGAAGGAACAATATGACTTCCTTTAGCTTTGTTACCAACTGCAGAAATCAAAACCTATTTAATATAATAGTAGTAACACTCCTGAGATGTACATGCGATACATATTAAATTTAAATTTTAGAATATCAATAATTATATTCTAAAGGAATTACTTGTATTTTTGCTAATTAAAATGTAAAACCACATAATTCATATACAAAAGCTAATTTAGTTTCAAAGCATAAAAAGAGACTTCCTTAAGTCTAGTGTTTTGATTTGGGACATGCAAATTTCCATTATTTGAAAACTAAAAATAGAAAATAGCAAATATTTTTAAAACATAAGCACTTTAATAGGTACATTTTATTAATTATAAACTAATGTACTAATATATATTCTAAAAGTAAAAAATAATTAATTTTATTAGCATGAAATATGGGTTCAAAGATTAGGATATCAAACAGTAGGTCATTTTGAAAATAACCCACAAATGAACAATAAATATAAAATGTTATAAATGAATTTTAAGGATCACTTGCAATACATCAAAATTACACTGAATAATGTTTTCCCAGAAGTCCAGGAAAGTGGACAGTGCAGATAAAATTCTTAAACTGGATATCACTTAAGCAAACAGTGTCTTGGTGGAGCTACCAGAATAAGAAACTTAAAAGGTTTTATTTCTTTGTTCGTTTAGGCAATCCTAGTTTGGGGTGTTTCAATTTAAAAACATATAATTCGTATGAAAACTTGTCGAAAATGTATATTACTTTATATATAGATTTAATAGTGAAACTGATATAACTGAAATGCATGCTTACACACGTGATATGCACCGGTCACCTAAATACTTACTCGCATGCTCGAATGAGTCGGGAGGCCTGGGACTTCCAACACATGATATGCAACAAAAACTTTACGTTAGCAATTTCCATGTGAGAGTTACGACTCTCACATGTAAAAAAAAATCTTTAAAATCAGTGCAATGGTTCTTTACTTAAACAAAAGTAAATTAAAAGTTTTAAAACAGTTTAAATGAAATTAATGAAACATTTTCAAATCTTACTGCCAACAGAAATGTAGGATGAACCATTCACATGCACTAAACAGGCAAAAATGGAAAACACGATCTCAAAATGCTAGAAAACATGTTCTTAAAATATCAGTTTATCTTCTACAGAATGCTGAAAATTTATTCTCATACTGTCAACATCCAAAAATTATTTCCCGTAAACACCAAATATTTACAATCCGACCATACACTCATTAGTGTTGAAAAAAAAATCTTTAAAATCAGTGCAATGGTTCTTTACTTAAACAAAAGTAAATTAAAAGTTTTAAAACAGTTTAAATGAAATTAATGAAACATTTTCAAATCTTACCACCAACAGAAACGTAGGATGAACCATTCACATACACTAAGCAGGCAAAAATGGAAAACAAGATCTCAAAATGCTAGAAAACATGTTCTTACAATATCAGTTTATCTTCTACAGAATGCTGAAAATTTATTCTCATACTGTCAACGTCCAAAAATTATTTCCCGTAAACATCAAATATTTACAATCCAAACATACACTCATTAGTGTTGAGAGTCGTTCAACTCATTAGTGTAGCAAATAGATTATATTACTATCACAAATATGCACTTTTCTCGATTGTGCAACAAGTGAAATATCATTTTGTATGGTTCATTTAAAGGATCGCACATATAGTGATAAAGAATTTTTGAAAAATTAATTAATCTGCAAATTGCAAACAGGTCATCTCGATCCGCCGGTAATTTCGCCGGTGGCCGTCTCTATCATGAGCAGATAAATGAGCAAGTTCCCACTTAATGCCGTATCGCTATGCACAGACTGAAACCTTACAGATCTGTCAGACCTGTCACTCGCGATTTCGCAGCGCCCTCAGAGATGAGCCAGTTAAAGCAAGGAGCCTCTGAAAAAGTCAGAAATTTTCAAATTTGATTTGATTTGAACACTCTCTCTAGAGTGTAAAGGTGGTACTTAGCACTCCGCCTTCTATCCCAAGGGGAATAGAGACCCAAAAACAAAGAAGAAATGAAAAAAGGAATTTAAATCTGTTAATCTTAGAAAAGAAATACGACAATTCATAACACAAGTCTTTCGAAAAATGTTTCATGAGATCAAAATATGAACACTGTATATTATGCAGGGACAAAACCGCCAAAAGATTCTTGCGAGCTTCGCGATAAGTCGGGCAAACAAAGAGAAAATGATCCATAGACTCCACACTCTTGCATCGTAGGCAATTCGGGGTATCCACAATGTTCATCTTATGAAGGATAGGGTTCAAAAGCAGGGTTTTAGCTCGAACGTTTTGAATGAGTACTTCGTTCTTTCTATTAAGAATCCTGTTATTAAACCACATCTTCCTAGGGTCAATATGTGGGAATTGATTATGTTTTTTGTATTTAAACCAGTTTTTACTGTTATTTTCTTTTGCTTTGTTATACATGCTTTTTATAATATCTTCTCCCGCCATACCAGAAATAGTGTTATGAAGTTGCGCCTGTTTTGCCACTGCGTCTGCTTGTTCGTTGATGGGAATACCTTTATGGCCCGGTGTCCAGATGAGTATAATGTTTTTCCGGTTGCTTTCTTCGTAAGTATTCTATGAATATGTAGTATGATGCAAGGGGAGTCTTTTTTAATATTTTTAAGGCTTTTGAGAGTACTAAGACTATCAGTGCAGATAATGTAATTTTTTTCCATTGCTAATCCACTCCTCCGCCGCTTTTAACCCTTTCGCGACGAACGGCACGCCCAGGTGCCAGATGCGAACTTGCATTCAAGGACGAACGGCACTCACTCGGGCCAGAGGAAATTTTACCGCAAGCGGATAGTGGCACCTATAAGTCCCACCACGCGGAACGTTTTAATTTGTGAACTAGATGGCGTTACTTGTCCATGGAACTAACTTCAATGTATTTTGCAGAGGCATGACCTTCGCAGAAGAGGATCGAATGAATTATTTTTCTATTTGGAGCGGTGAAAATCATTTTGTAACAAACAAACAGAGCAATTCTCGTAGCATCAACAATTTTATAATTGAGTTTCGGTTTTTATTTTTATTTCAGCGTTATGATTTCGTTGGTGAATCATAGGAATATAAGAGAGTATTTTTTTTGTTTGGGTTTTAGAGGCAGTGAAATTATTCGTTTATTTCGGATAAAAGAATGGGAGCAACTAACGAGTATTTTGTATTCAGATTTGTATGAAAATTATACATCAAATAGAACATAAATATTTCTTTTATTCCTGACAAAAGTAGATTTCTGTGTTAAATAGGTGATTTTTAGTGCATTTTTTTCGAGAGTTAGGCTTAGCGCGAAAAATGCGCAATCCTTTTCGACTAGTTCGGAAGCGAAGCGCGTCGTCTTTTGGGCCGCGACAGCTCCGGAATGCCGCCGTCCCGAAAGGGTTTAAGATAGCGAGAGCCTCAATTGTAAAAATAGAATTGTGGCTTGAGGTCGTATAACTGCTATTGATATGTAGGCTGTGGACTACTATTCCGATGGAGCATCCTCTTTCAGTTTTTGATCCGTCAGTTCCTATAAACGTATATGACTGGTGATTTTCAACGAAAATCTTAAAAAAGGCTTGAATTATAAGGTCCGGGAGATTTTTGCACTGAAATGTTAGTTCATTTGTTAATATCTTGCAGTTATTTTTTTCGATTGGAGGGATCCAATTCAGGAGATCTGCTTTATATAGCCCCATTTCCTCAAATAAATTTTTCATTTTGGCTGTAATAGGTGCTTTTTCATTTTTCCAGTTCCCGTAAATTAGGGACGGGGGGTTCCAAATGATTTCATGCAGAGGGGACCAGCTTCCAAAGTAAACATTTTTGATAAAGAATTTTTTTGTAAGGGTAACGTGTCGCTCTTGAAGGGGAGTAGAGTTAGTTTCTGCAAAAAGAATATTGAGTGGAGTGCATTTCGGATGTCCAGTAGCTATACGTAACATGTTATTATATATAGGATTTATTTTTTTTGTACTGTGCTTTACTTGCTGCGCTAAAAATCGGGCATCCATATTCGAATTGACTCCTGATGGTTGTATTTCCAATTTTCAGAAGATGTATAGTGTTTGTTTCCCATTTTTTAGAGGAGATAAATTTAAATCCATTTAAAGCTTTTGTACTTTTTTGTTTTAAATAATTAAAATGTTCCTTCCAGATAAGGCTTTTATCAAATATAATTCCTAATATTTTAATTGTGTTAACTTCCGGTATCAAGGTGTTACTAATTTTTATCTCACATGGTATCTTCTTTTTTTATTTGTAAAGTTGATAATTTGACACTTTTCTGGATTGATTGAAAGCTTCCATTTTTTGCACCAATTGTTACAAATGTTTACTGCATTTTGTAGATTTCTTCTCGCTTCCTTTCTATCTTTATGTTCACTGTACATAATAATATCATCGGCGTAAATCAGACACGTTACCTCTTCTGGTATATGTTGAAAGATGTCGTTCATATATAGCATGAATAGAAAAGGACTTGTAATACACCCTTGAGGGAGCTCTTGATTACTTGATGCCGACTTTGAAGAGCTGTTTCTCCATTTTACTTGGATTGTTCTTTGGAAGTTATGGATCCACAGGCCTATTTGTCCTTGGATGCCCCTGCTTGCTGCTTTTATGAGTAACCCATCTATCCAGATTGAGTCATACGCTGCTTTAAGATCAATTGATACACAAAAAATGTGATTTTTATTCTTTCTTGCCAAAAGGATGCCATGTTGTGCTCTCACTAGTAGCGCAATGCAACTCTTGTGAGGCAGAAATCCGTAATTATTTTTATGGAAAAGCTTTTTTTTATAATAAGTATCGTTAATTAATCTTTTTAGAATCACCCTTTCAATTATTTTGGCTATGGTCGGAGTAAGAGCAATCGGACGGTATGCTTAGGTGTCGTTGGGGTTTTTGTGGGGCTTCAGAATCGGGATAATTATTGTGTGAGTCCAGTCAGCTGGAATTCTGCCCGTGTTAAAACTTATATTAGAGATATTCCAGAGAGAAATCAAATATTCTTCCGGAAGACTTTTTATCATTTTGATTTTTATTCCATCATGTCCTGGCGTCGATTGTCGGATACATTTTATTGCGGACTTAAATTCAGCCCATGAAAATTCTCTATTGAGAGGAGAATGTAAGGTGTCTACAAAACTAATCGGCAAGTTCGGGTACTCTTAATTTTTATTATACTGTTGACTAAAAAGGTTGGCTTGCTCTTTTGCTGAAGTTATCGTTACATTGTTGCTACTGATTTGGTTTATGCATTGGTTAGGAGAGCTGGCGCACATTTTAAGCTGCCTGATAATTTTATAAATGTTATTATTTTCTGCTGTTTTTTTTGCTTGTGCTTGCCCAATGGTTTCTTTTGAGTAATTTTAGAAGATTTTTAAGTTTGTTTTTATATTCCTTCCAGTCTTCACAGCTCGTGTGTTTTTTTGCTTTATTGAGATATTTCCTCATTTTAGCACGAAGGAAGCTGCATTTCATATTCCACCAAGGGACCCTCGGAGCCGGTAGTTCCTGAAGGGATTTACTAGTACTGATTGCCATTTTTATGATCTTGCAAAAATTATCCGGTTCTTTCAATTCTTCCTCACATTTCTTGATTTCATCATAAAAAAATTTCCCAATTAAAATTTATTCTGCTGTAAGTTTCTCTTCCAGAGGAGCGATAGATAATTATTTTGATCGGGAAGTGATCACTACCCAGACTATCAGGGAGAACATTCCAAGAGATGTATGTAGCAAGATCAGGAGAACAAAAAGTCAGGTCCAGGGCTGACAAAGAACCCTTCCCATCTATCCGAGTCCCCGTCTTGTGATTCAAAAGTAATAGCTGATGATTATTAATCCAATTTAACAGTCTTTCGCCACTGTAGTTAGTAGAAAAGCCCCAGTTGCTGTGTGAAGCATTGAAATCTCCTGCAATTAAGTAGTTAGTGTTGTTATCAATCTTAATTTCATTTAGAATGTTGTTGTTCCTAATCCCTCTTCTACAGTATACATTAATTATGTTAAATTTGTGATTTTGATTGTGGATTTCCATTTCTTGTATTTCTATGTCATGGAGTATCTTTTGATTACTAATCTTTGCACTCATGTTTTTCTTTATTGCAATAAGCAGGCCACCTCGTCCCCAGTGGTTTGGACGATCTAATCTAAGCACTTCTTTGCCTTTGAGCGAGAACGGGTGATGTGATTTGAGGAAAGTTTCTTGTATAATTAAAATGTCAGCCTGGCGGAAGGTCAGAGAAAAATTTAGGTCAGGACGGCGCTTTTTAGTGCCACAAATATTCCATTGAATGAATGGATAAAGCAGAGACCACAAACAGGTGGAAAAGCAAAAACACGCACCAAGCAAAAGAAAACAAGAAGACATTATATAACCATTTTTTCAACGTAATTTTTTAAGCTGTTCTCTTGATCATACTTTTCGTATTTTTTTTATTGTTATTATTTTTCATAGGCGATTCATCATTAGTTCGTTTGTTATTTTGTTGGCTGTTTTCTTTTTATTTGTTATTTATTTCAGTCTTGGTCTCTATTATTTGTTCATATCTCATATTTTGTTGTTCTATGCATTCTTCTCTCTCTTGGTTGTAGCTTTTTATTTCATTTTCCATAGTTTCTTGTGTATTTTGCCTATTGACAAGTTGCTGTATTATATTAGTTTGAGTTTTTATTAATTGATACATATCTTCTATCATGGGTTTTATCGCCTTTATCAGAATGTTAGCTATATTTTCTATTGGGATTTCTAGGCGAGGCACATCATTTAGTGTACTGCTTTCTACTTGTTTTGATCTAATTTTAACTTTTTCTGCATATAATGAGTTCATTTTGTCTTTTGCATCTCTGTATGTCATTTTCCCCTCTCTTTTGAATTTTAGAATACTTATTTCCTTTTGTTTAGCTTCACAATTCTCAAAATCAGCTGTATGATCCAATTTGCAGTTACGACATTTTAGTTCAGTTGGGTTAGGGCATTCTCTATCCTCATGATTTCCCGCACATCTCTTACATATGAGTTGTGACCTACAGTTGTTATTTCCGTGTCCGTACATCTAGCATTTCTTACACTGTCTGGGTTCTTCCTCAAATTCTTTTATGTAGTGTATTTGCATTCCTATATGAACTTTTTCCGGGATATTCTGTCTTAAAGTTGGAGTGCGAAACTTTATGGTTTTTAGTGATACTATTTCATTTTCAATTTTTTTTTTAAATCTACAAATCTCAAATATTTCAATGTCTTGATTTCTAAGGTCTTGCGTTATTTCCTCTAGGGTAATATCTGCGTCAATGTTGCTGATGACAAAGTCTGATAGGATGTTATCATAACTTAATTTCACATTTATTGGAATGTCTTGAATAGTTTTTATCTCCATAATTTCCAGAGCTGCTTTCTTCGTAAATGCTGTAAGGACAATATTTCCTGCTCTAGCTTTGTAAGGAGGAGACACCTCAGTGGGGGAAGAGAGAATACTAGTAATATGATTTCTAAGAACATAAGGATTGCCTGCCCTAAACGGAGACGAGGGAATCAAGAAAAAAGTAAAGGAATGGCATCCCATGTCACTTGCACATTCTATCAGGCTGTTCGAATCCAAGACAGCGAGAGAAGCATTCCACCCCAAAGGGGGGAAGGTTCCCGCCATACTCAAAGACAACTACACACCTAGGCAATACCGACCTAGAACACCAAACAGGAAAGAGAACAAGAAGGCTCACTTACCGCCAGAAATCCAGAAAAAAAATTCAAAACAGGAAAGACACTACCTGAGCTTCACCAAAACAGCAAGAAACAGTACAAAAATCACACCCTGGAAGATAAAACGCCAGAATTCCCCAAGGAGACAGCGCGCGAGCACCACCCACGAGGTCCACCGACGAAAAAAGCGAAAATTTCAAAACATGGTGTGTTTTCAAAGACGGATTCGGTCACGATCTGAAGCGACGCAACATGCTTTTTTTCTAAGCTGGATCTGTTTGTTGATGGTTATCTTGCGTCTTGCGTTAATTTGTCCTAAAGTAATTATTATTATTGAATAGTTTAGAATTCCAATTTTATATTGGACAATTAGTAAATAAACATTAATAAAAATCCAGCTGATGCTCTTTTTATGGCTAGATGTAAAATATATAATTTAGTCATTCGGAGAGTATTTGCTGGCACAAATAAAGACTATAAGCTTTTTTTTATTATTATTTGCTTTAAAACATGCTAAAAATCCAACTTATAAAGAAATTATAAGACTTTTTCAGTTGGTAGAATTAGTATATAAAAAGCCTATGTCAATTTCAAATTTCCCTGTGGGATGTATCATAAAAAAATGACTTATGTACAAAATATACAAATTGTAAATTACAAAATACGCATTTATTAACCAGTATAACGTAATCAAGCACCTCGTCGAGCCGAGAATGCACTCCATTGGCGTTACAGGAGCCGACTTTAAGTGACTGCAAGATACGAGTTTCGGAAAAAGAAAACATAGCGATGCCGGGAAAATGGTCTGGGAGCTTATCTACCAAGAGCATTATAGTTCTTATAGACGTACCCTATTAGATCAACTTGCGCAGTGTCGGCAGCTCAGAGAACGCTCTTTCAAAAGCAGCGAGAAGTAATTCCTTGTCATGAGAATTTCTCATGGCCAAGAGAGTTAAAAGGAAGTCGGTATATTTGACAGCACTGGTGCTATCAACCGTAGATTTGGAATTTTAGTTGGCGACTGCTGGAACCGACTGCTCAGCAATTTTGTCGGGAATTTTAGAAGGGGGGGGGGGCGGCGACTTGTTCCTGGGTTTTGCCAGAAACGATAGTGGAAAAATTTACATTAGGCATATTTCATCTTTCTGACATCTTTCATCTATACTAGCATCTTTCATCATGACTGGTGTTCAGACCACCAGTCATGACCAGAGAGTTTGAAAACGTGTTTCGGTCACAATCCAGTTATAACCAGAATGACCAAGAATTTTCTTCAGTCATCGATGTTATGTGGTCATATGATACACAGATTACTTATTTTGTTTGAAATGCAGTCTAAAACCGTTCAAAATAACCATGATGTTTTTTTTCTCTGGTGAGTAACCTGATAACCGATAAATAATTGTTAACTGAGATGACGATTCAGTTAACTTTTCAAACACACCCTTGACGTGTGCAAAAGTCATACAATAAAATCAATGAGCAACTCATTGATTGTTTCAAAGCTGGACCAAGTCATGTCTAACATAAATGATAACAGAAAATGAAAATTGTAACAAAATTGCTTACTTCTATAAAGGAAAGCTTGCTGAATGAAAGTTTGTCAAAAAGTACATCAAAATTAGTTAAAATATATAAGTATGCCTGCATTCTAGCCAAGCCACGATGCTTCCTTACGGAGTGCCTGGGTCTAAAGCACCCTTACCTCCACCTCAGAAAATAATAAATGTCCATTGAATGGTTTTCCTGGTAAAAGATGTAGTATGCTTATACACCCCAGTTGGTGGGTGCTGGATGGAAGTCAGTAACGGAAGATGTTCTCCGTCCTCATCTATCTTAGAATGGCTGCTGGGAAGTGGCTGAAGAGGGGGCGGGGCCAGGGTAAGCAGGCCAATAGAAAATCCAGAAGTTAGTTGCACTAATGCAAGGCCAGTTATATTTACTTTAGAGTAAGTGCAGTAGAAGAAAACAGAAAAAAACAATTTTTTTAAGTTTGAAATTTAAGTTGAAGTTTTTAAAAACTAATATTTAGAAATTATTCAGAGTTAAGAGTTACGACAGTTTAAGTTGTGGGTTTAAAGTATAGAGTTACCAGTTATATTACATTAAAATTAAGAGTTTAAGTTTTAGGCAATGAAGCAATTAATAAATAATACAGCACGAATGTTGTGCCGATTAAAGCATTTGCGGGCAAAGATCTGGCTGGCAGTAAAATCGCGAGCTAAAGCATAGGCATTGTTCTCGAGGATTATGGGCTTACCGGGTAGGACGAATCAGGTGTTCCCAATTTACTTTGGAACTTGCCTAGGCAATATCAAAAGTGATCGTTAGTGTTAGCCTAGGTATAATTGTACCAAGTTTTGGTAGAATATATCAGGATAAGCTAAACTCAAGACAATGTTTGTCTGCGGTATTGAACTTACGTTGGTGGAGGAGAGAGAATGGATGAGATTCAGAAAAGCTTGGATTTCTCACTTCCAAGTAACACAGAAGCAGTTAGAGGAGACACCAATTGAGACTGAAGCTGAAATTTTTACTGGCTTTAGCAATCGTCACAGCCGGCTTGCTAAGCTTCTCAAGGACAAAGCTGATGAGGAAGCGCAGGAGACGGCGCTAAAGGAAAAGATCAGCTGGGCCGAGAGAATGGAGGACCATGACCAAAACGAACAGACTGACGGATGTGCGGAGGATTCTCACGTGTATGCCTATGAACAGACGATCAAGAGAGACGGCTTGACTAGAAACCCAATCACAACAAACTACTTACAGACTGTGGATATGCTGATTCAATATTTCTCAAAGAAGCTGGAGACCTGCGATGCCGAATGGATGTCCAAGTACAAGACTCTCATCAAAGGTATGCATTCTGACGGTCTTTATGTTATTCAGTATCCCAGTGCTAGCTTAGAATCCCTTAAATTCCATGGCAACATCTGGAATATTCTTGCTTCCCGCAGCAGTGGCGAACCTTATAAGCAGCCTCTTGAGGATTTCTTCTTGGAAACTCCCACAACTAGGGGCCCCAGGATGAGGAGTTCCCAAAACCTACGAAAAGACAGAGGATTTCTAGTAAGGCGACTAAAAAAGTACCTCAAACTGAGACACTGGTTCCAAACTCCTTCGTCCCGCTTCAGCAGGAAATTGTTGAGATGGACGAAGGCGTGGCGAACGAAGAAGCCCATCCTCCCAAGCCAGCCCTTTCTACTTAGATCAGGCAAACTGGCGTGTGGTCATTTGCGAGCTCAACAAAATCGTTTCTAATCAATTAGAAGGCAAATTGGTAGGTAATCTCATCAAGATCACTCCTTTAAATGATGACGACTATAGGAAGGTCCAATCCTATCTTTTGGCAAGTGAAGCAAAATTTTGCTCGATCAACTTAAGAAAAGACAGACCCAAAAATATCGTTGTTAAGGGACTCCCCGTTGACACAGAAATAGACGAATTAAAAAATGCGATTCTAGGACTTGGGTTCAAACCGATGAGGATTTCGCAGCTAAGGAATCGCGTACCCCTGCCCATTTTCCTCGTCTGCCTTTTGCCGACGGAGAAATGGTCAGAGATTTAAGAAACCATGACGATACTTAGCATGCAAATCAAGGTCCAGGCAGAAAGGAATAAAGTAATGTTACAACTGCCAATTGTGGAACCACTCCAACGAGCTGTGCGGGCTCCCTCCTAATTGCCTCAAATGCGGAGAAGGCCATTCGACCAGAGAGTGCCAAAAAACTACAGATCTGCCAGCTAAATGCTGTAATTGCGGAGGGGATCACCCTGCAAATTTCAGAAAGTGCCCAAAAAACCCTTGGCAGGAAGCCAAAGAAAGAGAAATTAAAAATACTGAAAAAAGATACGCTCCCAGGCAAAACCCTTCGCCGCAAGTGGATGAGGAGAATTACCCCCTCCCTCCCGAAGACTCCCACAGCCGTAGAGACGATCAAAAACGTTGCCGAGACGGAAAACGGTAGTCCCGGAAGGCACGTGGTCGCCCCTAAGGTCAAATACGCTGCTGCTGGTAGCCCTCAACCCCCCCAGTGGATTCCTTAAGTTTCTCAAGTTCTTCAGAGAGCTTGAGGAACACTTTAACATTAACAATATCGTCGTCTTCCTAAAAGACCCCCTGCAGATTCTGAAGTATTTTTTTGACCCCATGCACAAAACTTTCAAACTCGTAGAGATGCTCGGTGCCCAAGGCAAACGAGCTAGCTGATCTAAGAGATTGAAAGCCCTCTTTTTGCACTGCACGTTTTTTCAGTAAAAGCGCCTAACTGCGGTACCTGAACTTAAATTCATACCTCTTACTAGTTGCCATTTTAAAGTTAGTTCTGTTTTTATGTTCTGTGCATGCTCTCATAAAGAGCATTTCTTCCCTGCACTCGGGGTTACTCAAATAACGACAAAGCTGCAGATGGTTATACAAGGACCTGCATACCAGAGATGAAAGGCGCTTCGCGTCTGGTGCTCTTTCAACGTACGACCAACGTGATGAATTAGAGCAGTGGCGCCATCTATCGTCACCCGGTGGAGAAGGTTAGAAAACTCCTATTTGAGGAGTTGAATATCTTGGGCGCGTCCACTTTGGAGCCGAAGTTCCATAAAGAAGAGTCTAGATCTACATTTCCGGAGATAGGAAGATGTGGAGGGTCATAGCTACTATCGACATATCTCAAGCAGGGTTTGCTACTGTTGTTCCTAAAAAAATTAGTGTAATTTTCCTAAAATGCCCAGCAACGTCCGGGACTTTCAGATCGTGATGAATCACTTCGTTCTGAACAAATCAGGGTGCATTCACAATGCAACATAAAACTTTATTTTGAAAAACTTGCAATCTCTTGATTTGGTTTTTTTGCAGATGGGGCAGGCGTACGAAAAGACCAGTGCGACGATTTGTTTATAGATAATCAGTTTATTTGGGAAGGAAAGTTGGGATTTTCTACCGAGTAGTGGGAGGAGGGATGTATACGTTTTATTAGCATTGTAGATTTTGTTTTGAATATACTCTCTGTAAGTCATATGGGCATGCAATGTGACATCCAAATACTTTGCAGAATGTGAAAAGGGGATCGGTTCATTGAAAATGTTAAAGGTAAAATTATGGTCAAGTTCTCGGTAATGGAGTTTAAAAATGCACTCTTGGAGGTATTCATTTTTATTCTTCAGGTCACGAGCCAGTGCTCAAGGCTATGTTTTATGTAGCTTTGTAAAGTGTTGACAGAATTGTATGATGATCAGCTTCTAGTAATTAGGGCTGTGTCATCTACAAAGATAGCTAGTTCTACTTGCAGAATCTTAGGGACATCGTTAATAAATATATTAAACAGTAGTGGACTCAGATTTCCACCCTGTGCAACCCCGGCCCTGATTGGTGGAATGGAAGAAAGAGTTTGATCGACTCGTATACGGAAAAATCTATTAGTGAGATACGAGTCTATAATGGCCAAAAGTTGTGACGGAATACCAAGTCGAACCAGCTTAGTTATAAGACCAGGAATAAAAGTTTCATCACAATTTTTGTTGATATCAAAAAATACAATGCTGGTGCACAGCCTGTTGGTAGAGTTTCATGAATAGTTTACACCACACGCTTGAGTTGGGAATGCGTGGAAAAATCAGATCGAAATCCGCGCTGTTTAGGAATTATGATATCTTTCGATTTGCAGAAACTAGTCAAATGTCTAAGCAACACTAATTCATAATTTTTGGAAAGGCTTGATAAAAGACTAATTGGTCTATAGCTTTTTGCTAGGTTTAAATTTTGATTAGGTTTAGACAGTGGCAGTTTTCCAACTCTGGGGGAAATAGCAAAAGTCTAACATATAATTTAGAAGCACGGTGAGCCAGTATACATAGGTAATGGGGAGGTTCTTAATAGTACAATTACTGATTTTGTCAAGGTCGGGTGATTTCTAAATCTTGAAGCCTTCTGTGATGTGTAGAATTTCCACCAAAGTGATGCTTTCTGGGTCATTTTCTGTTTGTAAGTTTAGTGCATTCTGATTGGTCTGTTGGAGTTCGTGTAAAATGCCTGCGTAAGGATGCGTGAAGTTTTGGTCTATGTGAAGTGAAAATTGGAATTCCAAACTGTCTGCAGTAGCCTTAGCTTTTTCCTCCGCAATCTGGGCGAGTCCGTGTAGGCCATTAATGAGCGGAATTGAAGTTTTCGTGGATCTCATGTTTTTAGCTGTTCGCCAAAGACTGTGACTCGAAGGTGTAAGTCCCTCAAGTGAGTTTGGAAGCTTTGCTGGGTGTTGTTGTTGTTGAGACCCAGACCGTCCGACCTACCAGAAAGGTGTAAGGTAACCGTTTGGACGGCCGGGAAGTGCCACCCAATTTAGACCGGAACCCAGTGGGGGAGGCATCCACAGGGACCGTACCCTCCTTCCCCTACCACTAACCTCTCGGAAGGACTTACGGATCCACATGTTTAACGTGATCGTACTCCGCATGAACACGGCGGCAGTTGTGGCAGCGTGCAAATCCAGCGCGCAAACCACCGGGCTGCCGCGTCCGAAATGTGCCAACACCACGCGGTGTTCCCAGGTGGTCATCCACCCAAGTACTAACCGCGCCCGATGCTTGTGTTTCAATCATAGTTTTAGTCATTATTATACATATTTAGTGTTTCAGTCATTATTATACATATAAAAATATAACACTTGGTTGATACTTCGCTAAAATTTATATCCAGCTCCAGCATAATAGCGTAAAGAAAGAAAAAAGGATGTAGCGTAAGCGATGTGACATCACATTGGTTCTGCTCTCGGCCCCGGTCATACATACTACTAGAACCACCTCATTTCAATATATGCGGTGACGGCAAGGCTAACTAGAAAGGCTAACTAGAAAGCCTTTCTAGTTAGCCTTGGGAACTACAGAGCATAAGTACCACCGTAAATAAACAGCCTGTGTAATAGAATTCGCAGAAACGTAAGGGTAAAAGGACATTATTTTTTCCATAGCGTGTAATGGTAAATTGACGATGATGGCAAATAAAAATTGAAACTAAACCTACATCGAAATTTATATTTGTGATAAAAATAAGTTATTTAGAATACTTGAATAACAATATATATTTAAAGATTTCATTTGCTTATGTGGTTTTCAGTGAATGTACACTACTTCTCAGTTTTACCGATGTCACTAACTAGCGTTCTAAAAATGTACACATTTAGGGAAATATCACGGGCGTAGCCAGGATTTTTTTTCAGGGGGAGGACCATTTTTTTGGTTACCTGAAAATTAAAATTTTCTAGTTTACAATTCAAACTACACCAGTCACCAGTCCTTCCTTCCTTCCAAATTTTGAGATTAATTGTAAAATTCCCTCGTAAATTTACGTTAATTGTAATTTTTGAAAGTAAAATATACATTGTATAAATTAGAAGTATGTGCATTGATTGAAAATTTTAAGGGGAACATTAAAACATTATTACAATTTGTGCCAATACAAGAACTTTTTACATTAAGAAAAAATCTGATGTGGACAGCACATGACTTTCCTTATATAATGCTATGAATTTACTACTTTTACAGTAAAAAGAAATAGGTTATTCTTATAGTAGATACTTATATTCTTTCCAAGATATTGAATTTTCATCAATTAGTCGTCATTTTCATTGATTTAGAGTTATTTTTATACATTTGGCGATATTTTCGTTAAATTGGCAACATTTAAAAAAGTCGCCAAGTTGGCCACATTCCGCCAAATTCATTGCCAAAATCTCGCCAAGCGTTGTGGACGGAGAAATAAGCTATTCTTATAGCAGATAAATAACTATTGGCGTTCAAATGCAAAAATATTACTCAAAGTATCTTTTCTCATGAATGGAACGGGTTAGATCCATAAGAATGATGTCACCAAATTTATGGTATGATATTACATATGAAAAGTAAACATGTTTTTCAACCGTTAATATTTTTTTTTTAATTTATGGGATTTTTTGATAAATTTATTTGAAAAATGGGCAATATCTCGAGAACGGTTCATACTAGCGTTCTAAAGTTCATGTCAATCTTTTTCTGATGAAAAATTACATAAGAAATGTCTATTTGTGCAACTTTATTAAAGGTTTTGACTTTTTGATGATTTTTTCAAAATTTAGGGAGGTTCTGAACTTTCGATTATGTTTAAAAACAATAGGCTTTCAGTATTCATGGATTGTAATTTTCGTACCAAATTTCATTCGAATCGCTCCATTCGTTCGTGAGATATCGTCTCCATACACTCACTGACACACACACACACATCACCTCAAAAATGTTTGATTCGTGATCTGAGATATTTGAAACGTGCTCTCCCGTCGAAAACTCGAATTTTCGACCCCGCCACAATACTTTCCTTATACATTATTGTATATAAGAAAAGTAAAAACAAAAATGAGCTTATATTTTCATATTCACCTTATTAAGGTGATCTTATTAAAAATCAGAGCGCTTTGAAGATCTAAGGAGCCGATCTTCAACGGATTAAAATTTCGTCCGTCCACAAAGATTGATTAATTGATTCTGTATCATAGGACTCGCGTTCCTGGGCCCGTGCTGTAAATGCTTCAATAATATTGAATTACCGGCGTCCACTCGAAAATTTCCATCATTCATATCGCAGTCTTGAGAAACGAAGCTCCCAGAGTCGCGCTTTCCACGGAGGGCTATTTCTTGTCGATCACACAAAATCACCATTTCGATAATCGATTTGAGCACAGTCCGGGTTTCAGAATCTTGCCTACTCCTTCTTTATTAATTTGGTTTCCAAAATTTTGCTGCCTTCCTTTAGCAACACTTAGAAAATTGCTAGCATACTCGCTACATGTTTGATAATACACTGTTTTAGCAAGATTCATGAAATCATCTTTCTCATTCTTCCACCTTGAATATGGTTTTTTCCCTAAGGCACCTAGACGCTAATGACCTCCTTTGCTGCACAATTCAGGAGAAAACACAACACCAAATTTACAAAAGCTCGTTGAAGGAATTTGGAATACGACAACCATTTATATTGATTTAACCAGGACAGCTGAAATATTAAATTCCTTTCACCAACTTGTTTTGCTGGATAAGCGCGACAGGGGAGAGACAGTCCAGAATAAATTCACTTTACAAATCAATTTTCAAGAACCGCCAATAGAGCATTATTTTTCATCTTAAAATTTCATTATTAGTTTTAACGTCATTAAACTAAACCAAACTGTGTTAACCCCACGGGGGTTGAGAGCGCGGTAGTCCAGTGGTTAGCGCGCGGGCATTGCATTCGGTCACCCCGGGTTCGATTCCCACAGTTGCCAAAACTGCCGCCGTGTTCACGCGGAGTACGATCACGTTAAACATATGGGTCCGTATGTCTTTTCGAGAGGTTGATGGTAGGGAAAGAAAGGTATGGTCCCTGCAGATGCATCCCCTACTGGGTTTCGGTCTAAATTGGGTGGCACTTTCCGACCGTCCAAACAGATACCTTATATCTTTCTGGTAGGTCGGACGGTCTGGGTCGAAAAAGAAGTTTCTCTGGCGAATCAATAAAGGGAATCATCAGTCGGTCGGAGAGCAGTTGAAAAGATATGGGCCACATTGAACTGTGACTTTCTTCAACGTTTTGAGAATAGTAGTGTCTGTTTTGTGAAACGACTTTAGTCAATGTTTTGAGAATAATGTCAGTTATTTAATTAAATTCGTGAAGCATTTAAGTGCTGTTTTACTGTATGTTGTTCCTGTTTACGCTGTGCTTGTGAATAAACGTGTTAGTTATCAAGAAATTTAGACTCATTCTTGTATCCTGCCTGCACATCCACGATTCCAGAGGTCAGTTCGTAACAATATGTCAACCCAACTCCTGTCCAAAAATGAATCAACAAACGGAAATTATATATTACAAGCATATTCGGCGACAGATTCTGTTGCCACAAAATTTGCATATATGATAGGCGCACGTACGCGGGAACTAACTCGCAGAAAACATTTTGCTTACAAACGTTTTTACTTTCCTTATATACAATAATTTATAAGGAAAATATTGTGACGGGGTTGAAAATTCGAATTCGAGTTTTCGACGGGAGAACACGTTTCAAACATCCCTGAACACGAATCGAACATTTTTGAGGTGAAGTCTGTGTGTGTCTGTCTGTCAGTGAGTCTGTGGAGACGATAACTGACGAACGAATAGACCGAAATTTGGCACAAAAATTACAATCCGTGAATACTAGAAATCTATTGTTTTTATACGCAATCGAATGTTCAGAACCCCCTAAACTTTTGAGTGAAATTTTGAAAAAATCAAAACTTTTAATAAAGTTACGCAAATAGACATTTCTGATGTAATTTTTCATTAGAAAACGATTAACATAAAATTTAGAACGCTCTAGCATAAACCGTTCTCGAGATATTGCACATTTAAAAAAAAAATATTTCCTATTGAGAAACATGTTCACTTTTATATGTAATATCATGCGATAAATTGGGTGACATAATTCTCCTGGATCCTAACTTGTTCCATTCATGAAAACAATACTTTGAGTAATACTTTTGTATTTGAACGCCAATAGTCATTTATCTGCTATAAGAATAAATTATTTCTCCGTCTATAACGCTTGGCGAGATTTTGGCGGAACGTCGCCAACTTGGCGACTTTTTTAAATGTTACCAAATCAAAGAAAATCTCGCCAAATGGATAAAAATGGCGTTAAATCAATGAAAATAACGACTATTTGATGAAAATTCAATATATTGGAAAGAATATAAGTATCTACTATAAGAATAACCTATTCTGTTTTTACTGTAAAAGTAGTAAATACATTGCATTATATAAGGAAAGTCATGTGCTGCCCACATCAGATATTGTAACGAGGAATCTTATTAGGTATAAACACGGCCTGTTTTGTGTAGAGCCTGTATCTCTGCGTTACGGATTCCAAAAGGAAAATCGAAATAACCACATTTTGAAACATAGTGACATCTGAAGCATCATCATCGACATCATCTGAGTGACGCTGGGTGATGTTAGGTAATAGGGCGTCTCAAAGGGGGCCAGCGACAGTCGGAAGTAGCTCGAGCCCTAAATGTCAATCGTTCCATCATTTGCCCTCTGTGGAACGGGTATCAAAGTGAAAGAACAGTGTCGCGAAGATCAGTAAGTGGACGTCCTATAGTCACAACCGCTCAGGGTGACTGTTTTCTGTATCTGCAAGCACGACGCCACAGACCAATCACTGCACATCAGCTTGCTTTCAACTTTGCAGCATCAGTAGAGCAGTCTTTCGGTAAACTGTTTACAGATGGCTACATGTAGGTTAACTGTATGCAGGCGACCAGTGGTTTGCGTCCCATTAACACCCTCCCACAGAGGAGCCCGCTTAAACTGGGCCCGAGATCGCCCCAACTGGACTCCACAATAATGGGATGCTCTGCTCTTTAGGGATGAGTCATGGTTTGATGTACATACAGCGTATTTCCCGACGGTTATTAGCTTGGAGAATGCCTAGAACTCACTATCATATCCACGAAATGCACGCATACAGAGGTGGTAGTTTGATTATTTAGGCAGGGGATTGTTGTTGGCGCCTTCCCTAGCGTTACTGTGACTGCAGTGTGGTATACAGATGACATCCTTGCTCAATATGTTCTCCCATTTCTTGCAGCCATGAGTCCTCTTGCCATTTTTATAGAAGATAACGCACGAGTTCACAGGGCTCACATTGTCGGACAGAACCCAGAATCGGAAACACTGCTTCGTATGGAATGGACATCTGAGATCACCTGATTTAAATCCCATCGAGCATATATGAGACATGTTCTCTCTATCCATGAGCATCACCAGAACCTTTACGAGCCAAGAACATGCCTGCTCCGTAAATGGGAATACATACCCTAAACAGCCATAGATGATCTTTTTATCTAAAGGTGGCTATGCTGTGATCACTATAGTAGAGTTATAATACGAAAACCGTCTCAGATCCAACCAGGCCATCTCCAAACGTGTCAATCCTCAAAATGGTCCACTTGAGCGCTGCGAAATCTGTATATGTAGTATCTGCGCTGTAAACATAGGTCGAGTAAAAATCGCAAGTGTTTTCTTTTTGGTTCCATTTTCAGTGGAATTTCTTTTTTCCTTGCCGTCCCTTGCAACTGCTCTATACCTTTGGGTGAGCCAGATGATCTGGGTAATAAATAAATGGGATTTCTTTAGACATGGATAGACAGAGAGAGAGAGATTCGTCTCGCCTGAAAATCTCAACTGACGTTTAGAGGGAAAAATCTGATGGGGGAAGCACATCTTTCACAGTGAAAAAATGATGTATAATATTAACGTTTGGAGAATTTGGATCATTTCCGGATGATAACATGTAAAACTATTTCAAAGTAAACAATTAACTTATATATCGCGCAACTCTAAATTGACAGCATCCTTAATAAGTAATATAGTGCATATATTAAAATATTTTAATAATTAATTCATCAATGTGGTTTCATTTTCGTTAACTTGGCACCAATTCTGATGAAATTTTTGTCAATCTGGGGCGAAATATTGCTAGATTAAACGCCAAGCGTTACAGACAAACGGAGAGAAGAACATTTCTTATATACTAGAAGGAAGGTATACTCATTGTATGATGGAATTCAAAATTTGCAAAACATTACCTCCCATTAACATAATTTTTATCACTTTTGAGACATTTTCGTCAATCTTGCAGTATTGAAAAAGAATCGCTGAGTTGGTAACATCTCGCCAAATTCGTCGATAAATTTTTCGCTAAGCTTTGCGGATGGAAAAATGTGTTATTCTTATAGAAGATTCTTACATTTTTTCCAAGATATTGAATTTTCATCAATCATTTGACATTTTCATTGATTTAGCGTCATTTTTTTTATCAATTTGGCAACATTTAAAAAAAGTAATCAAGTTGGCGATATTCTGTCAAATTGGCCGCCATGTGTTATGACGGATGAAGAAATGGGCTATTTTGAATAGCAGATTCTCATATTCTTTCCAAGATATTGAATTTTTATCAGTCGTCATTTTCATTGATTCAGTGTCATTTTTATTAATTTGGTGACATTTTCGTCGATTTAGCAACATTTAAAAAAAATCGCCAAGTTGGCGGCATTCCTCCAAATTAGTTGCCAAAATTTCAGCAAGTTCTACGGACACAGAAAAACGTTATTCTTCTAGTACTAAATAAATGACTATTGGCAAGTTTTTAGGCGTCAAGATACAAAACTATTACCAGGGGCGGCTATTCAGGGGGTCCGCGGGGCCGCGCGGACCCCTTTGAATAAGCACTTCAAATTATTTTAGTTATATAGGTTAATTACAATTTTTAAGGAAATTATCTGAATTTTATTCCAATTAAAATTCGAATTATTGGAAATAAGTGATAAAATTGTCACTAGATGGCAGCACTAAAGCTTTGAAAGAGTCTCTCATGCTCTTTTCATACCATATTAATTCTATAGGGAAAAATACTGCATTACAGGGAAAGACGAGGGATTCTTAATGAGGCCGCGTCCCTACATTGCCTCTGAGCTGATAGAACGAATGGTATGTTAATATAACGGCAATAGAAATTAAAGTTAAAAAAAACAGACATTGCAATATTCCAATTCGATGTGAGCCGCGGCAGTTTCCGCGGCTCAAATCGGAGAAATGCCAAGAAGAAACGAAGAAACCGCCAAGAAGAAACAAATACTGTGAACGACCGACTCGAATTGGCTAAGTTTCGCTAATTTGGCCTCGAATTTTCCTTGATAAATGTGTGTTTTCTCTGTCGCTTCTTTTTAAAATAATAAATTTGGATGTTTGAATACATATTTGAAAATAAATTACTGTGTTTATGGAATTCTGATTTATTTTATTGATTCTATTGACCTAGTCCTTTCAGTTTTGGTTCAGGACGAAATAGTTTAGTATTAGATACAGAAAATAGAAATTCAAAAAAGTTGCGATAAATATTTTGTGCTTTTTACTTAATAGAATAAATGGTGGTTATTTATGGTATTTTGGGGGTTTCTGTTCTTTGCCTTCGGTAGAAAAATGCATTGTTTGGGGCACACAGTTTAGTTTTGACCCACCCATCCGTATTACTGAAAATGTTTCACTCCCTAAGCGCCTCCGGACGACCATTTTGCTGCTCACGTCCTCGGATGAGTCGGTCGTTCTAGGCTTTCGACTCCCTAAGCGCCTGGTGGGGGATAATTTCTGATGTAGGGTAATTCTGTCCTTCGGAAAGGGGATCATTTCTGATTTAGGGTAGTTCTATGCTTTGTTTGTGACGAGTTTCAATGCGTTTCACCTCTTAATTGTTTAAAAGCCACGAGAATTGTATTTGTGGCATACCCGTGGATATTTTTAGTGACACTTTCAGAAATGTGTTGTCTGAGGAGGTGGGTCTCTTTGACTTACTCAGCTGTCTTACTTTTTCAGCTATTTAACATTAAAGATTGAATAAATTATAAATATTTGTTAAAGAATGTTAAAAAACAATTTCAACCAGATACTTGATTCTTTGATCTGACATTGTTTTCCTTAAAATCCCCCCCCCCCCTTCACCGGCCACTACTCAATCTCCCTGGTTTTGCTTCTAATTTCATTGAAGACCAATATTGCACCGACATTTTCTAGGCATAAATTTTACTTGAGGCAGTCCTAAAATTTCTCATCTGGCTTCCTAATTAAGTGATTTTGAATCTACTGGTGGTTATAGTCTCTGCACTCTCTATACGTGCATCGCCTGGACATGTATATTTTTTTATTCAAACCCCTCTGAGCGTAACTTTTAGTTTAACTAACCCGCAAAGTTTTACATCTCGGTTCCTAAATTGAGCGATTTTGAATCTTATGGTGGCTACAGTCTTTGTACCACCTGAATGTACATCTTTTTCGTATCAATCCCCTGGGCGCAACATTTACTTTAAGTAGTTCTCCTCTAATTTCACATCTCGGCTCCTAATTGAGCAATTTTGATTCCGCTGGTGGTTATAGTCCTGGCACTATTTGTATATGTGAATTGGATATACATATTTATTGTGTCAACTCCCTGGGCGTAACTTTCAGATCGTTTAGCCCCCCCCCCCAAATTTCTTAAGTCTCCTTCTAATTGAACGATTTAGATTTTGCTGGTGCAATCACTTAGATATACAACCTTATTATATCAACCCCCTGGACGCAACTTTTGCTTTAACTAGCCTCAATTTCATATTTCGGTTTTACAAAAAATGCATCGCCTTGGTTCCTGAAATATCCGTGTACGACATTTCAAGGCCGTACGATGTTTACGTTTTCCGCTACAGACCTTACATACACACGTCGACACACAAATATCGTCTGTTATTATGTAATTTGAAACAACTGTGGTGGAAGAGGGGAGACCCTCCTCTTTTTCATATTTACATTTTTATCTATCTTAGTGACTCTTGATCCGATTTTGATGCAATTTTCACACTGTATTTTCTACTTTACAATGGACCCACTCGATCTGCTCACTCTAAACTTTGATCCACTTTTGTTGCACCCGTGCAACGAGTTAACTACTTATTGTTATAAAGGCCGATTGCTATATATAGTGACTACTAGGAAGCGGAACTCGCTAGTATCATTTTAAAGACGAATAGAGATAAGCATAACGCATAAGAATTTTCTGTAAATTCCAAATTAATTCTTGTATTAAAAATAGTTTCTTTATTTCTACATATAAACGGCCGTAGATTTAATTGGTTTTCGCTCTCTACTTATGTTACTGTTTGGGTTACAAGGACGATCAGGTACAAAACTATTAGCCATAGAGTGTATATGAGAAAAATTGTGTGTATTTTGGGTGTAAAAATATTTGCGCTAATAATAAAAAAATGTTGCACATGCATACCACTGAGAGTATTTAATTTTTACAAATTTGATACACATTTATTTAGAAATGTATTTAAATTATTTCCATGGTTGCGATAGGCTCTTATTCATTTTAAACAAACTTGCACAACGTATATCAACGCAAGTAAAATAATAATTTGGCATACGGCCGTTTCGAGGAAACGCCGGAACCAATTTATCAGTGCCGGATAAACGACGAACTCGAAGTTTGAACGACGTAGTTAGCTCAAACTGAGGGATATATATACATAAATATATAGATGACTGCCTCCCTCTACATGTCGCTCACGAGCCGCCACTGACTACTACCCAAAATGTCTTCTCTCTTGAATTGAACGAACTAGATCTACGAGAATGATGTTAACAAATCTAACACATAATATTACATATGGAATGTCGCCAACTTGGCAATTTTTTTAAATGTTGCCAAATTGACGAAAATGTCACCAAATTAATTTTCTATTTCACAATAGTTAATACCTTTTTTTAATTTTCTATGTCTTTTTGATAAACTAATTTAAAAAATGTGTAATATCTCAAGAACGATTCATGCTAGTGTTCTAAAGTTAGTGTCAATCATTTTGCAATATAAAAAATTTGGGAGGGGGGGCCTTTTGAACATTCGACTGCGCTTAAAAACAATACGCGTCCAGTACTGATTGCAATTTTTGTACCAAATTTCATTTGAACCACTCCGTTCATTCGTGAGATATTGTCTTCACAGACTCACAGGGACATACACACACCTCATAAACATTCGATTCATATTCAGAAATGCTTGAAACACGCCCACCCATCGAAAACCTAAATGTGAATTTTCGACCTGGTCATAATACTTTCCTTATACATCATACTATGTATATAAGGAAAGTAATAAAAGTTACTTGATCGTAAATTATTTGGATAGACGCTAGCTCTCCTGTCCCCCCTAACGCTTTGGGTAGTAAGTAGTCAAAGTCAGACTTCTACCATGGTGCGCCTGGGGTCTCTGGACCAACAGAAGGTGCATTCTTTCCACACACCCTCCCCTTTGCCACAGACTTCTGTCTTATGGGCTTATTCTGGGCCTGTTCAGACAAGTGGGATCAGTCGCAACATAAGTTATAATAATCTATAAAATAACCATTTACAATAAATAATTGACGCTTCATAAAAAGAAGTTCTTTAAATAATTTAAGCATTATGAATAGATTTTTTTTTAAGATTCTATGAATTAAATTGCATGAATTAAATTGCACTTCAATTGTATGATTTTAAATATGTATATGGTCACTTATTTAGAAACAAATTATTACTTTTAAACAATATAATTTTTGCAATATTTACTTTGGTGTAAAAGTACTTTATAAGCAACTGAAAATAAAGCATCCTTTATACAGTCCTTCAATTCTGTAAGAGGATGCACCCCCCCTGCCCCTCTGAAGCTAACTTGACAATTCAATGATAATCAATGGGGAATAAATTAGCTAAATACAGAAATTTAAAAATAAATTAAACTGTTGCTAATGATAATTTAAATTTCTATTATTTCTTTGAAGAAAGCATGGAAAATTAGGTGACTAAAATTGTTCCATGGGCATTTTGAGTCCTTTTCGTCTGGTTAAAATCAGCGTGCTTTTAAACAGATGCTAAGAATAACTGCCTAGAGTCTATATAAGAGCACATTGTAGTTGTTCTTGCCGTTTTTATAAAGACACACTGCAGTTATTCTTAGCACTTGTTTACTAGCACACAGCTTTTTACCTGAGGAAGAGGGCTCAAAAACAACCTTGAAACAATTGTAGTCAGCTAATTTTTCTATGCATGTTTCCTCAAGGAAGTATTGAAAAGTTACATAGTATTTAGCTTTACATAAAGGGATTTTAAAAAAATTTCTGGACTTCTTCATAAAACATAGAACTAGTCTAAAACATGTCTAGCTGTTTTACAATTATTTTTAAATTAATCAGACGTATTTTTTTTAATTTACTAGTTTCTAAAATTAAGTGCACAAATATGTTTTCTAAATTTGCTTAACAACAATAATATTTGAATTAAGCTTAGACAAACCAACTGATACAAGATTAAAGATTATTATTATTTAAAAAAAAAAAAAAAATCTCTATTATAATTCCTCTAATTGGATATAAATTGAAAGGTAGCAGGACAAAATTTCTACTTTCTCATATAAAGTATAGAGAACGTATTTGTTTTCACGAAAATTTTTGATTTCGAGATTTTGATGTCAATATATGTTTTAGAATCTCTTGAACACGTTTTGACTATTTTTAGAGTGATATCCATCTATCTGTGGTCAATTTCTCGTGTACACGATAGCTGCCACAAATATTAATGAATTTTCATGAAACTTTATATTCAGCTTTGTTAATGAAACATTTAGAACTAAATAGAATTTTTGGAAATTCGAGTGAAAATTTTGAAATTCTATAATTTCTTAACATGGCAGCATACGGCTAAATTTGACATAATCATGTATAAAAGGGGTTATTTATGGCTCAATGATCATAAAACTTTATTAAGTTTTATGATCATTTATCAGTTTCAATCACTGTAGTGAAAAATAGTCACAATACAATTTTTGTGTTCATGACATCACTAGTCCTCTAAGGGGGGGAGCAAGTTACAACCAGAGAGGTATATTGTCAAACTTGGTGTCAATCAAAAGATTGAAGTAGCATGCTATAATTGTGATCATTTGTCATTTGGCCCAACAACACAGATTTTTCAAATATTTTCTTGTAAAAAAAAAAAAAAAAAAAAAAAAAAAACTACTTACAATAGATTCTGGCATGAGAAAGTCAAGTGCATCCCGCTCCAGTTAATTTAATATGTATACTAGAATTCTAATGCGATGCGTTCTGCATTAAAGAGTAATGCACATGTTTTTGATTACAAACCCAGGCTGAGGGCCCTGTCCATTAAGTTTGTAGGGCATAAATCCCTGGCCGAACATGTTTTTGATTGACTTTTTTTATTGGGGGGGGGGGGGGGGGGGGGGGGGGCGCATATTAAAAATTAAATTTTGCATTTTTATAAAATTAGTAGTTCTATGGTTGCCAAATAAAATGAGGGAAGCTAAATTGCCCTCTCTTTGCTAATTATTTTTCATATTTCACTTTGTGATCAACCATTGATTTATGTATTTCGGGCACTCTTCATGAAACACCCTAGTATAATATACTTTCAGACTAAATTTATAAAGTTTTAAGGACAGGCTAGCACTGAACAGTTGTTAACTGAGTTGGCGGGAAGCATGTTCTTGCTGCTAGTGCAATTAGTATGGCTATTTGGTACTATATTAGTCTTGCATTAAATTTGTAGGACATTGCACAAGACTGTGAAGTCAAATTCAGTCATATAACTGGTTGATAAGGGAAATTCCACAGAAATTTCTAACAGGAAAAGTAAAAAAACAAATATAAATGCAAATTTTAACCGGAAAACATTTATTAAAAATATAAAATTTGTACTCTCTTTTAGGATAAAATATATATTTTGTACAAATATATACAAAATTATTAACAGTCAATTTTAACTGCTAATACTATTTATTGCATACAAAGATCAGGATAAAATGCATTTACAAAAAATGATATAAAGTTTGAAGAATGAGTTAAAGTGAAAGAGAGATGATTCATTCAGATCATATGAACATAAAAATATACAACTTTTATACTCTTTGAGATTAATAAAATGTTTTGTACAAATATATACAAAAATATTTTGTACAAATATATACAAAAATATTCACACTGAATTTATACTACTGTATAAAAAGATCATGAAAAAATGCATTTACAAAAATGATGTTTATTTATTACAAAAGACAGGCATGTGAGTAATTAGTCATTAGCCTATGAGCTCTCCAATATGATATAAAAATAGGAAGCTTTTCAAAAAATAATATAAAATTAGAAGAATGCAATAAAAGTGAAAGAAAGATGATTCACTTAAATCACATGAAAAACAAATGAAATTATATTAACTCATACGAGAAGTAACATAAAACTACTGTAGTTATAAGTAAAAAACTTAATGTTTTGCACATTTAATAATATACAAAATATCAACGTAAAATGAAGCACAAATAATGTTAAGTAAGCAGATTTATGTTTTGGAAATCTTCAGATTTCCTTTTTCAGTGCGAACAAGTCTGTACCTAAATGTCCAAATGAATGCCAGCATGGCTTCACTGTCATTTGGGCATTCAGGTACAGGTTTTTTCATACTGAAGAAGGAAATTCGAAGATTTCCAAATTATATGTCTACTTGATATTTTTGCACAGTATTTTATGTTGTAATCTTGCACATTACTGTAGTTATATATTACAAATTGTCAATACATTATCACATTTCATTTAAAATATGTAAATACACAAAATCAAACAAAATAATTCACAAAACAGTGTTCATTTCATTTCCATAGCAATTTAAAATTTTATTTCTGCCCATGAAGTAATTTTCCTTGCGCAAACAGAAACTTTTGTGGCTGGAAATTATGAATTCTATATAAACCATACTAAATGGTTTAAAATAAATGATATTTAAAAAAATAAAAAAAATAAATTTACCATAAAATATGTTTTATTAAATGCAGCGAAGCTCAGTTATAATGTGGGTTTTCGGCAGCATCAGCCACCCACGTTCTAAACGAGAAGTGTAATTTTAATGCTCAACTTCAATGCTAAAATAAAATTGTTTGTTTTATTTTGTTCTAAATGTACGTTCTTATGTTCTATATTTAGTTGTCTGTTAAACAAAGACGTTTACAGAATACAAAAATGAATATTCTACAGATTTTAATTAGTTTTAGTAGAAAGATTGCAATTTAATTGCACATACATATGCATGTGCTATGTAGTATACTATATGTACAAACAGTGGTGTACATATGTGCATTTAAATCATTACAGTGCTATGGAAGTCATTTTAAGCTGTTTAAAGTCTGTCTTCATTATTAACATGAAGGTATTTTGTTCATAATTTCTCTTTTTATGGAGGATAATTGGATTAATCTAAGTGAAGAAGTGGTGCTTTTCTGCCCTTTAAACCATGGCAGAACAGTATGCATATCCTTTGGAGCTTCTTCTGTCAACCTCTGAATTACTTTCAGAAACTTTCACTTAGAAAAACAGAAAGGGACAGAAAGAGACTAGAGGTGAGACAACAGAAAAAAGAAGGAGAGACATGCTTACATCTGCAGTATAAATGAGGGCATTATAATCAGGGTTCCTATATTTAAAAAAAAAAAAAATAGTTATAGCTGCAGTTGCCAACAAAATGACTGTAAAAATTTTTCTGCTAAGGCTAGCACTGATTGACATCAAGTGATTTAAAATTTTGCATGATGGTTCAGAATACATTGCAATGTCTCCTTTTTTGGTTACAACTGGATTTAAATTTCTATTTTTTATGCAATTTTGAGGTAAAAATTTCATTTTTACTTTAGTAAATGAGAACATTACATGGTCTTTTAAGAGTGCTTTATATTTGAATTATAAACAATACTGACAGGGAATCTCTAATTATACTTTATAATCAAATATGTTTGTTGGTTTTGAAATAATTATGCATACCCACAGATCAGTAAGCGAAGCAAGCAGAGGAAAGTGCTACCTAGTAATTTAAAAAATACTAATGAAAATTTTGAAATTCTTTAACGTTTCTAGGTTTTAGAATGTTTAAAAGATTTCTCTACATTTTGAACAAGTTTTACAATTTTTCTGACATTTCCATGTTTTTATTCATTTCCAGGAAGGGTACGCTGTAAATCAGTTTAACATAACGAATTTCAAACTGTAAATTAGTTTAAAACAACCATCAATACATATTTTATAATAAAGTTCATATCTTTACAACTGCATAACAATATATAAAATTTAACAAAACACTTAAAATTTTTAATAAATTTAAACGTAAATAGATTCAGTTTCTGTTTGATAGGTTTTCAACTAGTTTAGCAGGGGCAATTTTAAGATATCTGTTTATCAATATATGTTTTAAAAATATTAGGATTCCAGATTAATCTAAAATTTAAGGAGGTGATTCAAATTTTTACTTTTGATAGATCATTCAAAATAATTTTGTGAAAAAATGTCTAATATGAATACAGCATAAATTGTAGCACCAGCAAAACTTTTAGAATACAAAAGGGGCAGTTACATAAATAAAATTTTAAAAGCACATCTTGATAAAAATTTAAGTACATGTAATAAATATATATGCATAACTATCACAGAATTAAAGGTATAACAAATATGACTGCAACCTTGAAATACTTAATGGTATATTAAAAGCTTTTCAATCTATGTCTTTTACCATATCTAAAACTTTGTCGATGCCCATTGTTTCTATCTTACTCAAAAGGAACTGAAATGACAAAAACATGTTTAAATAAAGAGGAAAACAAAACATAATTTTTAAGCAACTGAAGCTATTTAAAATTATACTAAGAAATTGATACGAATTCTCTTATGGTTTGGTCCCCTTGAAAATCAATTGAGTTCTTATATTTACTGATTAGAAACAATACATATTTCCTTAAACTTTTCTGAATTTTTTCAGACAGTCATGACATGTGCAAAGTGTCATTCAAAATGCTTTTGTGTTATGAGAATATTTTCCCTTCAATTGCCTGTTTCATTTTCCTCTTGTTAATCCATGGAAAATAGTCCATAGTCTCTACTTCATTTAGTTGTTAGTGGCTTTTGCCGACCATAGATGCTGAGAATAGGCATATTTGTGCTTTTTAAGAAAATCAATAAAATAATTAGAAGTATTTCTAATATTTTTGTATTACATTTTAATACATAAATAATACTTCTATTTTACCAATGCTTTAAAAGAACATAAAAAAAAAACAGAATGAAAAAATTCTAAAAACTAAACAAGCTAGAAGTAGTGACCATTTTCCATAGGTTAACAGGGGGAAAATAAAATCAGCGGTTGGAAGAAGAATATCCTCTTCATAATGCATTGGAACAGTGAGGGAATTAGTCAAAGAAGGATTTACAATTGTGTTGTCCTGGGTACTACCATATACGCAATCTCTTAATATTTAAAAAGATTAATATTTAAGAAGAATTTTAACTAATTTTCTTCATATCAATTTTTTGTAGCAGTCAGAAAACTATTGCAGTTAAATCTTTATACCTTTGTAAAGTAGGAAAAACTTGTTTTGAAATGATCTATGAATGGAACCAATAGCACGATTTTAAAAATAGGGGTTACTATAGAGGATATAGCAAGCAACAACATATTTTTTAATGTACCCCTTTTTATTTTTTTTATGTAACTTAAATGTATTTATTAAAATATATATAACTAAAATGTATGAAAGACAACAATATACCAAATTTGGACTTTCTATTCTGCTCCGGTTCTCGAGTTATTCCCCAAAAATAGAGTACATCCCTATAGAGGGTCCAAGATGGGGTGGCCCATTAAAGTTCAAAATCAAAAGAATTAAAATATATCACATACAAAAGACAATGACATACTAAATTTGGACTTTCTAGCTGCTCTGATTTTCAAGTTTATTCCCAAAAAACAATTACATTCCTACGGTAGTCCCAGGATCTAGCTCAATAAGGTTCAACAACCTAAGAGTTAAAATATGCTGTGAAATAGAATGACATAATAATTTGAAATTTTTATCTGTTCCAGTTCTTGAGTTATCCTCTCCCCTTCCCAAACAAATATTCCGACAGCGAACCCAATAAGGTTCAAAATCCAAAGAATTAAAATGCACCACAAAAAAAACACAATATTCTAAATTCAGGTTTTTTAGCTGCTTCAGTTCTCAAGTTATTCGATCAAACCAATTTTGAGTCTGAACTGCTCTGATTCTCAAGTTATTCCACCCAAAGGAGTACATTCCTATGGTGGGCACAGGACAGGCTAGCCTGATACGGTCCAAAATCAGAAGAATTAAAATGTACCACAAAAGACAACAACATACCTGAAATGCAACAAACTGAAATGCAATTTTATTTACACATCTCTAAAATGCCATACCTTCCTCGGTAATATTTTTAAAATTATCACAATACTACATTAATTTATTGTATTTGAAAACTTAAAACTTCATCGAAAAAAATGAACTGAAATGACGGCATTGAAATATAAATTGCCTGGGTTAAACTTCGCTAAAATGCGATATATTCCTCAGAAATATTTTTTAAATTATCATAATATTACAATAACTTATTATATTTGAAAACTTCATCGAAAACAAATGAAATTTATTCAAATGACGTCACCGAAATATAACACGCCTGGCTCCCTATATAAAAGTAGCATTTCATTCATAAATTTTGTTCCATTCATTTCATTCATCACAATACAATAATAATTTATTTTATTTAAAAACTTAAAACCATGGAGTTACAAGTAATTTAACTCTATGCTTAAAACTTCATTGAAAAAAATCGTTTGTGTTTCTGTGTCAATGAATGTTTCATTCATATCAGCTATATTGTAGACTCCATGAGCTAAATAATTTTGCATTAAAGAAATGCAGCAATTCTTATACAACTCATTCTACATCTTTTGGTATTTACATTTTCTATAAGTGAAAATTAGGCTTCGTTGTAGAAATAATCAAAGTTGGATGATCATTTAAACTCAACTATATTTAATTCAGTTGTTTCAGTATGTAGATGCACAGAATTTAAGCAAAAATAAAGCAGTTTTAGGAAGGATACAACACTAAAACGGATGGATACAACTTTAAAAATCACGATTTTGACACAAGATGGATGACATATTTTATTTTGAAGTGGGTCACGTGATCTCTTCGTATAATGGTCACGCGATCTCTTCACATAAAGGGTGTAATTATTATTTTAATTTTTATTTAAAAAACTATTGAATATATTTTGCTGAAATTTTTTTTCATATTTTATGGGATAATTTGAATATTGCCCACAACTTTCGAAGCAATTTGTAAATTTTAAATCCGCTTAAAAAATGTTTGAAAAATTAGGTCTTATAGGGTTCAATGTATTTCATTTTTTGAACCCGGATTCAATCCAAAACTAATTGGGTGATATTATTCATTTATATTCCCATAGGTCCCACAGACCGTTTGAACAACATAATAAAATTTCATTTTGATAAAGTCATTTTTACGGCAGTAATCGTACTGACAGACAGATAGACAGAAGTCATAAACACTTGTAAAGTAAAACATGTTGTAAAGTGTCATAAACAATAAAGATACAATCATGAATCTTTAATAATAAAAACTATTATTATGCACAACATCAACACTTACAATGCAGCAATGAATTTATGATAGATAATATAAAAACATATAAAGAAAAAGTACTTACAGTTAATTTCAAATTATTTTGTATCTGAAAAACAAATTTAGAAATTAGGACATTGGGAAATTCAAAACTAAGAATTTATTTTATGCATTTTTAACATAACTTATAAGTATAGAGACATTTACATGTAAAAGGGTGAAGAATATATAATACACAACAGAATCAAATTTTGTGTATACTTGTTCATGTTATACAGTACAAGCAGAAACAATCGGCATTTTAACCAGAGGTAATACTGAAATAAAACTAACACAGTACAAAATTTTTAATAGTTTACCTATTCCCAATTATGCTTAACAAATTTTTTAAATCATTTTTTAGCATTTTTTAAATTTACATTGAAACTAAACAAGGATGGAAAATAATGTTTCAACAGTGCATAGGAATGTAATCTATACCTGCAAAATTGCACTTAAAAAAAAAAAAAAAAATCAATATTTTATAGAAATATTAATTAATAATGAAACCTAATACAAAGAAATGAAGGTTATGCATTTTTCATTCACATTATTTGAAATTAAACATGGATGGAAAGGATGTTTCAACATTATATAGCAATGTAATCTATATATGTGAAATTGCACTTATTTAAAGAAGTATCCACCAATAAAGTGAAAATGATGCAACTTAGTACTGGTACTAGTTTCATGCATGAAAGAAACAAAATGGTGGCCGCAAGTTTGATTGAAATTAACTTTAACAGAAACTTTTTATTGAAAATTCCCTAACTTTAAGGAATTCTAACAAAATTGACAAATAATGGGAGATTCTTGTTATAAATCGAAAAACAAGGAGAAATCACCAAAATCCTGCCATTAAAACCACCTTGCACCTTGCATGAAACCAAGTTGAACTGTTATAGGTTCTTGTTACTGTTATAGGTTTTGAATAATAAAATATTAAAATATTAGGGAAAAAAATCCAATATAAACTTTTGAGTACAACAGAATTAATATAAACTCAACCTCGTAAATTTATTGTATTAAATTGAAATGTAAGATATTAACCCACTTTATATATATATTTGTTGTGCTTAGATTCAGAGATTATTATTTTCTAAAATTATTAATGTTCAAAATTCATAATTTCCCCCTACCCTTCAAAATTCTAAATTAATTTATGGTTATTGAGTACTTTGGCGATCTCGTATTAATGTTTATTATCCCTTTCATGCATTCCTATATTCTAAATTATGCGCACACTGTATTTACAAATGCTAAATATCTTTAAAGTCCTTTGCTAATTCGCCTGTGTCCCTGTAATTTTCCTTTCTGGCCTTACGCCTTCACTTTCGAGAGACAATTAAATTCATCCGAAAGCGAAAAATAACACTTGTTTTAATTGTGGATTTGGCCCTTTCACGGCTTATCAGTTGAAACGATGTAGAAACCAGATGTTTATGGGTGCCGAGAAGCATTCTGTAGGGTTATCTTAACGGGGCAATGAACTTTGGCGGGAAAACATGGTAGCTAGAGCTTGGCGGAAATTTTACGCCTCACGGTTCCTGACAAAGCATAATTTTTTTTATTCCCCGGGGTGTACATAGGTGCTCTGTTTGAGGCACATGTTTTCACTCGCCAAGATTGGCGGCTCTTGGGAAGCAAACATTCAGTTGGCAAGACTTTCGATCCTGAGCAGCAGATCAGAGGTTGAAAAGAATCTTGAGTTACAACAATATATATATATATATATATATATATATATATATATATATAACCTTTTTATGTTTTTAGCTCTTTTCCTATTTATTTTCTTATGTGTTTCTTTTCATTATTTCAAAATTTCAATAAGAATTAATAAGACACTATTAAGATTTTAAATTAATGATTGATATTAAGATTTCAACAAAAATGAATTGATATCAAGATTTTAACAAAAAATTAAGAACTGATATTATTGACATTTTAACAAATTTAAGAAATTTTAATGATACATATTATGATTTACATCAATGGATAAATATTATGATATATATCACCCAACCCTGATTCCATTAACCTAAATTTTCATGAACACATAGTTAATCCCAATCATATAATTGTACACATAGTTATAAAATTCCACAATGGAAACTAATAACTACAATGCTGTCAATAAAATACTGTGAAAAGCTAAAAATTTACCTCTTCAGCAATTGCAGGTTTCTTAGAAGTTTCTGGTTCGCTGATGCATTTATTGGATTCCTCCAGAACATTAACTTCACTTTCTACTACAGTATGCCTTGGTGATTTAGAGCAGGGTTTAAGTTGTGAATGTGTTATAAATGCTATTGCTTTAGCCAACTCACTACCCTCATCATTGGATTTACCAATATCTGATTCAACAATATCTTGTGTACTTTCCTTGGTGATAAAATTGTCAGGCTGCTTTGAATTTACAATCAAATTTCTCTTTTCAGGAGATCTACTATATGTTTTCATTGTTCCATCTTGAGGAAATTTTATACTGGAAAAATTTCCAGAGAAATTTAAAGCAATACTCTGAATAGCCAACCTTTTCTCCTCGTCAAGTCCAAGTTTACTATATTCATTACGCAGTGCCTCCTTTCTACATTTCTCAGGCTTATTTGTCACACTAGTTGGAGAAGGATTTTTTCGCTTATTAACATCAGATTTTTCATCACATAAAATTTTATTGCAAGCACCACTTTTTTTTTCCAACATGCCTGAAGAAGATTTTTTTGGGGAACTCTGTCTTCTATCTTTTGATTTCTTGTCCAATGGTTTAAGAGTAGCTACTTTTAAAGTAGGTTTACTTCGACTTTCCTTCTTTACAGTCAGATTATTACTTTTTTGTTTTCTTCTATTACTTGATGTCTGCCCAATTGCATCAGAATAGTTGTTGATTTTGGAAGTATTCCATTTGGGTGGTATTTTAACACCTGCTGGAATATTAGGATCTTGTTCCATTTTCTTACAAAGAGCAGATTTCCGTGTAACCTTTCTGAAATTACAAGCCCTTTTTATGGGAGATTCTCGCAATTTCTTATTTATGCTTGATTCTGTAGGCACTTCTTCAAATAGATTAGTATCAAGTGATTGAACTGAAATATTTTTAGAAACATTTTTAACAGGTGATTTATAAAGTTGAGGTTGATTAGAATAAAGTGATTGAACTGAAATATTATTAGAAGCATTTTTAACAGGTGATTTATGAAATTGAGTTTGATTAGAATCAAGCGATTGAACTGAAACACCTTTAGAAGCATTTATAACAGGTGACCTTTGAAGTTCTTTAGTATTTGCAGGCAATTGTAAAGATTTTTGGTGAAAAATAGGTGGTTTTTCAACTTTATCACAGTTCATATTTGAAGTCTGAACTAAAATACCAGGATTTTGTTTAGCTTTTCCAGATTCAGATACAAACTTCTTAGAATCTGAAACACTTTTCATGGGTGACGTTTGATTTTTGAATATTACATTAGATGTTTGAATTGATGAACTTTCACCATCAATAAATTCTGTACAAACTCCTTGCAGTGACTGCAGATTAGCATGAGAAGACTGAAATGAAACACTTTGTGCATTATTTTTGATATTTGATGTATGAGTCTTTTCCTTATTAGGCGATACATTTGAATATAACTTGCAACTAATTGGTTGATTTTGAAGTTTACTACTGCTTATATTTAATGGCTGTACAGAAATACTTTCAACACTATTTTTTTTTTCTTTTAAAACAGCAGAATTTTCTACAATTGATTCGTCGGCTGTTATAGGATGCAAAGACAGATTTGAGGGATGAGGAAGTTGTTTTTTAGAATTATTATATTTTACTTTTACTGGAGAAGCACCAACCTTTTTCACCTTTTTTGGTGTTTCTTTTGAATTGGAACATAATTTGACATTTGTTCTTTTACCCCTAAGCACAGGGGAATTAATATTACAGAGATCATTATTGTAAAAACAATGTTCCTTTTCTGATGTTACTGTTTCTACATCAGAGCAATCCACATGTGTTGAACTTGTATCTGTGACAACTGATTCACTAATTTCTCTTATCTTACTTTCAGTAAAAGTTAATTGTTCCTTTTCATTACTAGCAGTTTGGGGTGAATTTTGGGGAGAACTTCCCTGGGCTTTTTCATTACTTTCTAAAACAACAGTTTTCTCACTATTTTTTACACTTGTCTTTTTCTCAACCACATTATCAACATTAGAAGCTTGGGAATTTGACCTATCTTCATGTATAGCAAGTGAATCATCATTATCGAGTAGCTGCCTCTTAGCAGAAAATGCATCAATAGTACATGAAGAATTAGAAAAAGAAATAGGGCTGATTGGCAAACTGTTTTCATTAGTAGGATAAAAATTTCTGTAGAATTCTGTCATATTTTTTGGCTTTCCGTGCTCCAAAATTTGATTTTCAAATGGTGGACTTTCAATTAAAGTTGTTGAAATTTGGCAATCAGAATGTGGGCTACCATACAAAGGAGCACCAATTGAATTTTTTGATGGAGAATTTGATACAGAAAGTCCAAATTGTTTTGTTGCTACATTTTTAGGTTGCATGCACACATTGGTATTTTTTGATACAGTGCTTGATTCTGTGCTACCAGATAAAAGATTTGATAATAGAGATTTATTAGTTTCATTCAATTTTTCTTTCACACATGTTCTATGTTCTTTTTCAGTTTCTGAATTAACTTCTGTAGAAGGTAATTCAGCGTTACAATACATATAATTGGAAGCTTTGTCGTTAGGCTTATCGTCAAATGGAGTTGAATCAGCTACATTTTCACTATGGAAGTTAATCATTTCTACTTTTGCATGATTCAGAGATATCTCAATAGTTTCTATCATTTCTTCAGTAGCTTTTACTTCACCAGAAGACTCACTATGTTCCAACAGTGCTTCAAAATCTTCAAGACTAGTCTCTTTTTCATGGTTTATTTCTTCAGGAGGACCATCTGTATTATTTTCTGATGCATGTTTATCTCTTAATTTCCACAAACCTAAAGTGCCAGAATTAACCTTAGTTGAAAATTTATTAAGTGTACCAGACTTTTTTTTCACTGAAGTAGACTTACTTTTAAAATATTTTCTTTCAGGATCTGTATTTTTGTGTTCTAAATTTCTCACAACCGTAACTGAACTGTTATCTAGAGTTTTAACAGATTTTATATTGTGTGAGCAGGATTTAGTGTTAGCTGTAGGAAAATATTCTTGAGAATTCTTCTGAAATAAATGACTTTTCTCTACAATTGAAACAGAATCATTTTGAGCAGTTTCAAGGTCATCGGCAAATATTCTATCCTCTGAAAAGTTTGAATCCTGGATATTTACTTGCACATTTTCACGAGTTCTTTTGATAGTTTGTCTTAGTTTCAAACCTTTTTTCTGATTGGATTCAGATTTTGAATGAGTAACTACAGAATCCTCTGAATTCTGGTGTATGGACATGCTTTTAATACCATCTTTATCACTAATTAACGAGCTTGTATTTTTATCACCTGCTTCAGAAGATACTTTAAATTTCTCAATAATCTTCTTTTTTATGGGTGTAATCTTCTTTTTCATGGACCGTGTTGACACAGTCAAATTTTTATTACATACTGTTTTCTTGTTTTTATTTCCTTTTCCTCCCAATATGGTATCATTTTCATCATTGCCATAAACATTTTCTAGCAGCTCATTTTTGGCTTTTGACTCTTTTACAATTCTAGAAGACTTGTCACCATTTACAACATTTTTCTTAAACTTACAGTCCTTTTTCTTTTTTGAAAATTTACCACTGCACAGATCTTTCTTTCTAGTATTTGCTGTTTTGATTTCGTTCAAAGGACCATATGGATTTTTCAGAATAGAAATATCACTAGCGACAGCATAAGAATCAAGGTCATTTAAGGGACTCCTTACAGCACTACCTTCTACAAACTGAGGACTGCTTTCATCAACATTCTGTTTTAAATCTAATTCACATGAAGAACTTCTGAGTTCAGAAACAGGGAAGTAGTCATTTGTTGGAATTATGTTGGCAGAACAGCTGTCAATATCAATTACTTCAATAAGTTCCTGGTTAGAATTAAGTAAAATATCATTATACTTTTCATTAACAAATTCTTGATGATGTTTATTATCACCAAAGGATATTTTTGATGAATTTCCAGAATCCATTTCCTCCTCTTCTAGGATTGAATTAAGTTTTCTACCAAAAATTGCACGATGGCATGCTCTGTCCATGCTGCTGAGAATATCTTTGGTTATATCAGACTGATTTCTTTTGATTATTTTCCTTGGTGAGCCCAATTTTCTTTTATTTTTTAGTGGCGATGTATCAAAAATTCCAGTTTCCAAGTATATCTTCTTCAGAGGGATATTGGTATCCGAACATTGAGAACTGCAAGGATTCTGCAAAGTTTTATCTTTTGAAGCCCTAATGCGCAATGATCTCCGGTTTTGCACATCTGATTTCTCCAATTCATTATCATCACTTCTGTTATCCTTGTTGCTTGAAGATGATTCAAAATCTAAGTGTCGAGCATGAACAGAAATCAACTTCCCACCTTCCTTATTTAATATTTTAGCAGATGTACATAAACTTTTTAAAATAGGACTAGTAAATCCCAATTTATTTTTTGGTTCAGAAAATATTTCTAAGGGAAATTGCTGATCAGAATTGTCAGGAGAAGGCTCAGGAATAGAAATAACAGGGATATTATCCAAATTTTCATCGAATATTATGCTTTCAGTGGCTTTTGAAGGTGATGGAAATAGCTGACGTAGCTTTCTTTTAGGGTACCGCTTCTTATTCTTTTTACGTACAGTTGGCATTTTAAAAGATTTCTCATTGCTGGTTTTCTTCTTTTTACACGAATCTTCATTTTTAATTTCAATTCTTCTTTTTCCTCCATTAGCTGTAAATAAAATAATATATAAAACAGCTTTTGAAAAGTAAAAATCAAAAATAAAATTATCTAAAGAAAATTTAAAATTTCTGATAAGATATATTATGATTCTCTTAGGTCTAGCTATGTATTATTTGTTACTTTTGAAATGAATAAATTTCATTTGTGGATAAGTGAGAGGAGTGTTTCACAAAATATTAATTTTAAAATTTCTGATAAATAAGATATATCATGATTATCTTAGGTCTATTTGGGTAATATTTGTTACTCTTGAAATAAATAAATTTCATTTATGGATAAGTGAGAGGGGTGTTTCACAAAATATTAATTTTAACATGAATATTACAAATTTATCATACTTTAAATTTATTCATGTTTTCTATCTTTAATGAAAAAATTTAAATACCAAAACAGTGAATATGACTATTGTAGGCGTGGTTATTTCCAATATAGGGTAACTTCTGGCACATGCTATTGAAGTACCCTAGTTGTACATTCCCCATATACCACAGTAGTTATTTAGCAATATTTAGCTGATATTAAACAATATAAAGTAATATTTGTGTAGGCTTTATCAAAATAAAGCTTTGACTTAATTAAATATATTTAATGAACTCCTTTGTGTGAAATATCCTTTCTTAAATGGGCATTTAAATTTTATTCTGTTTATTTAATAGAAAAATTATACTTCTTAGCATTTATACAAATAATGAAATTTAATTTTATAAAATAAATGTCTTTTTCATGAAAATTGACCTAAAGTTTTATACAATTTTTTTAATGTTCAAAGGTCATGAAGTGAATCACCTGGACACACTGTGGGCATTTAGAAATTAGCTTTTATTTTGCATTTCAAAAGTTAAACATGTAACAATTGAGGCTATATGGAAAAATAGAAAAATATTAGAATGGAAACTGTCCTAAGATGCCCCCCCATCCATTTACCAATTTTCTTATAGAATAATGCACCTGTATAGGTAGATGTGGAGTCAAAATGCTCATACAAGAATTTCACTGCTGTTGGAAGGGAAAACCATGCCTTTTAAACCTTACTGATTATTATTTGATTTATTTTTATTATGATTATTATATTTAAAGTTATTTAATTTATTGATTATATTTATATTCCAAATTGAGGTTATTATATTTACTTTTTGATATTATTGTATTTTACATTTGGCCTGATCGTATAGAATAAAGTTACTTTTATTATTATTATTAAAATTGCTTCTTTATTTCCTTTGCTTTTTCCTACTGTTTGGTCTGTGCTCAACACCCCTTAGAATATATATACAACAACAAACAATTCCAAAATAATCTCACCTACTTTTGACACCTTCATATGAATTGCAGAGTTTAAACCTAATTAATTTATTGCACAGCCATAAAGGGGACACAACTCAATCAATGTTAAATTAAAAATTTTCTTTATTTATTACAATTAAACTTAAGTGCTTCCAAACATAAATAGGTTAGATTCTTAAACAATTATATTTGTGGTAGTACATTGCAAAACCTAATTTAAACTTCAGTTACAAATTTACATCTTTTTAAAAACCCAGTTAACAAATTAAAATACTCAAACTTTTAAAAATCTAGGGTCAGAATCCACTCTGGTCTGAAGACCAGAGTTTGGCCTGCCTGGAGAGCTGTCCAAACAAAACTTAAATGTTAGATATTAACCCTCAAAATAATAAAAATAAACACAAATTGTGAATAGTAAATTACAAATGATCAAATTTCAAAAATATTCTTTCTAGTTTGAAGAATAAAGTTGTTGTATGTGTAAAACAATGCTACGCTGAAAAGGTCCAATTTTTGCTTAAAGATGTGTCTTTTTTCGCAAACTCGTGAATGAAGTGAAACAAAATTAAGAGCCGAAAGCGGAAAACCGGAGGATTAGCAAAAGATATTTAGCATTTCAAGACATATCGTACATAATTTTGAATAATGAAAACAATGAAAATGATAACAAATTAACGTTAAAAGGGGATAAATCGTCGAAATATTCAATAACAACAAATTAATTTAGAATTTTGAAGGGAAAGGGGAAAATAACGAATTTTGAACTATTATTAAATTTTGAACCATTAATTAAAGTAGCATCATGAAATCCTGGCATAACACTGCTCTTTGGGTAATGGGAAAACAGCCCATCAAAAATAACATTCCAATAAAGATAAAAGTGTAATAAATTTAACAATAATTTATCATGAAGTAACAAAACATGAGTAATCCAGAATGTAACTTACTGCATCGTATTGGGGTTGTCTTTTTAACAATAGCTTGCTTCCCTGACAAACTATTAAATGAGGAAATAAGATTTTCAGTTTCTGCAAGTAAAATAATATAAAACAATTTAAGAGCTTGTTAATAACAAAATATAAGGGATTGAGGAACATTTTTCATTAAAACTGAAATTAATCAAAAATATTTAAAACAATTGCATTTAAAACATACAATTAATTTCAGAAATTTTAAACTCCTTTTTACCAATGCAATAAAATACTGTTTTTTTATTTGTAGAGAACACAACGGAGACTGCAAAAGATTAAATTAACCTTTGACATACAACACCGTCTCAGATACATCTTATGCTTCATAAACCATTCAAGTCTGTAGGACACGCACAGATTTAAATTTTGTCTTGTGCAAATCTTACAGAAATGTAGGGGACGTGATTTATATCCTGAAACTACACTTAATGTCTCTTAACCCTTTGATATACATATGTCAAGGGGTTAAGAATCTATATAATATATCAAAAATCGCTTTGACAAAAAAGCACATAGCAAATGTGTTATCTTTAACAGATGAAATAATGCATAGAAAATCCAGAGACAACTTAAAAGCAGAAACAAAATCCAAAACAAGAAAGATCAATCATACTTAAAGCATTGATTATGAAACACTTTCCAACTTCAATGCAATTTTATTTAAAAAAGTCGAAAATGCAATACATTCCTCGGTAATATTTTAAAACTTATCACGATACTACATTGATTTATTATATTTGAAAACTTAAACCTTCATTTAAAAAAATGAACTTCATTCAAAAGACGGCATTGAAATATAAATTGCGTGGTTTAAATATCTCTAAAATGCAATACATTCCACGGTAATATTTTTAAATCTATCATAATACTACGATAATTTATTATATTTGAAAACTTCATCGAAAACAACTGAAATTAATTCAAATGACGTCATAGAAAAAATAACACGCCTGGATCTCTCTATAAAAGCAGGATTTCATTCATAACTTTCTCCATTTCATTCATCACAATACTATAATAATTTATTTTATTTAAAAATTAAGACCATGGAGCTACAATTCATAAACTTTATGCTTAAAACTTCATCGAAAAATATCGTCCTTCTGTTTATAAAATCAATTAATATTTCATTCATATCAGCCATGCAGACTCCATGGACTGAATTATTTTGTGTTAAAGAAATACAGTAATTCTAATACAACTCATTCTACATATTTTGCTGTTTACATTTTACATAGGTGAAAAATAGGCTTAATTGTAGAAATAATCAAATTTGAATGAGAATTTAAACTCAAATATATTGTCATTGTGTTGTTTTAGTATGTAGATGCACAGAATTTAAGCAGAAATAAAGTAGTTTTAGGATGGATACAACACTCAATATGAATTAAAAAGAACTTTAAAAAATCACGAATTTGAAACAAGATGGATGCCATATCTCATTTTGAAGTGGGTCATGTGATCGTTTCATATCATGGTCACGTGATCGTTTCATATAAGATGTGTAATTATTATTTAAATTTTTATTTAAAAAACTACTGAATATATTTAGCTGAATTTTTTTTTATATATTTTATGGAACAATTTGACTATTACCTAAAATTTTCGAAGCAATTTGTGAATTTTAAATCCGCTTAAAAAATGTTAGAAAAATTAGGTCCCATAGGGCTCAATGTATTTCATTTTTTCAACCCGGGTTCAATCCAAAACTAATTGTGTGATATTATTCATTTATATTCCCATAGGTCCTACAGACCGTCTGAACAACATACTAAAATTTCATTTTGATTAAGTCATTTTTACGGCAGTTATCGTGCTAACGGACAGACAGACAGACAGACAGACAGACAGACAGACAGAATGAACAAAGTCATAAACACTTTTCAACTTTGTTGTAAAGTGTTAATAAGTAAATGTGTCATATCATAAGGAATGATACTTTTGGCTGAATATGGGCCATAAGGCGATCTAAAATATACAACTTTTAGCTAATTAAGGCCATCACTTAATTATTATCCGTTCATAACAGAGTTCAGTATGTTGAAGCAGAATTTACAGTGCAAGAAGAACATTTCAGGACTCAACAACCAATTAGTGCTGCCAACTAGCAATAGAGTAGCAGCATTGATCCCATGAAGTCCCTCATTTTCTTTTCATTGCTTAAATAACATTTACAGTGTACAGTACCATGAGTGCATTTAAAAGTAATTATAAATGGAGGGGGGGGGGGATTGAGAGAAATATTGTTTTTAGGCTGGAAAGCAAGAGGAATGGTAAAAAATCAGAAGCATTGGTTGGCATGTCTGACATAATAAATGCCTAAATATTCATACCAAATGAAAATATTTATAATTTAAAGTATTTAATAAAAGTAAATAAAATATTTTAAACTATAAATATTTAAATTATTTTTAAAAAATGTTACTTTGCAATTTAAATTATTTCAACCCAAATAAAATGATTTATAATTAAAATTAATTGTAAAAGGATACATATGAAAATCTGAATATTTAAATTATATAAAATAAACAAATTATACATTTGGGTGATAAACAGTAAAAGAAAATAGAAATGTTTAGAAACAAGATGACAGATGCATCTGTTGCTTGACATTGCACATATTAATCTGAATTATATATAAGAGCTGGGTAATTAACTACAACTACTTTTTAATTAAATAAGTTTGATTCTGAAATTTTGATGTATACAAGAAAATGAGAATAAGTGAGCACAGCAAACAGGGCTTCTTAGTGATATAAAAAACTCAAATTTTCCTTATACATTTCTTTTAATTTTGTGGAAAACAACGGCTTCAAGCACTTATATTAATTTCAAATTATTTTGATAAACCACATATTAACTTTAGTTGCAAATTTTGTAAATTTCTTCATTTTTCCTGTACAATCTAAAAATTGTATTACAGTTAGATACGAGTACAAACACTTTAGAAATATAATAAATTTTTCAAGCAATGTTACTCAATTTATAGCATTGAAAAGATTCTGCATTCTGATTTAACGTAAAGTTTTACCTAGATTTAATACAAAATACTTTTATGTTACATGTGTACAATGTGACAAACCAATACTAATATTAGGTCTTTTTACAAGTCAGCATTTTTCAAAGTGTGTCTTCCACAACAGAATTCTAAGGGCTTTGCAAACACAAGTAGTAGCTTCATGCAATTTTTTCTTTTTTTTTTTTAAATAAAAAAAAGATGCAAAATATTTTGAATGCATAATTTGGATCACAATGGAATTTTGATTTTTCATTTTTGAATTCTACCATAAAACTGAATTTGAAAATGGTTCTGCGACTTAAAAAGTTCGAAAAGCACTGTTATAAGTAATGATACATCTACTTAGCTATTTTTAGAAATGTTCCATACTTGTTTGTGTGGCATCTCACATTTATATGTTGTACTATGCAATATTCAACTTCTTATTTGTCTATTTAATGTCTAGATTCTCCTTATTTAAAAAAAAAAAAAAAATCTGGCAGCATTTCAACTCAGAGGAACACTGCATGCCATTCAATATTTATTGTGGATTGAATGCAACACCTACAACTAAAAAAAAAATGTGATAACTATGATGCATTAAAAGTATATGCCATTTTACATCATTTTCTTGTGTTGTGTGTGTGCAACATCCAACTCCCCATTTGTGTAGTTAATTTACAAATTGTCCTATTTAAAAAAAAAAAAAAAAAATGGCAGCATTTCAATCCTTAGAAATGTTAGACCACTGTATACTGTTCAACATTTACTGTAGATTGAATGCAACAACTACAACTGAAAAAAAATTGTGATATCTATGGTGCTGAATTTGAAATCTGCAAATGCCACCATTGGTAAAAAATTTGCTGAAGATGCCCTTGACTTCCTTTCTAATGCACTTCAAAGTGAAAAACCAGTAGAATATGATAAAGAGGCCTTGAAACCTCTCCTTGAGTCTAACGAAAAATTCATCAAATAGTTATCATAACAGCTTGGGTCTACATGAGCAAGAGTTCACAGACATTTGGAAAAAATTGGCAAGGTTCACAGAGAGGGGAAATGGGCTCCATAATTGTGCATGAACAAAATGTCTTTAGCCAACAAAGAATAGTAACTAACAATTTGTAACTCAAAATTTATAACTACTCACTGGATAGCTCTATCTAATTATCACCTACTTGAGTCTCTCAAGCATTCACTTGCTGGAAAAAATTCCAACATTTTGATGAAGTGAAATACAGTACGACCTCGAAAATCCGGACTTTGCCGATTCCGGATTTTCGATTTTTTCGGATTATAGAATTTGAATAAAATTCAGATTTAATATTAACTACATACACTATCAAGCACTCTTTTTAGTAAAAATAATGGCAAAAGTTAAGTTAATCAATTAAAACATATTATTTAATCTAAAAAATAGGGCAAAAGAAATTTCTAAGAAAAAAGATACACATTAATAATTTAGAATGTGTGAACAAAACGAAATGATAAAATTACATTTTATCATTTCGTTTAAATATTTGAATTAACATTTGTTATTTCAATAATTTTGGTTTATGGGAAAGCAGTTTTCTTTATCCTGTAAGATGGACATTATTTCTGCTCGGTTATAAAGCTTCTTTGTTCAAAACCTTTAATTGTATGATCGATTGTTTGCATAAGATTTATCAATGGATATTTTTTCTTCTTCACATTTATCGTCGCTACATTGATTTTTTTTTATTTAATATCATATTGCGAATTTCACCATCACTCAATTTATTTACGATTGGCGCATCATCATCACAGTGCAGAACTTCCGTTATATCGGCTTCGTCGAGATTTAATGAAGCGCCGGAAGATTTAATGAAGTGCCGAGATTTAATAAAGATCGAGAATTAGCACTTTTGACGATATATTTAAAGGTGTAAATGTGTTTAAACTATTTTCGCTATTAACGAACGAAAAACAAAAATAAGAACTTAAAAGTTTTATTTATTTTCTAGCATCTATATAATGTTATGTTTAAAAGACTGATGACGCTGAAAAAAGTAAAAACTTTATTGGTAATAGTCAAATATGTAAAAAATATCGCAGTAGATAAAATAAATATCTTTTCCAAAAAAGAAAAATATCTCCCCTCTCAAAGATTTTCTAGATTACGATGAGTCATTATAAGGCTGCAGCAGCACCGGGACGTGGAGGGGTAGGGAAAGCGAAGAAAGGAATTTGCTTAGTTCCTAATCGTAAACACAGACGACCAAGGTCTGTGTGTTAATGACCTTGTTGCTCGGTTCTGTGCGATACGATATTATTTAGTTATTTATTTGCTATTTATAGTATGTAAATATGGCTTTCTAAACAAAAAAGGCAAAATATACAGTCGATTTCAAGCTGACATGTTCGACGAGAACGAAAAAATCGTCAGATATCGGGAGCGGGAGGAAATTCTGAAGAAAAAACAGAATACATCGAAGAATGGAATTCGTACTACGAAGTGAACAAAATAAATTTCCGTGAGCGTTAATATGAATTCTCGGGATTTTTAGATTTAATTGAACAATTTGTGATAAAATGTTACGATAACGTTTTAAAGTGTTATCGTAACATTACATATTAAAAATTACATTGTTTCAGAAAAATGTCTTTTTCAATAATGAGAAAAAGAAATTTTGATAATAAAAATTTCATATTTAAATAACGATGTATATTTTACGCGAAATAATTCATCTGGAGTTGTGACTTGGATAAGGGGGAGGAGGAATTAACGTTAACAATGTAATTCACGCTCCAACCACGGGCCGATCTACGGCAGTCCATCTAAACTTTCGTTTCATTTCCGGGATTATTTGTTATAAAATATTATTTGTTTATAAAATATAATTCCATATAAATAATCCTACCCTGTGGTTTTAAATCCGCGACTTTGTCAGTCCGGAGGGAATAACAAAAAAAAAAAAAAAAAAAGGGGGGGGGGGGGGGGAACCGAAAATTTGGAAAACGTCCGGATTTTGGATGTTGTACTGTAGTACTGTTGTTGTACTGTTTTCGAGGTTGTACTGTATTACCAGAGTTAATTTTCTCCTCAAAAATGCCAGAATTCTCTAATCAAGGCACTAAATCTTTGGAGAAAAGATAACAAAATGTTATAGATAATAATGATAATTATATCATTGGTTAAAAAATAAGGCTTTTTTTACAAACTTGAGATTGTATGATTAGAGCCCAATCAAGCACTATTAATTTATAAGCATTTATTTCTATACATAGCTAATTTCAAATCCTTTAATTTCAGACAAGCATACCTTTTGTTTCATAAAATATGTACCTGTATTAATTCCTATTTTATTAAAATACTTCTTTTTTTTACATCGATAGTTTTTTAATTGACATATTTTTTTATTTATTGCTACTATTAAGACTATGTAAAAATTTATTAAAAATTTAAATAAAATATATATATATATATATATATATATATATATCAGACTCTTGCTTTACCCAAAACTGCTACAGACTCTAAATCCACAAGCCTGGGGGAGTATAAAATAAAATATGAAAAAACTCCATTACACAACATATTGTGTGTGTGTATGTATATATATATATATATGTATATATATATATATATATATATATATATATATATATATATATATATAGAGAGAGAGAGAGAGAGAGAGAGAGAGAGAGAGAGAGAGAGAGAGAGAGGAGGGGGACTATAATGTAGATCAAGCAGTACTTACTCTGGGGCAGCAATACAAAATTTCCAACATTTCCTGAAAGGGATTGGACATTAGCATTAAAGTTTTGAACATTTGGCATTCCAACTGCTTTTGGAGGTGTTCCAGTCATTGGATTTGCAACAGCATTCTCAAAAGGAGGGATTGCAGGTGCAGTCATATATATTTCATTACCAGATACTCCATAACAACCAACACCTGGATTTAAAATAACTTGGTACTGGACATTTTGTGCAGGTAAAATATTTTGGTTATAACTTGGCACTAATAATGTAGGAAAAGGCATTTTAAACAATGAAGCCGGCTGATTAGGTAACTGAGTAGCAGATAGTGTACATCCTGTTTGAATACCAGATGATTGAATGTTATTTCCTACATCAATAACAGTACTTGCAGGATCATTAGGTACAGTTAGACTAAAATCAGTGCTTGCAATATCAGATGCATGTCCATTTTCTGCAATAAGTTCTGTCACCGCTTTGGCATTACCAATTTTATTGCAATCCTTTGGCATGATTAATTCTGAATCTGCTTCATTATTGTCAATATCTGAATTAATAGAATTTACAGCAGGTGCACTATCGATGGCAGCATTTGAATTACATTCTGAAGGGTTTACATTTTCTTGAGGCACAAAAGTACTAGTTGACCCACTACAGTCTTTATTGCCAGATACAACTATGCTAGTTTCTGAAATTGTATTATTTGCTGTTGTGTTTTCAACAGATTGGCTGTTTTCAAAGTTTGTTATTACCTGCACATTTGAAGATAATTCACGGTTAGAATTTGATTCCATATAAGTAGAATTCTTATCATTACCATCTGAATCAATATGAATAGTAGTTACTTCATTAATGCAATTAGTATTAATGCTCTTTGTATGTTGATTAAAATCTGTTATATCAGTATTCATATGATCAAGAATATTAGATACGGCATCATTGCTGTTTTTGTCAAGCTGACTGACTTTCTTTGTTTCTTTGTCTGTGAGAGAAAACTCTTGTGATACAAAAGAATTTTTGCTGTTACTGTGAATAGAACCCACTTTTGAACCACTGGAATCTTGAGCGATATTTCCTTCACAGCAATCTCTACTACCTAGAAAAAGAAAAGAGAAATAAATAAATAAATATATTTATAAATTATAAAGCATTTTGAATAAAACACAAAAGGCATAAATAAAAATTTAAACAGCACTCTGAGCACATGCATAACAGATTAGATTAAAAGTTATTGTTAAGATAATTTTACATAATGGAATTAAGAATAATGAGAAAATTTAATGTATAATATAAAAGTGATTACTAAAGCTGGAAGTTCAGGTAATAAAAAAATACTAAAACAGACAGGTAAATAAACAAAATAAAACTCCGAAACAGGCAGCAAAAAAAAAAAGACATTAAGTGCATATTGTTTCAAAAAATTTGAATTATATAGAGGTATTTAATTAATTTAGTCAGATCACACTTATTTTCGTGGCTACACATAATTAATACATGAGTTTTTTTTTTTTTAAAGTTAAATTTTGTTTTCTGTCACTTAGAATAGGTTTTAGAATAAAAAATGATCTTTTAACTTCTACGAAGCTAATTTGAGCATATTTAAAGCTTATAACATTTGTAGGATCCCTTTCAATAGAAGCTGAATTATCAATACCACCTTCAAATATTTTAGATGTTTTTTATGTAATATTTTAGATTTTTTTTTTTAGGCCATAAATTGAGGCCAATATAAGCAAAAAAAGGAATTTTTTTCAAATATACGACAAAAAGACAAAAAGCAAAGGCATTTTACCTCAACTTCTGGGTTTTCGTGTGCAACACATTAACACCTGTAAGATTTACAAATGCTGTGCAACAGAAGGAAAAATCAAGAAACATATTTATGTACAAATTAATATACAATGCAGAATACAACTGTTTCAAGGATACATTATATCACTTTAAGGATATGTTAGACCCCTTCAACTGGTCAACCTAAACTGGTCAACAAACTTTAAGTCCAAAAAATGAAATGGACAAAAATGGAAAAGAGAGATAGATATGCCATATACTCAAATTAGTGGATTTAGAGCCCACCTGAGAGAGCCAATCCAAAAACAGGGTGAAGAATAGCTCAGCCAATCTGAAGCACAGAACTAAAGGCCCCTGTATATGATACAAGAAGTTGAATCAATAAATTAACCATTCAAGTTCTGTCTGTACAACTTTCAATTTACATGATGCAATTTATTGAATAAACTGTTTGTCTCATTCCCGAGAACTTGGTCTATTTACACAATTCAACTTATTGAATATGCAATTTTATTTTTATTCGTCCGCAGTTGACTTGTGCTCAAACAATCTTGTTCATACACGTAACTAGAGGGGGTGCCTGGGGAATAAAGCTCGGGTACAGCTCGGAGAATAAAATTTTTTATAATTTTGTCCGTTTTTCAACATTTCGAATCGAATAAAATAATATAAAAAAGAGGTCGGAATTGTCCATTGTCAAAAATTAAATTTCAATAATTTTTTTTTTTCAATTTACCTTAGATTGTCCTGTAAAATTAGATAGAAATAGAGTCTTGGACAGAAAGAAGAAAGTAGTAGAATCTCAGGCAGAAAGATAGAAAACTGTCTTTAAAGAAAAATTAAAATGAAATACACTAAATTCAAATTATTTAATTTAAAAATGCATAAGTAGTCAATAAGAAATGCTTGAATAAAGTTATCAAATATGCAACTCATGCATGAGCAAAGTGAAAGTCTGTTGTTGTTGAGATCCAGACCGTCCGACTTACCAGAAAGGTGTAAGGTAACTGTTTGGACAGCCAGGAAGTGCCACCCAATTTAGACCGGAACCCAGTGGGGGAGGCATCCACAGGGACCGTACCCTCCTTCCCCTACCACCAACCTCTCGGAAAGACTTACATAAGCAATGAGTTCTCGAATTGATCAGTTATAGTCAAAAACTTGTATGATCTTTAGAATTGCAAAGGTTCATTCAAGAAGTTGTACTCAAGAAATTGTACCATTCAAGTTCCATTTTACATGATGCAAGTTTGCACAATACGTTGGCAGTTCAATTTATTGATTCAACTTCTTTCATCATGTACAGGGGCCGTAACACACTAGTTGGAGTGCCTCAAAATACAACAAAAATGTCCCAACAGAATGAAACAAGTGCCAATAAGATTAAATGAGTTCCAATAAGATGAAAAAAAAGTATAAATATCACAGAAGATTTCCAAAAGAAGATAAATGGGTACATAAAGAAAAGGGATAACATTACAGGTCACCCATGTATACAGATGAACCCCCGAAACAGTTATATATTGCCTCTATAGTATTAATTTTGTTTTGATCATGCAAAGTGTAAGTATGTCATATTCATTTGCGGATAATTAATTTGCTTAAATTTTTCCTCATTCTTTACGCAAAGTGTCTTTACCCATTGATTATAGTGCAACATGTTTGTAATAATTATGGAAATAACAAAAACATAAATAAATACATTCTCCTTTAGTATGAAAATAATACTTTTCATAATTATTCAAACAAACTTGTGACTTAAATTTTTAAAGATCATTATGATTTTGTTATAAGTAGGTTTGTAGGTTTAACCGTACAACATGAGTGCTCGTGCTATGACAGAAACTGCCTTTACTATTTAATATTCTCTGACTTAAGTCAACTATAACACAATTCAAAAGAGCAATATACAAACATTTTTTTAAATACAAATATTTAACTTTTAATAACTGTTTACTATTTTTAACTTACTGCACATCATAGACAGAAACTCATCAAAAACAGGATCAGCCTGAGTACGAGCTGAAATACTCTTGATGAAATATTCTGAGCCACCTATATCCTACAACAAATATAAATAGATAAGAGTAACCTTAAAATAAACATTTCCAAAAGAAATATGAAAAGTCACAACAAAGTCTATTCATTTTCAATTTTATTCATATTTATTAATAAAATACACCTTTTACAATTTTATGAAAAATCTAGCCATTAACCCTTTCGCGACAGTTGTCACGCCTGCATGTCGACTGCGAACTTGCATTCAAGGACGGACGGCACGCACTCGTGATGGAGAAAACTTTACCCTAAACGGCGAGTGGCACGTACACGTGTTTCTATGTGAAACGTTTTTATTTGAATTTATTTGTCTACTAGATGGCGTTAAATGTCCGTGGAAACAACTTCAATGTATTTTGTAGATACTTGACCTTGGCATAGGATCTAATGAATTATTTCTCCATTTCGAGTGGTGAAACATGATTCTGTAAAATAAACAGACAGACCACTTCTCGCAGCATCAGCTATTTCATAATTGAGTTCCGGTTCTCGTTTTGATTTCAGCTTAATGATTTCGTTGGTGAATCATTGGAATATAAGAGAGTATTTTTTTTTTGTTTGGGTTTTAGAGGCAGTGAAATTATTCGTTTATTTCGAATAAAAGAATGGGAGCAACTAACGAGTATTTTGTATTCAGATTTGTATGAAAAATATACATCAAATAGAAAATAAATATTTCTTTTATTCCTGGAAAAAGTAGATTTCTGTGTTGAATGGGTGATTTTTAGTGAATTTTTTTCGAGAGTTAAGCTTAGCACAAAAAATTTGCCGTCCTTTGGGAACAGTTCGGAAGCGAAGTGCTTCGTCCTTCGGGCCGTGGCAGTTCCGGAATGCCACCATCGCGAAAGAGTTAAGTGCAGTCACTTCATATGCCGTTTACAGAAAATGTCTCAAAACATACACCAATAAGTATATTAAGTATATACAGTGACTGCCATTTTAAGAATCAATGGTTTTAAGAATTAGCCGTCTTCAGAATCAAAACAACAGAAACAAACACAAACTCTGTTTTAACATTCTAAAATTTTTGCTTTAACAAATCATGATAGCCACTTTTAAGAATCCGTTTTCTACCTATTTTTTTTTTTTCGTGGAGATAGAAATGTGAACAAACATTCACTTTGTTCAAGGTTATCTGAAGGACTGGTTACTGTCACTTCTCTCCGGACACACAATGGGGGTGATTGTGACAGTGACAAAGTGGGCCTACATGAATGACAGAGAAATTTTCAGAAGGGGTTGGGGGGTGTAAAGCAAACTGGATTTATGACGAACAATTTATACAGTTGTACAATACACGGTACAATTGTACTGTTGTTACAATTTGTACAGTTGTACAATTTGTACAATACACAGTTTTTTTTTTCTGTTACGGTGCTCGGAATTATTGCTTTTTTGGGGTTCAGGGCTCTTGGACTTATCTGAGGTCATACAAGAACTGGTTGATTTTCGTTTAAGGACAGACATTACTCTTTTAACAAAAGCCTATGCAGGGGATCTGATCTGCTAATAAAAGGGCAGGGAGGGCACTGTTCTGGTAACAAAAGGGCAGGCAAGGAGCTGTGCCCTTAAAAGTGCCTGGGAGAAACTCTGCCCACACCTCAAGCAGAAAACAAAAATAAGGCCTTTTCAGCACAATTTCTTTTCTTTATAAGGCTACTTAGAACTTAGCAATACAATCACAGAAAAATTAAACAAATATACATTAGAGAGAGAAAAAATGCAAGTATTATAAAATAAGTATTTTTAAAGAATATTAAATATATTCTTCTATAAACATCCTTTTAAATATACTTTTCTATACTAAACAGAAATAAATAGTATGGATACACGCCAACTAATAAAACTTCAAAATCAAAGACAACCAAAAATAGGTTTAAAAGTCCTTTAATAAAATTTCCTTTCCTTGACGTACAAAATTGTACGGCCAAAGTGCTTTTGGGCATCACAATGCTCTTCATCAGTGGTAAGCCCTTTGCCACTGATGAAGGACCACTGATGAAAGGCATTGTGATGCCCAAAAGCGCTTTGGCCATGTAATTTTGTACATCGAGGAAAGGAGAATTCATTAAAGGACTTTTAAACCTATTTTTGGTTGTCTTTGATTTTAAAGTTTAAACAGAAATAATTAGAACTTCTTTTTATTTATGTCCCCTAGCCCAATTTTCTTTTCTTTGGCCGATCGGCGAAGGAATGGCGTAGCATGAAGACTCAGTCACTTACTGAAAGATGAGTCATGGGTTTGTCACACACACCGAAATTATTTGCACAAATATTCAAGATCGACAAAAGAAATAGGCCTTTTCAACAAAAAATAAGGCCTTTTTAAGGGCCCTTAAAAACAAAATGAAAAATCAAGTCTTTCTAAAGGTTTCTCAAGGCCCGTGGGAACCCTGTAAGATGTTGCACATAAAAAATTAAGCTCTTCTAATGACTTTTAAGGACCATGGGAACCTTGCAGGAGTAGAGTTTAGATAAATCGATTTTCAGGCAAAAAGTTCAGCAGAGCTCAGTGTGACAGAGTAGCTGTATAAAATGTAAAGTCATAAACTTCACTTTTGCTAGAGGTACAGTGATAATATATACAAAATTTCATGCAGACATTACCCGTAAAGCTGGACAAGAATTAGAGCCATCAGACTCTTTCACCTCTTCATTGGACATTTCTTTGTTGATATTTTCAGCAATTTTTTCAGCTAGTGGTGGATAACTAAAAAATTCATCAAGTGTGGCCTAAAATTTAAATGAAATTAAGATTATACATTTTTATAAAGAAAATATAAACAGATTATAAAAAAAAAAATTAAAGTTAACAGAAGCATAATATAATTTGTTGGTAAAAAAGCAGGTAAGAGTTGTTTTTTTTTCTCAAAGAAAAAAAATAAGATAGCCATAATTTCAAACAGGATACCCTGTTGGTCAGGATAGCTCAGTGGGTCAAGTATTCTAAAAAGGTGGTTCTTTATTAGTTTGTGAATCCTATGCAGATTTGAGAAAAAAAAAAATCCGCATTTGCAGATTTTTAACAGATATTTACAATGATAGAATCAGGATGTAATTTGACCAGCATTGCATCATATTTTGTAATGTACTTTATATTATTTTTTATAGATATTGAATAAATAGCATAATTTTATGATCACATAATTTTATGATTGCATAATTTTATGAAGCAATTTTTAGTTATGCATTTATAAAAACTAATGGTAAACATTTATAATTACTATTGACTACAGTGGGCTAAGTGAATGATTAAAAAAATGTACTTTCAGTCACAATTTGATAGTCCATAATTAGGGCAGTAATTATTTTGCTGCATGAATATCTATGAATTTTAAGGGGTCTTCTGAAATTTCACGAAAATCAATTATTTTAGCAAATTTAAAATTTTTTACTTATTATTGCCTAATTTCTATTATATATTTTGTTGACAAAAAATTGTCTGTTTTTCTTAAATATACAATGAGTGCAAAAGAACTTTGTGTCAGAAAAGGTTCGATAAATTTCTGGAATATGAAATAAATTCGTTTTTTTAGTTACATAAAGTCGCCATCCATTGCTCTGCCGAACAATCCTTTTTGAAATTTAAGAACATGCCACAGGTTAACAGACACTGTATTAAAGAAGAGAAAATATGTGTATGTAGAATGTAATATATATAAACACTGTACACTTAAATGAAAATGTTGATCTCATATAACATGGTTGATTGATACAAATACTGCCAGAATTTAAACGATTTATAAATGTAAGTATTAGTTTAGAAAAATTGTAATATAATACTTATTGATTTGCATAGTAGTTACTTTTGCTACTACTTTGTAATTGGAAGATTTTCTTAGAAATGTTAGTGTAAATCGTTGGTCGTGAAATTTTGGGATTTACCCATGATTGACTGCAAATTTTGTCTTATTTTTCAAAATAAAACTACTGTCCTGTCAATAATATATACCTAGTTAATACCCCTTGGTGCACATTTTGAATACTGCTAGGTTTGCCATGCCAACAATATTCAAAAGTGCACCACATGAAGAGGGGAAAAGGGGGGAGAGAAGCAGGTTCACTTTCAACTATCACATAACTCCTTGAGAGGAGCACGGTTCATTTTAAAAGAAATATGTTTGGTATTATATATGCTGCTTAATTATTATCTACAAACAACCACACAAATGAAATTTTATAATGAGCTAAAGGTTTAAAGTAGTGATTCCCAATTATTTTTGTTTGGAGCAACCCTTGAAATTTTTTGTAAAATCTTGAGGAACCTCTACTTGACTGGCATATTATATTCACAGGAGTCAATTACAAAATAGATGAGAAAAACCATAGAGTTCATCAATAATAACTAACTCATACTTTGAATAAAATATTACAAGACATTTCTGTTAATAAAATAAATGACAAACAATTTTGCTTTATATCTGCCTTACTAGTTTCAAGAAAACAATTTATAAATATTTTGTAATCCTTTTGCGTTATGATAGTTGTTTCCATAAAAAAACATTTTGAATTTTATTGTTTTATGATACATTAATATGCTCATGTGATGTCATTAATAAAATTTTATTTTTACTGGTTTGGCATTCTTCTATTATTATTCAGCTTCTAAAAATGTGCATTCTTCTATTATTATTCATCTTCTCAAAATGTTTATTTGACAACCTTACGACAGACATGGTACAGACCTCCACCAGAAAAAGTTGAACTTTGTAAGATATATTTAAATTAGTAATGTATCATATTTAAAATAGGAGGCATACGGTTTATCCAAGCAATTAATTTCGTACCTTAGCCTTCTTCAGCATGTGTGGCTGATATAAAAACAAGGAACTTGGGCATGCACAATGGAGTTATTTTAGTCTGATATAACAGTGTGTTAAATATGTCCATATTATTTTGCTTATTAGTAAGATTGATTTATTTTTCTCTGGTGAGTTCTTGTAATCTGTAGTTCTGCATTCAGTTAATATAGAACAATGAATTTTTATTTCAAAACATGTGCCATGTGTATAGTATATATTAGTTACAGTCGTATATTAGTTTTAAGTCATTTGTTACAGTGGGCTACTGTTACAAAGTTACTGTTTTATATTAAGGAAGCAAAAGTTCAAATTTTCTTTCTGTTAAAGTATTGTATTTTTCAAAATCCTTTATTTTCGTCCATATTTGTTTCCAGGTAGTGACTGACTAAAATAGGATGAGGCATTTATACCCAGAGCTAATAATATAATAAAAACAAAAAAATAGTCAATAAATTTGCAACTGTTTTTCAGAGAACTGGATTTGCTCTAGTATTGAAAGTATGTTAAATTATAAAGAGTTATAGAAAATTTTGTTATCAAGGTTCTCAGCAGGGAGATTAATATTTTGTTATCAAGGTGTTCTCGGCATTTAAGATTAATGATAATATAATCAAGGGGAAAAATCACCTTTAGTTTGGATTCTGAAGGAAATTTTGAGATATTGGGGGAGATTCAAAATATTTGCAACAAAATACAAACTTATTACTATTTTGCTAAAAATAATGTAAGCAAATATTCATGGGAATATTTATATTTTTAATACAGTAATATTATTAATATGCATTTATATATTACTATCTTTTTATTTTTCATATTTTCTCTTCACTTTTTTCAATTTTAAGTTTATCTTTAAATCATTGTTAGTTAGTTTTCTCCTTTTTTTCCATTTCTTAAAACTTTTCCAAATTTCCAAATTTTTTATTTATCTATTTTTAGTTAATTTTCTGAATATTTTAAACATTTATGGTTGCTAGATACTTTCTTATTTTGCTTAAAATCTTACAAATATATTTCAGGACTTTTCATTGTGTTTCATTATATTTGTTATCCAGGATATCCTAAAAAATTTCATTTACTATGTAATATTTCAATACTTTCTGAGGAAATTTAAAATCCACTTTTACTCATTTTGTTTTAGGGGTTTTTTAGCAAAATTACTCATTATTTCTAGTATTGCTTGTCATTTGGATATAATGTCATTTGAAATGATAAATGTTATTCAGCCTTCAACCCTTGGCTCACATGGAAACATATATTTTATTAAGTATCCATTTATGTTTTATATTTCAATTTTATAATTCAAGCATTGTCTTTCTGCTTATAGACAGAGTCTATGGGGTTTGTAGTGATACACTATAAGCCGCCACTAATGCTTTGTGGTACATGATAGAGAAATTTAAGGAATGTGAAATGTGTCAAATAGCGGAGGGGCAGCAGCACAAGCTACAATTTTTTAATAGAGATTACATTTTTATTCATATTTCTACTATTCTTATCACTGTATAGCTAGGATCGCTTAGTAAGTATATTTTCACATGTATTTAAATTTCCTTTGCTCCCTTTTAGGTCATTCTTAATCACCTTTCCATCTCTTACCTTGTTCACACTTTAATTTTGAAATATTCCTTTATATTAAAATATTTTATGAATATTTTTTAAAAATATTTTTTATATGTGTTTTTTGAATTAAATGCCATTCAAATTATAGTATCCATATTCAACTGTTAATTGAAAATGTTTGAAAATTAGATCCCATAGGGTTTAATGTATTTCATTTTTTCAACTCGGGTTCAATCCAAAACTAATTGGGTGATATTATTCATTCATATTCCCATAGGTCCCACAGACCATCTGAACAACATACTAAAATTTCATTTTGATAAAGTCATTTTTACGGCAGTTGTGCTGACAGACAGACAGACAGAATGAACAAAGTCATTAACACTTTTCAACTATATTGTAAAGTGTTAATAAAATGAATATAAAAGTTCATCTAAATTAGAAATAAGATTACATTTAAAATGTTATATCTTGTATGTATTCATCTTACATAAGTAACATTTTAAAATTTTATGCATTTCATCCACTCTTTGTATTTTTATGTAAAATTATTTTATTATATTTACCAATAAATAAAACATATTGAAATAAAACTTATGAAAATGCGAATTCCAATATAAATTTCACTTATAATACCAAATTTTTGTGAGATTTTCAGACTCCCCAGTCAAAAATCTCATGCTATGCTACATATATATATATAATTTCAATTAATGATCAATCTTAGGTATATATAATACAAGTAAAATAAAAATTCTTCAATTATATATATATATATATATATATATATATATATCATGGGTACAATTAATAAAATATGAAAAATGTATTTGCTTTATGAACACTGTCAAATAGCATTTCTTAACAAAACAGTAGAATATTGAATTAACCAATTATAAATACAATTCCCTTACTAAATCATCATGCATCAAAGCAAACGTAGGCACAGTTTCAGGATACTGCATCTGATTCTGCATAGCAGATTCATTCAACAATCTTCGTCTTGGGATAAAACTACAATATAAAATAAAAGTAGTCAAGGAATATGCTCAATTGCATAATACAATTTATAACCATTAAAAATATTATATCACTGACACACAATTATAGTTCACACTATAATTAGAGAATTTTAAAGTACGAAAAAAAAAAATTGTGTTTCAATTGTAGTTTCGGATTTAAAAGTTTATCAAAACCTGCTCATATATCAAATACAAAGTTTCCAATTAAAACATCTCTTTTCAATCAATCTAAATTCTAAATATAAATAGTTGAGTTTACTTTTAAAATATATCTTAAACATTCAGTTCAATTTGATGAGGATTGCATATGCCCATACAGAAAGCATAATATTATTGCATGCATCCTATGTAGATTGCATACTCTCACACAGTGGATCAATGGAAAGTCTGCACAGTGAGCATATATATCATTAGCTGTGGCAGCTAAATGAAGTCCATTCCGAAAAGAGTGACTGCTAGCTGTGGGCACTGCAGTGAGTTTTAAATATTAAAAAAACTTTCTAAATACCTAGGCTTTCTCAGGCTTTGAACTTTTAAAAGATTTTGGGCCCATTTTCTGAATAATCTGGCAATTCAAGGTTTACCCTGCTAAAAGTAGGGCAGTAATTTCATATTAGTAATATCTTGACAAAGTACGATTAAAAAACATGTGCTTAGAAAAGTATATCAAAAGATGAACAATGTTTACAACAAATTATCAGTTACAACAAATGTTTCAGTTATGCATATATAACCGAATATGCTAATAGAAAATCTAGACATCCTATTTTAGGTGCTTAAGGACACCAAAAATGTATATCTGGCCAGTTTATGTTTGTAGTATGGGGAGCAAATGAATTATATATAGCGCTATAACACATAAACAAGAGTTCTCTTAATAAATGGAAAAAATATGTGTAACTACCAAATACATCCAGTGTTGCTTATGATTTAAAATATGTGCAAATTCTAATAGTATTCTTTAAAAAATTCTATACTATTAAAAGTTGGTTATGTATATTTGTGTGTGTATATATAATATACAGTGTGTCCCAAAAAGATTGAAACACGCTTTAATTCTTTACCTGCTGGAGATAAGTGGGCAATGTAAATTGCAAAAATGTTGAAAGCAAGGTAGGAAATAAGACTGTGTTAATGAAATAGTATCATTAATTTAAAAAAGTTACACTTTTTAAATTTTTATACAACCCCCTTAGACAAATTCGGTCAATCAGAAAAATTTTATTTTTAATGTAACAAGATCATTAAAAGAAACCGCAAATCTGTATCTTTAAAATCAACTGAATTATGATAAAGGAAAAAATCTGACTTATGCCACATTTCCGTACCATGTGAAAGGCTGTTTCATCAGTGAAAATAGGGATTATAAACAAATTAAAAATGGGAATTTAGATCAAAAATACGTTAATATGTGTCAAAATTTTTAATCACAAATGCATCTAAATAAAGCATTACACAGACAGCGATCATATAAAGCAGTGGTACTCACTACACGGTTGGGTATCCTATGTATTATCATCCAGGTTTATCATTTTTGTGATGTGTCACAAATTTACATTTCTAATTTGATATAGGGTTCCCATCCACAAAGTTCAATTTTCAATTAAATATAACTCGCTCAATTTTAAAGATACAGATATGCAGTTTTTTTAATGATCTTGTTGTATTAAAAATAAAATTTTTCTGATTGACTCAATTTATCTAAGGGGGTCGTATAAAAATTTAAAAAGTGTAACTTTTCGAAAATTAATGGGAGGACTATTTCATTAATGTAGTCTTATTTCCTACCTTACTTTCAACATTTTTGCAATTGACATTGCCCACTTATCTCCAGCAAGAATTAGAGTGTTTTAATCTTTTTGGGACACCCTGTATATGTCGGACTAAAATATAAAATAAAAACAAATTAAATTTAAATTTTAAAAAATGCAGAAGTGCACCTATATGAGTCTTGAAGTACCTGTGTACCAACATACAGTACTACTTAAAAAAATAAATAATCCCACATATGCAACCATAGCAACTCCAAAATTAAAAAAAAAAAAAAAAAAAAGTAGTGGAAGTAATCAGATCATAACTGTTCTGTCTTTGATAGAAAACAAAAAAAGTTTTAGTGAAAATTTTAAAAAATGCAGAGGTGCACCTATACGAGTCTTGAAGTACCTGTGTACCAAATTTCATGGTCACACAATGCTTAGATTTCCCAGTACAGACTGGACACACAAGCACCTTCATTATGTTAAGATTTGTAATAGGAATTTCTTTAGCAATAAAATAAATTAATTTTATGCCTCTCTCTTCTATCTCCTATTCAGAACAGGCTCTTCAGTACCATCAATATAGAAATTGAAAGAAATGCTTGGTTCAATTGTAAAAATCCATAACATATAAAATTATTTTAATAATGAATCTATTAGCGGATAATCAATTTGATGAGATTATCCGTCTAGATCAGAGTTTACCAAACTGGTCGATGGGTCTATCCAAGGGATTGATAAACGGCTGAGAGTTCGAAAAGGGGCCAATAAATGTTTGTGACACGCTTTCCATTGTGTATATATTATATTTAAATATCACATATTTTTATCTCTGCAACAAAATTCTGTATATGTTTAAAAAAGTAAATTATTATTATTACCAGTATGTATACATGACAATGCCTGGGACTTACGATGCAAATTTCTGAATAATTCTGTTGCATAAAAATTACATACTGTACTACTTAAAAAAATAAATAATCCCACATAGGCAACCATAGCAACTCCAAAAGCTAAAAAAATAAAACAAAGTAGTGGAAGTAATCAGACCATAACTGTTCTGTCTTCGATAGAAAACAAAAAAGTTTTAGTGAGGGAAGTAAAATTAAAATTTTAAATACTCTTTTCCAAAGTTTTTGTTGAATTCAAATGAAATTTTCACAGAATGCTTATAATGATGAAATAATTGCACATTTAAAAAATAAAATAAAATAAATAAATAAATAAATGTTTATTTATTTATTTTTATTATTATTTTTTGCAAATTTGAAAAATAATGCTTCAAAGTATTATTTTTTAAATTTGCAAAGTTAGAAAACGAATAGATAGGTAAGTTTTATATTAGAATAATAATAATTATTATTATTGTTATTCACAGCACTCTTAGTTAAATTATTTTCATATAATAAACATTTGGGAATCAAACATCTGAAGGTTCATTATGAAGGTGTCAATGAGTTAAAGAGTTAGTTCGCAGATCCCTGATCTAAATGCAATTTTATCAGACATTTCAGACACAGAACTTTAATTCTTGCTTCAATTTTGACAGATATATTGGAGATTTCTAAATATACAAAAACAAATGATAAATAGAGCAATAAGATAAGGAATTTAAATGCTAATATGACAAAAGAGTACATAAACATACCCTTTTCTTTTTGGTGAACAAAATTCTTCAGTCCAGTCCTTTTTAACTTTCATTGGTGTTGTAAGTGATGAAATTTGAGATCTGTCCAATGATAAAACTATTCGAGGAGAATTTGTCTCAGGAGCCCTATTATAAGAAGGCGGATCCGTAAGATAATGAGGAGTAACAGAACTTTCCATTGTAGTTAGAGTTATATTTCCATCACTAGCAGTGATTTCTGATGATCGATAAACTACATTTTTATTGTTAACCGTTGTTTGTACTTCAGAAACAGCAGCAGCAGAATTCAATCTTTCATGCAATGAACTGGAACTAGCAAGTTGTGTTGAACTGCTGGAATCGGTACATGCATTTTGAGTCACTTCAGTGGAAGTGGTATGAAAAGTAGTAACACTATCATTAATTTGAGAAGGTGCAGAAACACTTGGAGGTTGAGCAGTTCTTTCAAATGAACTTTTCGAAAGGCTTGATGATAATGGTATGATAGAGTGTTCAGTCTGAATGCTTCTATGGTCTACATCAAGATGGTTGCGGTTTGAAATTAAATCTACCTGTACAACTTCATCCTGAAAATGAGGCTTCGATGAGATAGTAGAATCTGTGTAACATGCTTTATCAATACGAACAGCATTTTCTTTGGAATGAGATATGTTTAAAGAGGTACTAGCATGACTAGTTGAAGCTTTTCCTTCATTGGTTCTGTAAATTTCTGAAAGAATTTATAAAAAGAAGTATAAACAATTAATCAGCAGCGATCTTCAAACATATATCCTATATAGCTAAAATTATGATTTTTATGTTCAGTAGTCCCTGACTAGTAGGCCCCATATTTTAATTAGCCACTTTTGGTTAATTACTAGCTACTTTTGAGCATTAATTACTACATAAATATCACTAAAATGTAAAAATGCAAGTTCTAGAAAATTATACACAATACAAAAATAAAATAATATTCAATACAGAATTATATATTTATAAATTACTTTTAAATGTTATACTTAATGAACATATACATACACAAAATGATTTAAATAATATATATTAAACATACAAAAATACTAGCATTAACTTTCGTCTTAAACCTTTTCAGTCCCATGGCACAATCAGTTGTTAGATCTGGCCAATTGCCTCGCGAATCACGGGCCACGATTTACTGTCAATCACGATTTTTGTCACATTGAAGATAATTTCTGACGACCAAAATTTCTCAGAAATCCTTTCAGTTTCACGACGCAGGTAGATCGGACCGATTGCCTCGTGGATCGCGATTCCATAGCTACGCAACATGTGAATCATGGTCAATCATGATTTCATCACAGATACTGGAGGTGTACCTAATTAGCGAAATATTTTAGAGAAAACTGTAAATGTGTCTCCTGCGTGTGCAGGTCGCAAATTTGATCGAATCGGGTTTTTTTTCTTTCTTTTATAGGATTCTTCCGCAGGTTCACAATTATGTTCTTTCCGAGTTGAGTACTTCCCCACATTTTAAGTTTTTTGCTCGATGAATTTTCTTCTTACAGCGGATGGAACTGTTGAGGTGCCCTGCTAAAATAATCCTTTCCCATATATCTTCATCTTCTAATTATTCTACCTTAGAGTATCTGACTGAATTATCATATTTTGTTTTCATATATTTTGAATTTAAAGGCAGAATTAATTAAATTTTTGAATTATTTGCAAAATCAAATCGAATTTAAGCCAATGGAAATTTTAGCTGTAAAACACTAATCTCTTAGCATCCCTGTTTATTTCTTGGAAAAAAAAATTATTATTTCTAATATTTTTAGGGTTATTGTGTCAAAGATTTTTTTTATAAATCCTCTTATTCATCAATTCATAACTTCAGAATTTTGTTATGTGTTATGTATTTCTCACCATGGCAACCTTACTGAATATTTATTTGTTGTTATTAATATTTTCGTGTTGTCTGAAACTGTTTAAGTATTTTATTTTAATATTTTAAAAATGTAAATAGCTATTTTCTGGTTTCTGCCTTCATTTTGAAAACATACAAGTTTTTATAGCTGCTGTTTTATAGCTAAGGAATGAAATTAAATGAATTGAATGAATTTAAATCAAATAGTGTAATTTAAATTTATCTCTTTCTTTCTCTAAATCGAAAGCCCCTACTGTACACAAAACATAATATAAAAGTATATACCTACATAATTTTAAGTATTTTCAATCCATAAATATACCTCAACAGCCAGGTGTATAACATATCAATATAAATTTGATTTCAAACACCTGTTGTTGTTGAAAATTTTATGGCCACTAATTTTTTTAGTTGACCACTAAATATTTTGTTCTTAGTGGCCAGTGGTCACAATTAAAAAACCTGAAGCTGAATCATTACTTAAAGGTGACTGTGAACGTAACCCCATCTCAGCTAGGCGTCGTGAGATGGTGGAAGGTACCACGGGTGGTATGGAAGAGGCTGTAGCACATTGGATAGTGGACAATATTGCTATTGGGCCAGTTCGTGCCAGTCGCACAATCATCCAATATTGCCTTGCATTCGTGCACATTGGCCTTCCAGAACCTTCATTCCGCCAATGAGTTCCTTACAGCAACCATTGCTGCCAGCACCTTTGCACAGCAGTGTCCGTTCGGTGCAGGTGGCGGCCTATTGCTCGGTATGACTAGCCAGCTATACGGCAGTGCCAGCCCGACTATACGATAATGTTCAAACTTGTCTAATTGTTTATAAAGTTTGCGGCAACGTCGTAATGGCATTATTGGTTGTGTCTCCACGGAACTGCAACGTCAATAACAAGCAAAAATAAACCATCCACATTTTTAACTTGTTTTATGGGGTGCTAGTTGAGCAGTAGAAACACACGCTATAACCGAAGTTAACACTCATTGGCCTTACAAATTTAATCATTTGCATACTTCGTATAAAGGAATTTGCATGCAAAATTTTGAGATGATTGGATTATTTTTTAGGGGTGCTTCGTTTTTTTGCAAAAGAGTGTAATAAATAAAATGCTCCAAACTGCAATGTGTTTTAATTTTCACTTGCCAGGAACTCCTGGGGACCTATTTCCCACAGGGGCTCTTAGAGGTCCAAACCATTATTGGCTTTGGGAAATCATTTCTTATCTGCTTTATTAAATTAGCAATGGCATAACATTTGCCATAATTGAAAACAGCAATGGCATAACATTTGCGATAATTTAAACTTTCTGACTTTATTCATTTATAATTACAAAACATGCCTACATGCATATGAACATTTTAAAATGTAAATTAGTCTCATATAACCAAATCAAATGTGACCAGCAAATCCAGTTAAGCAAAAATTCAACTAATACAAGAATTATCGGTAAAAAGCATCAATTAATAACCCTATTTACAAAATGTGGTGAAAAGAAAGTTGAAATAAAAATATTTAAGTTAAATATCAAAAATAAAATGCATTGATACTAAGAGAAATTTTTCTTTTTTCTACAGTCACTATGGGGCGATTTTGTTTATTTGCATTTACAGAAAAAGTAATACACATAAAACTATTTTCAAAGATACATCATTTTAACACAAATACTGGGAAAATAACAGAGGGAATTCAAAGTAATTAGAAAAAGAGGAAAATACGGCACTAAAAATTAGGAGTGTAAAATTAAATTACTGTAAAAATATTCATGCAAGGTATAAAAAATTCAGGCATAACAAAACTAAAGAAAGAATACTAAATTTTTCATTTCTGAAGTGGTGAGCGATGCAGCAATAAAAAGTTGTAAGTTTTTATTTTATCTTAGTTGTGAAAAAAATGTTGATCTAACAAATATGAAAATACATCAGAACTGCATAATTTGAACCCAAATACAAGAAAATCTGATGTGGACAACACATGACTTTTCTTATATAATGCAATGAATTTACTACTTTAAAAGTAAAAACAATAGGTTATTCTTATAGTAGATATATTCTTTCCAAGATATTGAATTTTCGTCAATTAGTCATCATTTTCATTGATTTAGCTTCATTTTTATCCATTTAGCGAGTTTTTCGTTAATTTAGCAACATTTAAACAAGTCGCCAAGTTGGTGACATTCCACCAAATTCGTTGCCAAAATCTCGCCAAGCATGGATGGAGAAATAAGTTATTCTTACAGCAGATAAATGACTATTGGCATTTAAATACAAAAGTATTACTCAAAGTATCTTTTTTCATGAATGGAGCGAGCTAGATCCACGAGAATGATGTCACCAAATTTATCGCATGATATTATATATGAAAAGTGAAGATGTTTCTCAATAGGTAATACTTTTTTATTATTTTACATGATTTTTTGATAATTTTTTTAAAAAATGTGCAATATCTTGAGAACGTGCATGCTAGCATTCTAAAATTTCTGTCAATCATTTTCTAATGAAAAATTACATAAGAAAAGTCTATTTGCGTAATTTTATTAAAGGTTTTGATTTTTTAATGATTTTTTCAAATTTCACTCGAAAATTTAGGGGGGTTCTGAACATTCAATTGCGTATAAAAGCAATAGGCAGTATTCACGGATAGTGATTTTTGTACCAAATTTTGTTCGAAACGGTCCATTCATTCGTCAGTTATCATCTCCAGACTCAATGATACACACTAACACACACACACACATACATATACTTTCACACACAGACATCACCTCAAAAATGTTTGCTTCGTAATCAGGGATACTTGAAACGTGCTCTTCCATCGAAAACTCAAATTCGAATTTTTAACCCCGTTGTCACATGGTAATTTCCAAAATATGTGACATTATGAAATTTTGGAGAAGAAGGCGACCTGCAAAGGACGGTCCCTAGCCCTGTTACAAATTTGTATAGGGTCCCCCTCTGGCCACCTGCAAAAGAGAGGGTCAGTGGAGCTGCCTGGGTGGTCTTACACAAGAGGAAGACAGAACGGGGGGAAAGCGGTCGTTGGGGGCGCAATTAAGCCCAGAGGTTCGCGCAGGAGCGTGGGACTCCTGGCCACCTGCAAGTGATAATTCAGGGGCTAGTGGGCAAGCCCTGCTGTCATGGAGCTGGCCACTGAAAGTGGAGGCCAAGCTGCCCACCAATAATATTGAGGGGGGCTTAAGTTCTGTCAGCAAATAGTATTTGAGTAGGAGGAGAGATAGAATTGAAAGTTTTCAGAGAGAGGTTTTTCTGAAAAAAAAGAAATCGGGAGTGCCTTAGTAGATTTGGTGGAGTGAAGGTGTGCTCCTGAGACGTGAAGAGTGCGGTAGTTTGTTTTCCGATCGGAGCGAGACGATGCTCCGCCAGCCTCCGTGTACCCGAGCCCTTGCAGCATCCTGAATTGGAAGGTAGGCCTCTTTGGCATCATGCAGTACTCTCTTGGTTTTATCTCTCCTCTCTCAGTCTTTCTTTATCTCAAGCTGAAAATTTGGTTAGGGTTATAGTAATTGAGGAATAACAATGATATTCAATGTTTAATTTTGATGTATCAAGGCTTTATGATGTATTGGTAATTTTAAGTGTTTTTAGTGATTTTATGGGGCGTTTAATGTAAAGGTCGAGATTAGCGGTCGCCACATCGCCAGTGGCGACTAAGGAATTACTCTTGGCGACCGTAAAATGTAATGTCTATCGCCAAAAATGGCGACCTGCAAAATTTACATGTTTCTATATCAGAACGTCAAAAGTCTAATCTCTGTGGAGTTTCAGGAACACCCGCACGGATGAGCCTAATTCCTCTGAACCAAACCCAAATTAGACAGTCGGTAAACAAGACTGGTATCATAAAGGGTTTTTCATTGTCGTCCCCCCCCCCCCTCGGGAGAATATTCCGTAGGTATCCTATTTATTTCTCCCCAACCCAGCCGTTAAAAGTCTTACTTGCCCATGGCGATTCAACTTAAACGATCTATTAACGAAATCGTGATCGGCCTAACTGCGATAGTCTAAAATGACTCTTTTCCTAAACAATCCCTCTGGGGAGTGAGAAAAATCTGTCAAAAATCACCACAATACTGCTACGGCTGTTAGTTTATTGCACCTGCAGCCGAGAATGAGTGCTACTGCTATCCACATTCCTATCTCCTTCCTCCCCGTGATCTCCGATATGTTTACTTTTGAGGCATGCCCGGGCGCAGCGCATTCTATCAATTGACCCCAACAGCACCTTACCGAAATTCGGAGTGGCCCCACTTTTACATACTGTACTAATAGAGCTTTCATCATTTTTACATTTGCCTTAAATTTTTAAACTGTTTCCGAAAGCGGAATTAAAATCGCGCATTAAAATAAAAATGCCCCCGCTATTTTCAGCTTGTAAATTTATTTATTGGTTAAATATTCATAACGTATTTTGCATCATGATAAATTAAAAAAAATAATCCATGTACAATAGTTTTGGGTATACGCTGTAGCTGGGAATGCCAGGCGCTAATAAAAGGCGTCAACCTTCGGGATGCTTTTCGGAGCTAAATTGCCGATATTGCGACGTTATGAATTGTTCTATTTCAACTTACATATATATGTACTGTTCATTAACGATCATATAGTAAATATGAACGACGATGGCAAAAATTGCGCGTAGTTGCTTCTATGCTGCCTAGATATAATCGCAAAAAATTCGCAATTGTTAAAGTTTCGGCGCGCAATAGTTTCTCCATCCGAGAAATTTCAGATTTCCTGTTATAGATGATACCTTGTTTTATGTTATTAATCTGTCATCGATGATGTAAAAAACTAAAAATGTTTGTATTCTTAAACTGTTTACCGCTTAGTTGTGTTTTCATTAGTGCCAACGGTAAACAATTATCAATTCAAAGTTAAATCGGCTCGATTTTCAACTTATCCGCGGCCAAAGTTGGTTCATGCCCCACCCCGTTGATTAGAAAATTCGAGTAAAGCAATAAAACGGCCTATGTTTTTAGCGATACAAACAGATATTTTTTAAATTCAAAAATGTCAAAATATTAAATAAAATCCAATTTCTTCAAAAGGATAAAGAATTTAGTTGTTATAAAATAAACATATTAGAGAAATTTTACAATAAAAATGGTTGCTAAGTTTATAATGTCCGATAATATAACGGGGAAAATGACCGAAATATCGGGATCGCGATAATTTTAAAATTACAGACTAAGTGATCAAAAGGTAGAAACAAGAATATAGATTATTTAAAAATCGCAGAAACTCATTGGTAAAATCCCATAAATTAAAAAAAAAAATGAGTGGCCGGATTTCTTAATAAAAAAGGCATAAATATTAATAGTAAATGCTTCATCAGCTGTGAAAAAAAAAGATCAAAATAAGAGAATTTAAAAACTTAAGAAACAGGCATATTCAGAAATAATCTGTAATTTTGGCAAAAAATTAAAGCTGACAAAATGTTGAATAAGTAAAGTGTTATGGGAAAAAAGGAATTTAACATTGACCCCAAAAGTATTTGAATCAGCTTCATGGTAAATGAATTTTTTTAGATGACTTGGTAAACAATTATAAAACACTGAAAAATTCCTATAATAAGAAAAACTTCGGTAAGATTTAAAACAGGGTTAAAAAATGAGTGACAATAAATGTTTAAAACATTCAGAAAATGATAAATGAAAGATCAAAATTTTGAAAACTTTTAGGAAATGGAAAAGATGGGGATACTGACAGCGACTTGCAGAAAACTTAGATTTAGAAAAAACACCTGAAATAAAGTTTTGAAAATGTATTCAATATCCAAAATGAGAAGTTAGCAATAAATGCATGTTAACAATATTACTCATTAAAAAATAAATATATATTTATAAATTTGTGTTATCAGAAAAATTAAGTTTTGTATTTTGCCAATCTCTTAAATTTCCCCTAATTTTTACCCCACCTCCTCATCAAATAATAGATCTTAATAATAGAAAAGTAGATCTATTATTTAGTTTTCCTTGTTAACATAGTAGTGTCTTTCACCTAACTGAAGTACTCGTCATCTTAAGGTATGGAGAGAAGGATCTGTTGTTTTACTTATGTCTACCATATAATAAACCTGTAAATAAGTATGGGTTGAAGACCCAGACCGTCCGACTCGTCCAAAGGACTAAGAGCAACTATTTGGACGGCCGAAATAAGTATGGGTAATATATCTGTAAATTTTTTAATTATAAAATATTTAAACACAATTTTGCATAACATCAAACAAGTTGAAAAAAAAAAAATCGCACATTTTTCAGTTGTCAACAATTGGCCTCATCATGAACCTACCAGCCAGTGACTGACTGCTTTGAACCCAGGCATTGTTTACAATGGGTTTTATTCCTTCCCTTTAATTAATGTTCCTTATTATTTCCTATCAATAAGAAATGTATTAGCACTTGCATTACACATGAATATTTATAACCATCATTGTTCTTTTATGAACCCCTTATAAATATCCTCCGCCCCCACCCCCCTTATATTATAAAAATTTATGTTTGTGTATATAAAATGATGCATAAGTAATTAAGTATTTCTATCTACTTTTCTGATCTTAAGTAAGCAGCCTAAATTATGAGGATTCTAACTATTATCTTCAATTTGTGCAATTAAAAAAATTAATTTATCAAGAATATATTTTAAAGTAAGAGATATGTAATTATAAAATTTTCTGTATATTTGCAATTTTGTTTTGTTAATTTTTTTTTTTTTATGCTTTGAATTTAAGTTTTGAAATAGATAAATTATCTGTATCTTTTTTACTACATGTGGGCCACATTATGCAATGCATTCTTTAGCTAAAATTTATAATTGTGCCCTTTCGTATGCAATGTGCTCCTTTTTTAAAGTCAGCAACCTGCCCTTTTGAAATCCTAGAATGGACCCTGTAAATATATATATATATATATATATTAGAAAGAAGTAATAATAAAAATAATTAATTCAAGTAATCTTGAAATATTAACATCACCATAGAAGCAAAACCACTACCATAATGCCGATAATAGAAAAGATCAGCACCGGCTCAAATTCGGAGATTAAAAAGAATTAAATTCATCTTCAGGTCTGAGTATTTAATTCTATTTAACCCAAACAAATGCCTGTTTCAGATTGGAAAATAGTACATTACTATAAATGTCCAAACTCGGACTAGAGGCACCATAAGATAAAAAAATGAAGATAAGAAGCATTAGGAAAATTTGTATTAACATGTGGCAGGAATCCTTCTTCTTTCACCACATGTATATGTGACCAACCTCAACAGTATAATAAATATCTAGAAGTACCGGAATGAACATGACGAAATACAACCTAGGAGGCAGTGCGAACGCTCACAGCGACACTCCCAGACCCATCCAGTGAGTCAGAACAGGAGACAGGACTATTACCCGTATAAGCAAAATAGAATATGTACATGCAGCAAAGATGAAAATTCTTACTAAACAAGAGATTCATAGAAGAAATGGATAAACGAAAATGCCACTATACACCATTATAAGGGCCCTCGAATCGTAGTTTCAAACTGGTTAAAGTTACAAAATTTTAGCAAAAATATAATTGAAAACATAATATTAATATATCTTATTTTCAGATGTTTTTGATTTTTCTAATTTTTTTTAGCTTATTTTATTACTTTTCATTTTTATTTATTTATATAATTAATAAATAATTATTATATATATATATATATATGCTTAGAGCAAATTGAATGTGTTCGTGGGAAAAAAAAATTGTTAGAAAATTGGGGGGGGGGGGGGGGGGGGGGGGAGATCAAAATCGAGTACAAAATTATGGCCACTAACATAATCAAAGTGGCCAGTGAGCTTTATGAGGTCACTGGCCACTGGCTACTATTGATTTTTTTTAATCTAAAGCCTTAGTTTAATGACCTAACATGTTAAACTTTTACGATGTGTCAATACTTCAAGTGAGCAATTTTTGGCTCAGACCTTTTCATGTTTCTTTTAACTGTAAAATATGTAAATAAAATTGTTTCGTTATTTTAAATTTAATCTTGGTCCTCATTTCCAAACCTTTTTAATTAACTTTTTAATTTTCAGATTAAACAGCTTGCGATCACGTTAGCCATAAACTTAATGTTCCATGAACATTTTAAGTATTTTAGCGTTCAGATCGAACGTGAGGTGGTTTACCTCGCAACATTAATGGTTCCGATGACCAGGATCCGAAATAAAAACAATTGATAAAATAACTGAAAAAAAAATTTTTTCTTGGCAATAAATTAAAATTAATGTACACTAAGAAAATGGCTTCGAGACCATACGAAATAAAAATAATTAATAGAATTACTGAAAAAGTTTTTGTGAGTAGGCTAAATTTTACGTTAGGTGCGCTAGGAAAATTTTAAATAAAGTATATTTTTTTCGGAAATGAGGATTGTAAAGGAAGTAAAAAAAAAAATCATGTTTTTCAATTCTTTTCTTCAAATTGTTATGCCATGGTAAGGGGATATATGTATTATTTTAGGGAAACACGGGAACAAAATACGAGAATTTGAGGAAATTAGGAATATTTGGTATGCATATTAGGAGTGTATTTTATATTGTGAAAGTAGAATTTTATGTACGAGAATTTTAATGTTAAGAGTGTATTTATGTTGCATGAAAATTTGTGTTTATTATAAGTGATAGGATTTTGGTAATAGGGGAGAATTGCATTTTGGATATAGAATTTTGGTTAGGAAATCTCAGAAATTTTTTTTCCACGTTTCAGTCATGGCAGAAGAACGGGACGATGCCCCAGTAGCTCACGTCAGCAAAATTCCGGGTATTACACATTTGTAAGGGGAATTAAATGGGGAAGACGAGGAGGAAACAAAATTGTTTTTCGAACACTTCACTGCTCTATCAGAACTGGGTAATTGGAATGATGCAGAAAAACTAGTTATTATTAAATCAAGATTACGGGATAATGCTAGGAAATTTTATATGAGTTCTCGGGAGTTGAGGAGTGAAACCTCATTTGAAGTTTTCAAACACAGATTTTTAGATTTTTTCACAGACAAACCCCACATCACCGCCAACCAAGTAATTTTTTCTTCAATAAAACAAAACCAAAATGAAACTATAAAACAATTATCACACAGAATTAGAACACTAATGTTGGAGTACATAGGAGAGGCTCAGATAAACGATGACACTCAACACATTATTGATAAATTAAGCCTTAGTAAATTTATAGAAGCAATTAGACCAGAATTCCAAATTGAAGTGATTAAAGGTAATCCCAAAACATTCACAGAAGCAGTAAAAATAGCACAAAATTTAGAGTCAGCTAATTTAGCGGCAATGGTGGTAGCGGTAAATAATATATCACAAAAAAATGACATACAGGAACTGCGCAAGGAACAAGAACAATTTAATGCACAATTATTGGATAATATAACTAAAGAGATTAATAACTTAAAAGTCAGAGAAAACGCAGAGGTAGAGAAAAAACAAAACACTTTTTTGTGTCATTTTTGTGGCAGATCTGGACATTTTATGAGGGAACGCAGAATGTATTTACGTCAAAATAATAATGAGAGGCAAGTCAGATATGGGCAGGAGAATAGGAATTTTGCATCGTTTAACGGGGAAGCTAATTATGTGCACAACGGAAGATCGAATCAGTGGAATCCATACAACGACAGATATAGAAATTTCGGAGCGCGGCTCAGAAACGAATTTAACATGAGAGGGCAAGAGAATTTTCAGAATTGGAATAGACAAAATGTTGACAAAAATTACAATAAACCAGAGGAAAGAGATTTTAGGAATGAATTAAGAGATGAAATGGGTACGCAGAGAGGTAGACAAAATTTTGGAAAAAAATACAATAGGTTGGAGGAGAGAAATTTTAAAGAAAATAATTTAGAAAGAGAAATAAGGAATCCTAGAGAAAATAATTCAGGAAATGATTTCAGGGATAATACAGGAAAGTGTAATAGACAAATTAATACACGGAGCGGTGCGCGAAGTCCAACACAAAACGAGGTAAGGGGAAGACCTGAAACAAAAATAGAAATGGATAAAGAGAAAAACAGAGATAAGGCTGAATTAATAGCTTTTGTCACAGAGGAGAACATGACTAAATTACCGTCGGTACGAGCAAAATTCCACGAGAACGAAACGGACATTTTATTAGATACGGGCGCTTCAATTTCAGTGTTAGCAGACGAGGTTTTTCAAAAAATTAAAGAGAATGTTGCAGTTAAATATATATCGAGATCGGTGACAATTACCACGTTAACGGGACACAACATAAATTACTCGAAAACGGTAGAAATAAATTTTAAAATTGACAACCAAAAATTCAAACATATTTTTTTCATAACGCGAGCACATTTTCCACAAACATACCAGGGCATCTTTGGTTATGATTTCATTAGAAGATTTAAAGGCTTAATTGACACGCAAAATAACATTTTAAAAATTGGAAACTTAGAAATACAGCTTAGGAACCAAAATCAAACACCGCGAGATACACAAGTACACAGTTTAATAGAAAAACCCAACGTTTCCAGAATTAACAGGAAAATCAGATTTTTGCCGAATGAAACCAAACAGATTTTGATCATACCCGAGAATAAAGTACAGGAAGGCACGGATATCTTATTTGAACCAGTACAGAAAAACTATATAAGCATGAATTATGGGGTTTATAAAATGTTAGAGAAGGGAATTTGGGTAAGAGTGCAAAATAACACAGAATCGGAATTTACTCTAAATAAACATATGATTTTGGGACAAGTATCAGAAAATTTTGAAATTAAACCAGAGAAAAATAAGCCAGAGGAGGAGGAAAACTATATTTGTAAAGAAATGATAAATTTGATTCAGGCGACACCCGAAGTGATAGAACAGAGAAAAAGGGATTTGGAACCGGCAGATTTTAAGCTAGAACATATGAGCGCAGAGAGGAGGAAAGATTTTGAACAATTTGCATGACAATACGCGGACATTTTTTCAAAAAACATTTCGACCATAGGGGCTACGGACTTAATCCAACCCAAAATCGAATTAGCTCACAATCACGCAATCAAATCTAGGCCATATGATATACCGTATTCACTACAAAACACTGCGAAAGCGCAATTAAAAGACTTGGAACAAGCAGGAATTATTTCCAAAACCAACTCAAATTATGCGTGTCCAATGATTTTAGTACGCAAGAAGGATGGAGAACACAGACTTTGTTTAGATTTAAGATTGATAAATAACATCTCCACCATATTCCCTTATCATATTCCAAAAATTAATGAAATTATCACAAAATTAGCAGGATTTAAATTTTTTTCAAAATTAGATTTTAACAGCGCATTCAATCAAGTTGTTTTAAGCCCTGAAGCACAGAATATTTTTTCTTTTGTAACGCCTTTCGGCAACTACAAATACAATAGGATGGTTTTCGGACACGTTAGCTCAGCGCCCATTTTCCAAAATATTATTGATAATATTTTAGCGGATTTACAAGACCAAAACATCTTAGCTTACATTGACGATGTGATTGTCCCAGCAGACTCTTACGAGGAAATGAAATATAAATTACAATTAGTTTTTAACAAATTTAGAGAGAATAATTTAACGTTAAGCCCGAGCAAATGCGATTTTTTCTTACCAAAAATAAATTATTTAGGATTCGAGATTACCGATAAAGGAATAAGTCCAATGGACAATAATATAAACAAAATAACATCTTTTCCGGTGCCAAAGACGTTGAGAAAACTTAAAAGATTTTTAGGAGTGTGCAATTTTTATCGTAATTCAATAAAAGATTACGCGCAGGTCACGGCGGTACTTTCAGACCTAACGCAGAAGGACGCAAAATTTAAATGGACTCCAGAGTGCGAGAAGGCTTTCCAGACATTACAAAATTGTTTTTTTGAAAAACCTATTCTAATTCAACCAAATTTTGAAGAAAAATTTTACCTTAACACAGATGCATCTTTATTATCGGTGTCGGCCTGCCTTTTACAATTGAGAGATGGCATTCTTAAGCCAATTGCATATTTTAGCCGCAAGTTAAGTCCACAAGAGAAAAAATACCCCGCAGTAAAGATTGAGTTACTTGCAATACATCAAGGGATACAGTTTTTTAGGAATTTTTTGTACGGACGAGAATTTTTTTTACTCTCAGACCACAAGTCGTTAGGTGATAATTTAAAGATTAATAATATAAGATTGTTGGACATATCAGAATATAAATTTAAATTCATTCACATCCCGGGAAAACAAAACGTACTGGCAGATTTTTTAAGTCGCGAAGAGTTTGCGAACCACTCAGAACAAGAAGTAAACAAACCGCCCTCCCCCCTTCGCAAGAGCACGCTCCAGATGCGGAGCAAGACAGGAAAGAAACGAATCAGGGAACTTCAGGGGAACCGGTTGTCAAAAGATCGCAGGAAGAAGACCACCTCCAAAACGTAAATAAACAAACCGAGGAGTTCACAATAAATGGTATACTTCATGCAGAGCGGGAATACGAGAATGGGTTTGTAAATGTGGATAATATTTATATTAGAAATGTAGAAGAGTTAACGGAAATACCGACGATAGAAGAAATATTGAAGGAGCAGAATAAAGATACAAAAATTATAGAGCTAAAGAAAAATTTAAAAAGCGAAAAGTACAAACATAGTAAAAACAATGAGACATTTTATATAGATGAGGAGACGGGGCTGGTAATGCATATTGGTAGATGGAAAGATCGACCGTGGAGGGAGAATTTTAAGAGGACAATAGTAATTCCACGCATTTTACAGAAAAACTTTTTAGCTATGGCTCATGTCACTCATGCAGGGGTTCATAAGACTTTTAAATTAATAGAAGATAGATATTATTGGGGAGGTATGTATTCAGACACACATAATTATGTCCTTTCTTGTGAAAAGTGTAAAAGTCGGAAAGGAAAGCAACTGATAACAAATATGGGTAGAATCCCCATTCCTGAAGGCCCTTTACATAGCATTTCAATAGATTTATGTGGCCCTTTACATAGCATTTCAATAGATTTATGTGGCCCTTTACATAGCATTTCAATAGATTTATGTGGCCCTTTTAGAGTTAGTGTCAACAACAACAGATACATGTTAACTATGATTTGCCAATTTACCAAATATTTAACAGTTTTTCCTATACCAGACATACGTGCAGAAACCGTGGCGGAAAAGTTATTACAGTCGTTTGTCTCCAGCGGGCTACCCTTTTCCATTAGGAGCGACAGAGGCTCTCAGTTTACTTCAAAAGTTTACAAATGCATGACGGAGAAACTACAAATAGTAGCTAAATTAACGCCTGTTCGTTCACCTTGGTGCAATGGGGCTATCGAAAAATGTCATCACGCTCTTAAAAATACACTTTATACTCTCACTGATAATTCACCTTTTTGGGATACTGCAGTTCAAATACACGTCATGACATATAATGCAACCGTTCACTCATCGACAGGCGAAACACCCAATTTTCTTTATTACGGACGTGACATTCCAATTTTTTTTTAGACACAAACACAAAATGAGCAACATCAGGATACATCATATGGGGGGTACATAGCTAATAAAATAACCACAATGCAAAAAGCTTTCAAGGCGGCAAACCAAAATTTAGAACGCTCAAAACTAAGACAAGAAGAACAACACTTTTCAAAATCGAAAATGCAAAATTTAGAAATAGGAAACAAGGTATTTTTGGAGGGACAAAATGCATTTGGAACCGCTAACTTTTCAGGACCGTACAGGGTGGTAAAGAAAATAAACAGATTCTTATACGATATTCAAAAAGTTGGGAAACCTTTCGAAAAACACAGAGGGTACATATTAATAGATTGAGGGAATTATTGGAACGTAAAGAACACCTAAAACATCCGCGCGACATAGAAAAAGACATTAAATACACATCCCCACTTCTTCCAACACCGGTTGTAAACAGAGAAAGCAGAAAACAAAACGAAGCAGGGCAGTCTTTTCCTTTTTCCCACGAAGAGGAACAAATTATTATCTCCAACGTAAACAGGGCTATTCAAACGACACGAGGAAATCAACACAATAAAACTCCTTCTGAAAGTTTTCAGTCCACAGCTAATAGCACAGAAATTGGTACGCAATCACCTACTCTTTCGGACCTCCCTCAGGGACATCCATCAAATAGTGTCGAAAATCAACAACCTCCTCTCATCGAACTTCAAACTGAAGCTTTTGCTTTCCCTGAAATAAGTACGGCATCTCTCGAACGCCAAGAGGGGAAGTCAGCGTCACAGGGGCCTCCATGTACATTTGAAAAGCCACAGCACGAAGTTGTGGCACGAACACACTTGTATTCGCTCAGAAATAGAAACAAACGTTTTTGAATCGCAGTGAAATCAGTAGTTATTTGAAAGGGTTGTGAATAGAATATGGATTGTGTAGAATATGGGATTGTATATAATATTGGAAAATGAGTTAAGATGAATTTGGGAGAATGTAAAATTTATAACGTCTTGGAGGATAGTGTGGTATGTGAACTTGAGAAGGTGATAAAAAAAAAACGTTATTTCTGGGAATATAGATATTGAGAGAGAAAATATAATTAGAAATTGAAATATGAATTGAATAGAGCAAGAATGTAAATATAAAATTGAAATTTGATTGAATAGAACAAGAATGTAAATATAATTTGAAATGGGTATTTGAAATGAATTTAGAAAAAGAGTGTAAATATAATTGAATATTTGAATTGTTTAAATGGAAAATTGATATATTTAATATGAATTGTAACTAAAAATGCTTGAAATTTGATGGATAGAAATTTTGTGAATTTACGAGAGTACGGGTATATAATGCTTAGAGAATACGTGAAAATTGATGGGTAGAAATTTTGTGAATTTACGAGAGTACGGGTATATAATGCTTAGAGAATACGTGAAAATTGATGGGTAGAAATTTTGTGAATTTACGAGAATACGGGTTTATAGTAGTTAGTAAATACTTGAGTTTAGATGGACATACAAATCTGAGAAACAGTTTTTTTTTTAAAGAAATGGAATTTGAATTTAAAGTGTTTAATAAAAGAATGTATACGTATGTTGAAATATGAGGAGGTAATTTTAAAGAGAGAAGAGATTGACATGCAAATTTGAGAAAAAATTTGGAGAACGACTTTGGTACGGTTAATTCGAAAAAGAAAAGGGGAAAAAGAGAGTTTAGATAAACATTTTTTTTTTTTTTTGGATTTGAACCAGGCAACAGGGAACATGGGTGAAACAACATTAACAAATACCTAGATTTAATACAGGGGAAAAGGTTGTGTGGAATGATAATAAGATAAAATTTTTAGTAATAGAAAGGATAAGAAATAGAAATAAAATTAAAAAAATAATATAAAATCCAATTTAAATCGTACAGCAGATAAGAGGGGGTAAGATTTTGAAAAACTGGGTAATTACTAAACAGAAAAGATAATTCTCTTTTGAAACTAATGTAAATTTAAAAAAAAAATAAAATAAATAAATAAAATTTTGTGTAATTGACTATAGGGGACACGCCAGTTTAAAATCTAAAAGGGGGCCTGATCAACCGGCTTTTGGGTGCTTAAGCAGCGGACAGCCTAAGGCTAATACAATGTTTCTTTTTAAGCAAGGGGGAAATTTTAGAACACATAGCTTTACTATCATAGTTATCCAGTGACAAGTGGGACGAAAACAAGGGTAATCCAATAAATGGGGTGTGTCAAACACATAAAATTTTATGGCCACAGCAACACACACATACAAAGGGAAAGAAAGAAAACACTTTCGTTTATTGCACGGGGCTTTCACTTTGCGCTTGTCAAGAAATGGTCAGTTTGACGTACGGTCTTTTTCTTTCGTTGTGGGAGGTATATGTTCCCCTTAACACGGATGGCTAGTCTGGTAGCTTGTAGGGGTGTGGCAATTTTAACAAGTGCACACATCTTGCTTCGGGCAAGTTTGTAGGGTAGACCCGCTTTTTTCCTCTCCGGTTTTTAGAAAGATAGAGAAAGGAGGGATTTCTTTTTTTTTTTGTTTTTTTCTTTCCGTGACATACGCTTTTTTTTTTTCCTTTTCTTCATTTACGGAGGAGCAGTGATAATTCGGGGAGATTTTGAAACACTTTATCTGATCGGTGCAGGGGCGCAAATGAGAAACCTCAAAAGGTATACGCAGAATTGGGAGTTTTGAAAGGCAAAATTGGTAATAAGGTATAGAAAACGAATAATTGGTAATACATGGCATGGCATTTGGGAGAAAAGATTAAATCTTAAGAATAGAAATTTACGTTTGGGTTGAAAGGAAATAAAGTTTAGGATGAAGTGGTAGAAAATGAATATAAAATCTAAAGGAAAGGAAAATTTTACTATTGGGTTGAAAGAAAATAAAGATTAGGATGATTTTGTAGAGAATGTATATAGATATAAAAAAAAAGTATTTCGGGGATAGTTAAGGAAGTAAGCAATGTTTTTAATAAAGTTATGACGAAGTGTAAATAAATTTTTCATGATAGGAATTTTTGTAATCAGTTAATGGTAAAGTAATTTTTTCTGAGAGAGAGATATTTCAATTTTTGAGTGTCTGTATGTATGTTCTTTGGCCTGTGTATAAACTTATCGCCAGCAGTACGTCTGGAAAGATACGGACAACGAGGAGCAGTGGCGTGACCAGATCACTCCAGCTTTGAATGCATCGACACAATGGCATGACCAGACACTCCAGCCGTGAACTCATCGACACAGTGGCATGACCAGACACTCCAGCCTGGAACTCATCGACACAGCAGTGTGACCAGACACTCCAGCCTTGAACTCATCGACATAGGTGCGATTGCAACTCATCGACGCAGTGGCATGCCAGATACACCAGACTTGATGTACTGGACATCACACGGTACTCCGAGCTCATCCAGTGGCGTTAGGCCATACTTGGGACCATTTACACTGTATAATATGATGAAGTACAGTGAACTTTCCATCTGTGTTACAGCAACGTGTCATGTTTTAAAATATAAACTTTATCAACCACAGTGTGCACGTGGACTATGAAATATTACTAGAAAAACTTTGTTTGATTTTAACGGAATGGACTTGGAACAAAAAAAAAACTTTTGGTTTTCTACAAAACAAATAGATACAATTAATGTTACATGATATTGCAGTCTATTTTTGGAATTATTACTATTATTATTATTATTACTTTGGTTTTTTTGTATGGATAATATGTGTTTTTTGATACTTGATTTTTATGGTATAAGTTGTATTTTACTGTTACAATTTTTTTTTTTTTTTTTTTACCCTTGGCTTTGCAAAAACAAAAAAAACAAAAAAAGTATTGGGGAAAAGGAGTGAATGTCACATGGTGATTTCCAAAATATGTGACATTGTGAAATTTTGGAGAAGAAGGCGACCTGCAAAGGACGGTCCCTAGCCCTGTTACAAATTTGTATAGGGTCCCCCTCTGGCCACCTGCAAAAGAGAGGGTCAGTGGAGCTGCCTGGGTGGTCTTACACAAGAGGAAGACAGAACGGGGGGAAAGCGGTCGTTGGGGGCGCAATTAAGCCCAGAGGTTCGCGCAGGAACGTGGGACTCCTGGCCACCTGCAAGTGATAATTCAGGGGCTAGTGGGCAAGCCCTGCTGTCATGAAGCTGGCCACTGAAAGTGGAGGCCAAGCTGCCCACCAATAATATTGAGGGGGGCTTAAGTTCTGTCAGCAAATAGTATTTGAGTAGGAGGAGAGATAGAATTGAAAGTTTTCAGAGAGAGGTTTTTCTGAAAAAAAAGAAATCGGGAGTGCCTTGGTAGATTTGGTGGAGTGAGGGTGTGCTCCTGAGACGTGAAGAGTGCGGTAGTTTGTTTTCCGATCGGAGCGAGACGATGCTCCGCCAGCCTCCGTGTACCCGAGCCCTTGCAGCATCCTGAATTGGAAGGTAGGCCTCTTTGGCATCATGCAGTACTCGCTTGGTTTTATCTCTCCTCTCTCAGTCTTTCTTTATCTCAAGCTGAAAATTTGGTTAGGGTTATAGTAATTGAGGAATAACAATGATATTCAATGTTTAATTTTGATGTATCAAGGCTTTATGATGTATTGGTAATTTTAAGTGTTTTTAGTGATTTTATGGGGCGTTTAATGACCTAACATGTTAAACTTTTACGATGTGTCAATACTTCAAGTGAGCAATTTTTGGCTCAGACCTTTTCATGTTTCTTTTAACTGTAAAATATGTAAATAAAATTGTTTTGTTATTTTAAATTTAATCTTGGTCCTCATTTCCAAACCTTTTTAATTAACTTTTTAATTTTCAGATAAAACAGCTTGCGATCACGTTAGCCGTAAACTTAATGTTCCATGAACATTTTAAGTATTTTAGCGTTCAGATCGAACGTGAGGTGGTTTACCTCGCAACACCCGTCACAATACTTTCCTTATACATTATGTACATAAGGAAAGTAAAAAGTAACTCAAATGCTTTAATTTGATCATAAAAAAAAAAGGAAATACTGCAATGTGAGGGGTGTGAAAATTAAAATATATTAAAAATAGTTAAGTGAGCTATCAAAAAACCAATACAAGATTTAAAATTTTTGAAGTCACAGAGGAAATGAGGAGACGTAAAAATAATATTGAAATAAGATATAAACACAAATAAAGGATTGAAATAAATGAAAATGATGATACAATAAACTTTTTAAAAATGCATTTATTACATTAATTATCAGAAAATTCTTAATTAATTAAATACAGCCTATTGTGTTTAACCTAGAAAATAATGTTCAGTTTATTTTTGATGATTTATCTTCTTGGTTAATAAGCTAATGTAGCCAGTAAAAAAACAAATGTTCCTAAACTGCATAATTCCCCCCCCCCCCCCCCCCCAATAGAAAGCAGTAATTTCCTCTTGCAACACTGTAAAAATACGTTGGATCATATATAATGATATTCTCCTGAATTGAATGTATAAAAACACATGAAACATGTTTTGGAAAGAATTGTAAAAAATTGAGAGAATTGTGAGTTAAAAGGTTCAATCTAGTTAGAGAAAGTATCTAATTAGAGTTATTTCAGAATTTAAAAAAATATTACTTTTTCAGTAACTTTAAATAAAAAAAAATATAAGCCATCTTAAGTTCTTGTTTATTTTATTGATTGATCCATCCCCCTTCACAATATTTAAATCTAATCAATTATTTACTTCCAAGCCAAATAAGTAACCAAATTAAATGCATTATAAATTATATAACCCATAAATGCAAACTTACCTTCTGCAGCAGGTCCAAAATTCAGTGGGTTTGCTTGGCATTCTAAACGTCTTCTGGGAATTTTAGCAATTGGCTTTGAAGTAGGAGACAAGAATAAATTATTGTTCACAGAAGGTGAATGAAGTCGGTCTTGGCCATAACTTACAGATACAGACTGGGTCTGTATCTTTTGATTGACTTTATATTTAGCAAAAGCATTATGATTGACCTGAAAAACAAATTCAATTTCATTATTTGTTACTGCAAGATAGCAGCAATAGGATTCAGATTTTTTCTTCTAGCAATTTACAGTAAATTTTTTATAATTTTTTATAATCTTGTAATACAAACAGGAAGTATATCACAACTTGACTCACTAAAACTAATAAGGTTCTTATGTTTACTAATCATAATAATCATGTATTGAATCACTGATATTTTTTAAATATCAACTATTGTGCATTTTTCATTTTCATAGTGTACAATTTTTATGGAACAAAATTTTAATTTTGGAAAAGAAAAATCTTGTTTTTCATTTTTTTTAGTTATAAAAAATTTAAGTAATTAACAATTTTATTTTATATTTTTTAAATACCTCTATCACTTAGTCGGTTAAGGTCAAATCAAAAAACAAATAATATTTTTTGAATACATGCATTACTAAGCCGGTTAAGGTCAAACTATAACACTTTTAACTCATTTCAATGAATATTAACTCTCTGAGTTCAATTTTTATATTATCTTTTAACTTTAACTCAACTTTTAAGTTCATAAATTATTTTAGCCACATTTAAAGATGAAATATAAGGTTTTTTGATTTGACTCTAGATGGGGTATGGCTAATTTTTTTTATAGTCAAAATATAGCATTTCTTTCTGGCATTAATCATGATCCAAAAGATTTGATTTCCTGCTGTAATGCACATATTGAAAAAACAGTGATGTGCCTTAAATAAAATATCACAGATTCATAGATATTATGTGTGATCAGCATAATAAATATGCACATTACAAAAAACTTATCAATATTGCTTTAGGGTAAAGCATATCTCTCCCCTTCTCAATGGTAAAGAAGTAATACAGAGGCTGTTCGCACATTTTTTAGACGATTTTGGTAAGCGGTAATAAAAAATCGTTTGCTGAAAAAGAAATAATTCCAATTGTACTATGTTTTTAAAAGTCAAAATTATCGTCTGCGGCTTGAAAGTTTTGTTTTTATTCAAAAATGGCGTTTTTAATAAAACAGTGGTTCGAAGGCTACATTTATGCTCTTTCCGAAGAGAAATATGCATACTCTGTTATCCAAAAACGATGTGAGAGTCATGGTTTTGTGATATCTAAAGCGTCGATAGGTAATATCGTCAACAGGAAAGGAAAAAAACGTCAAATTGGAGCCTCAAGTGGGACAAAAATTCCAAACAAGTATCCAAGGAAAAAACGGACATCTTCGACTATTGCAAAGGTACGTTGTTTAATGTTAATAGAAAATCCCCCTAGTCAAAGGACAGTTGCAAAATCATTAAAATGCTCGGTGTCCATTGTAAACAAAATGATAAACGTTGATTTAAATCTTAAGAAAGCGAAAAAACGCAATGTGCATCGTCTTCTTCCAAATCATATCGCTGAACGCAGGACACGCTGCAGAATTCTATATGAGAAACACTTATCCAAAGAAAAATGGAAAACAATTGTCACAATAGATGAATCATGGGTGTATTTAAATGATTGCAACAAAAAAAGAGCCATTTATTATCATAAAAGGGGAGAAAAAAATTTAAGTACATGGTTCTGGTTCAAAGAATCGAAAGAAAGTTTTTCTAAGGGATTCATGATTGTTGCTGGTTTTTCTTATAATGGCAAGTTAAAAATAAAGAGAGTGGGAAAAAATGTCAAGATTAACTCCAAATACTATCAGGAACATATTTTATCGCCAATTTTTCTGAATGAAATACCATCGCTTTACCCACAGTGCCATCAATCTGTGAGACACCATCAGGACAAAGCTAGCAGTCACACATCAAAATCCACTGTAAATTTCCTAAAAGAAATGGAACAAAAAACTGGTATCAAGGCCATACCCTTCACTGATATCCCTACTAAATCTCCCGATGTATCACCTATGGATTTTTGTGCTTTCGGACTTTTAAAATCTGCATTATCCAAACGTCGTCCCAAAACTCTTACAGGACTCTGGAAAGCTGTTCAGGAGGAATGGGATAGAATACCTCTTCTGAAACTTCAAAAGGCATTATTATCCTGGAAATTGCGGTGTCGAAAGATAGTTCAGAATAAGGGATGTCAAATAGAACATTTAAAACACAAGAATTTTATGTAATTTAGTTTTGTGAATACAATATACATCGTCTAAAAAATGTGTGAACAGCCTCTGTATATATACAAGGTAGGATCAAAAAGTTCGGAGATTGTGCTGATATCTCCAACACTGATTGGAGGAGAGGGGAACTATTTTACCATGGCATAGAGGCACATGTGGCGTGAGATGTAAAAAGGAAAAAGCAAGTCTGCAGTGCAGGGTTTTTCCAGACAATGCAGGTCAGTGAACTGTAGTCGTTCGCGTTCGTCGAAAATGGAAATGGCATTTGAAGAGCAATGTGCAAATATCAAATTCTGCCAACGTTTGGGGAAATCGCCAACAGAAACATTGCACATGTTGCAGCAGGTGTATGGTGAGAGTGCAATGTGTCATAAGAAGGTGCTTTCATGGCACTCCCGATTCACGGCGGGCCGTGAATCCATAGAAGACAATCCACAGACTGGGTGACCATCAACATCAATTACAGAGGATAACATTTAGAAGTTCGCGGAAATTGTGCATACTGACTGACGTCAAACCATCAATGTCATTGCTAAAAAAGCAGGAATTTCATACAGGAGCTGCCAAGCTATCCTGACGGACAAACTGAACATGCATCATGTATGTCAACACATTGTACCAAAAATGCTAACGAAAGATCAGTGTGATGAGCGCATGCGGATCTGTAGAGAACTGATTGAAAGTTGCTGACAAAGATTCAACATTCCTTTCAAGAATTATCACCGGTGATGAGACATGGTGCTTCTTGTAAGACCGACAAACGAAATGGCAGTCATCACAGTGGAAGTCACCATCGTCGCCGTAGTAAAAATGTTCCGTTTGGACTGTTTAAAGAAGGTAATGCTGGAGGTGTTTTTTGGCCAGACGGGCTTGGTGCATTACGAGTTCATGAGTTCACATCGGAAGGGGCAACAGAGTGAACAAGGAGAGGTACACGCAGATCCTTTTTCAATGCACAGATAATCCTTAAAATGGATAATCTGCTCATGGATTAATTGTGAGTTCAGTGTATTTTGATATTGAATATATTATATATTTTAAGAATATAGGTCTATGTGATGCTTCAAATAAATAGAGTTAATTAAAAAAGGGTTAAATTAAATAATTGTTAATAGGGTTAAATTAAATTAATAATAAAACTTACATATATATTCAGTTTTCATTTCTTTTGAAAGAAATCTATTCTATTATTTGTTTACATGTCATGTCATCTATCAAAGGGAAAGGAGGAGATGGGAAGGGGGTGAATATTGCTATCGATACTGTAAGAATCCAACTTATTCTCTATGCAATACCCTTTGATCGGTTCGTCGAAATAGGATAGAAAAAAAGTAAAATGATACTTTGGCAAGTTATGCATTTGGGAATAAATTCTAATATCACTACAATTTACTTTATTTTTTAAACTTTTCTGGCAATGCACAGATAATCCTTAAAATGGATAATCTGCTCATGTATTAATTGGGAATTCAGTGTATTTTGATATTGAGTATATTATATACTTTAAAAATATAGGATGGAATCAATTTAAATATTATTCGATATGGTTTCAACCACATTCCATCTTCATCTACTCAATTCTGTAGATTTTTTTTATAACTTTTGATAATTTGTAAATACCAGAAATTTCTTGCAGATATTTCCCTCGGAATAGAACCCGATGAAGTCTGAGGTAAATAGTAATTTCCAATTTTGTGATATTTTGCTTTAGATATTCATTCTTAATAACTAAAACTATTTTGTATAGGGCATGTGTAGATTTTTGAATTTTTCTCCTATGTGAAGTTGCTTTGCATTATAAATTGGAACTACAGAGAAAATTATATACAATCTTTATAATTGAATTTGCTTTTGTATTATATATATTTAAACTAACAAAAATCAATTGGATAGAACAAAAGAATGCATTAATCTCAAACAATGTGAATAACATTTATTTAAAACAGACATCAGATTAAAAAGAACATTTGACATATAGCATAAACATCTTACTTTATTTGGTGTTTTAAAATTTCTTGAATCTGAAGTTTCCCTATTTTTTGATTTATTCTGTTTATTAATTACAGCTTCATCTAGAAAAAAGTATTAAATTATTTTATATGTATTACACTTTTTTTTATATAAAAAATGGAAAGACTAGATAAAATGGCGCAGAATGCCTAGTTCTCTAAAAAACTATTAAAAATGAAAATATGAAATTCTGTAGTATGAGTTACTTTGTAACTGTTTATGACAGCTAAAATCAGTTTATGACAATTAAAATCGTCCTTCTGAATGGCAACATTTTCGGCTGGATTTTAACGATCTCTGTGTTACTAAATAACAAAAACATTTAAAAAGATTTAAAAACATCAAATGCTGAGAAATAAGTATAGTATATTGTTGAAATTAATTAACTATATATATTTCAGGGTTGACTACTCTGAGAAATTATAAAGTTTTAAAATTAGCATCTATGCAATTGTATAATATAAACCAATAATTAATCACAGTAAACTAATGTCATGCTTGAATTTATAATAACTTAAACAATAAACTCTAAATAACTATTCGGATTGGTTAAATAGAAAAATATAAATTTATTCATCTAATTTTATGAAAATTAAGAAAGGCTCTGTGATCTTTAAAACTGAAGTAAGCATTTCAGATATATAAGAATTCACTGGGTAACATAAATCAATATCAAATTACTAAAATACATCATGATGAATAAAAATAATCAGAAATATATCAGAGGAAAATCTGCATGAATCAGAGAAAAATAATGAAAAGCATCTATATATATTAATTGCCAAGTGTCCGTCTGTTTGCCATGTAGCTGTCTGTAATGGCACTTCCCAAATAGATAGAGATTTGCAATCTGATACACGAGTCATTTACACAGTTCACAAGTCATGTACACAAGTTATCATTTGATAAAAAACCCTGGAAAAATTACATTTTTTTCAAAAATGTTCTGTAGAGGGGGGTGCTTCACATAAAAACATTCGGCAAGAGAAATGACAGAAAAGCATGCTTTGAGATGATATAGAGACTTCATATTTGGTGTATGAGTAAATAGTTTGAAAGAAAGATTGTATGCAATTTCAGATTTTCAATATTTGCTACTTTAGGGGTTACCGGACAACAAAATGTTTGATTTGCCAAATAAATAAGAAATGCCTTTTTTAAAATTTGATAGAAGCTTGAAATTTGGTACATGGAGTAGTCAATTGATAAAAAATCCCAAGAAGAATAGTTTTTCAAAAATGTTCATTTAAAGGAGATGCTTCACAGGAAACCCTTTGAAAGGTGAAACGATACAAAAGCATGTTTTGTGTTGAGATAGAGACTTCACATTTGGTGTATAGATGGATATATAGTTCAAAAGGAAGAAAGTGTTGTTGTTGAGACCCAGACCGTCTGACCTACCAGAAAGGTGTAAGGTAACTGTTTGGACGGCCGGGAAGTGCCACCCAATTTGGACCGGAATCCAGTGGGGGAGGCATCCACAGGGACCGTACCCTCCTTCCCCTACCACCAACCTCTCGGAAGGACTTACGGACCCACATGTTTAACGTGATCATACTCCGCGTGAACACGGCGGCAGTTTTGGCAGTGGCTGGAATCGAACCCGGGCCTACCGAGTGCAACTCCAGCGCTAACCAATGGGCTACCGCGCCCAAGGAAGAAAGTGTGTAATTGCAGTATTCTAATATACTTTGCGGGTGCAGCACACCAAAATGTTTCATTTTCCAAATAAAACGTGATAGAGGCTTGATATTTAGTATATGGGCCAATCATCTGGTAAAAATCCCAAAAATAGAGATTTTCAAAAATGTTCATTTAAGGGTGTGTGTACTCCATACCAAAATGTTCAAAAGGTGAAATGATAGAAAAATATACTTCACGATCAGATGTAGATTATAAATTGGGTGGAGTAGAAAGTTTGAAAGGAAGAAAGTATACAATTTCAGTTTTCCAATATTTACTTCTTTAGGAGGCTGCACACCAAAATGTCCTATTTGTGAAATAAATTAAAAATGCTTTATTTTACATGACATATAAACTTGAAATCTGATACATAAGTCAAGTGTAAGATTAAAGATAAAAAAGTTTCCAAAAATATTCTGTAGAGGGGGGGGGGGGCACTCTACACTAAAATGATCAAAAGGTGAAATGAGAGATAAAAACTTTAAATTTCATACATGTTAATCGATCGATAATATCTCAGGAAAAAAAAAAGTATTATTCAAAAATATTCATTTAATGAGTACTCTACACCAAAATGTGAAATGTTAGTAAAACGGACTTTGCAACAAGATAAAGACTTTAAATTGGAGCAAAGATAGATAGGAATAAAGTGTGTAATTCCAGCTTTCTAATGTTTACTAATTTAGAGATGCTGCACACTCAAATGTTTAATTGGATGAATAATAAGAGATGCCCAATCTGAAGGAAGACAGATATTTGAAATTTGATGCACTGGTGAACAGTTTGAGAAAGACCACTGAAAAAATCGAATTATTACAAACTCATGTCATTTGGGGGTTGCTTGTTGTAAGACTATTAATTTTCAGTGGGTATTCAGCTAGTCTACATGCTAAACACATAAAAAAATTTATTGTAAGTTTTCATATAACAGCATAGGATAACAGCAAAATTAGATATATAGTTAACATAAAAATTACTAAAACAAATTATTATTTGAACACTATAAAGCTAAAGAAAATAATGAATTGAACATTTATTAATTACAGTAAAACATAATAATTACAAACATGCTTAGATTATACATGTTGCAACAAAAGGGCCACATTCATGTTTTGTCTATAAAATAGCCTCAAAATTAGCCAAACTTTGGGAAGCATTTGTGCACAGCATACATGTGTACAGATGCTTTACAAATTAAAATGGCATGAGATTTTTCTTTTTAATGTTTATATTTTCAATAACTGCTTATTGGTTAATTAAATTTTTCAGTGAAATTTCACTCCTCTTAACTTTATCTTCAGGTGGTGCAGCAACCATGAATTTCAGAAAAAATTGCCTTTTATTTCTCTAATTTTGGCATGTCACTTTGAGACTTCAGATGATTTTTTTTTTTTGGTGATGTCCATTTTAAAGCCACATTCAATAATTTCTTTAACCATCATTCGTTTTGGTGGCTCGATCAAAGAATGATAAAAGTGTTAAGTAACACACATTTATTTCGTTATTCAAATTTTATATTTAAAATTGCATTTCTTGTGAATTTGTTTATTTTAGTTCTTGTAATGGCAACACCATTTTTTGTAACGATGCTATGTCAACACTCTTGGGTTTTCGTAGACGTTGTCAGATGAACGAGAGGTTTTGTTTACGAGTTGACGTTGGCTGTACGAGCTGTGCGAATGTTAAGTTTTGAAATAAATACATGGTTCCTGAAAAGCAGTTGTAATTATTTTCGTACATATTGAAACACGTGAAGTTGGGTAAATTTCTACGGTGTTTCTGAAATTTGGTGACCCGGATGTGACAGTGAAGATAGAAAGGTTAGTTTCGTTTGGAATTTTGTTTTAACTAAGCCTGTCGCTGTCATATTTTCATAATGGAACTACTCATAAGAAAGCGAAAGCCGATTCGAGCGTCTTTTACAAAGTCGTATAACATTTTGACAACGGCTTTAATTGATGAGGAACCAGACGATAAAATTATTCAAACACATTTGGCAAATATGGAGAGATTAATGTTGAATTTAGCAGAGATAGACGACGAAATCTGTAACGCTTTGCTTGCCATGATTCAAAAGTGGAAGAATATGAAAATGAATATGGGGTAATAGAAGAATATCGCGGAAAAATGGTTACAGCTAGGGTTGGCGTCGAAATGCATTTAAATAAAACCGCAACCAAACCGAGTGTGGGTTTTTCCCATGTTTAAGAAAAAACGAAACTGAAGCTTCCTAAAATTAAATTTTTGAAATTTGGGGGGTGAAATAAAAGATTGGCTAGCATTTTGGAGTCAATTCAAGAGAATCTATGAAGATGATGGAAGAAGAAGATAAATTTCAATATTTAATCCAGTCTATGATCGTTGGCACAAGAACAAGAGAAATAGTAGACAGCTTCCCTCCTACTGCAGAAAATTTGGGGGTGAAATAAAAGATTGGCTAGCATTTTGGAGTCAATTCAAGAGAATCTATGAAGATGATGGAAGAAGAAGATAAATTTCAATATTTAATCCAGTCTATGATCGTTGGCACAAGAACAAGAGAAATAGTAGACAGCTTCCCTCCTACTGCAGAAAATTTGGGGGTGAAATAAAAGATTGGCTAGCATTTTGGAGTCAATTCAAGAGAATCTATGAAGATGATGGAAGAAGAAGATAAATTTCAATATTTAATCCAGTCTATGATAGTTGGCACAAGAACAAGAGAAATAGTAGACAGCTTCCCTCCTACTGCAGAAAATTATTCAAAAGCTGTTGAAAGCCTTAAAAATAGATTTGGAAGGGAAGAGCTACTTATAGAGTTTTATATCAGGGAATTGCTTGGACTGGTGATTAAAAATGCAGTGTCTTCAAAATCCAAAGCAAATACAGCTCAATTATATGATAAGTTAGAATCTCATTTAAGGTCTCTTGAATCAATTGGTATGACTTCTGACAAATACGCAGCAATGCTTTTTCCCCTTGTCAAATCTTGTATACCGGAAGAAATACTACGAGTCTGGTTAAGAAATCCAGTGGCGGCTAAAGGTGAAGAAAGTGATACTTACATTGATAAGTTGAAAAACCTGTTATTGTTCCTAAGAACTGATGTAGAAGGTGAAGAACGTATCTCGCTTGCAAAAGCTGGTTACCCTTTCGAGACGGCAGCATTCCGAAACTGCCATGGCCCAAAGGACGGAGGGCTTCGTTTCCGAACTGTTCCCAAAAGACGGCTAATTTTTTGCCCTATCTCTCGAAAAAAATTCACTAAAAATCACCCGTTCAACACAGCATTCTACTTTTTTCAGGAAGAAAGAAAATACTTATTTCCTATTTGATGTATATTTTTATACAAATTTTCTTTTATCAAAATATTAAAAATTTTAGTGTATATATGTTATAGGTACAGTATAGGTACAGTGTTATAGGTACAGTATATGTTATAGGTAGTGTATATATGTTATAGGTAATCCGGTGGCGGCTAAAGGTGAAGAAAGTGATACTTACATTGATAAGTTGAAAAACCTGTTATCGTTCCTAAGAACTGAAATAGAAGGTGAAGAACGTATCGCGCTTGCTAAAGCTGGTTTTAAGCAAAATGAGAAAAGTATTCGAAAGGAAATCTGTAAGGAAACGTGTGTGAATTTACAGACTGCTACTGATTTATTTTTAGGGATAAATTCATGTGAAAAGCCCATTTGTGTATTTTGTGGAAAATTTCATGAAAATAAAGAGTGCTTCAAAGCTCAAAAACTTTCGTTAGAAGAGAAGCACAATATTTTAAAAAGAAAGAAGGGATGCTTCACATGTTTACAGATTGGACATCGTTCTAAACAGTGCAAATCAAATGTTTGGTGTATAATTTGTTCCAAAAGGCACTGGGCAGTTATGTGTCCTGAACTAACCAATAATAAAAAGGCTTCAGTTACAGAGTTCAAAGAAGGTGTGGATCAGCATATTACTTTATCCAGCCAATGCCACTCTGAAGAAGTACTTTTGAAAACACTGCTTGTGGTTCTTAAAGCTCAAGGAAAAGACCGAAACGTTAGGGCACTGATTGATACAGGTTCTCAGCGTTCTTATATTCTGGAAAGTACTGCAAGGCAGATGGGATTTGATCCTGTGAATACTGATATATTAACACAAGCCGTGTTTGGAGGAATCACCTCTAGGAGAGAGCACAAGTGCTACAATGTAACTTTGAATAGCTCAGTTAATAACTATTGCTGTAAAATTAAAGTGTTAGACCAACCTACTATATGTGGTTCAATACCAAGACTCAAGACTGGATCATGGTTGGAAGAAATGAGACAAAAGGGAATCCAGCTCACGGATATAGGAAGCAATCAGCCACCTATTGAGATACTTATTGGAGCCGATTTCGCTGGTCAACTTTACACAGGAATCGTTCAACAGCTGAAGTGTGGACTGGCTGCTGTGCAAACTCATCTAGGATGAGTTGCAAAGGGAAAGTCTCAAGAGGATTCAGAGTATAACAATTATGGTTCTGTTTTAACTTCACTTTCGATTCATAGTAACAATGTTCCTGATTTATGGGAGTTAGAAGCTATTGGAATCACTGAACCATGTGAACATCAAAGCAAAGACGAAGTAGAAACAGCTGTTTCGGATCATTTCAAGAAAACAGTTAGAATTAATGAAGAGAGAAGATATCAAGTTAGTCTTCCTTGGATGCATACTCAAGGAGAATTGCCGACTAATAGAGAAATAGCTGAGAAGAGATTGAATTCCACAACATCTAAACTCATGAAAGAAGGAAAGTTTGAAAGCTACAATGCTGTTTTCCATGAGTGGTGGCAAGAAGGAATAATTACAGAAAGTTCAGAGAATAGTGGTCATTTTTTACCTCATCGAGGAGTATTTAAGTGCAATTCATCGACTAATGTTAGACCTGTCTTTGATGCATCCTGTAAACAGAAAGGATCTTATTCCTTAAATGACTGTTTGGCAAAGGGACCAAATCTATTGGAATTGATTCCCACAACACTTTTGAAGTTTCGAGAGAAAAAAATTGGTGTTATCTCAGACATAAAGAAGGTCTTCTTGCAAATATCTGTTGATAAAAGTGATCAAGAATTTTTAAAATTTCTTTGGTGGCAAGGTGAAAGCCAGAATGCTATAAAGATTTTTCAACATTGCAGAGTAGTCTTTGGATTAAACTGTAGTCCTTTTCTTCTTGGAACAGTGATACAACACCATTTGGATAAATATTCATCTTCAGCTCAACATAATGTAGCACAGAAACTTAAATCAGCATTTCATGTTGATAATTGTGTGTGTTCTGTAGACTCTGAAGTGGAATTGCAGGAATTTGTTCAAATATCCACAGAGGTGATGGCAGAAGGAAAATTTGAATTAAGAGACTCTGAACATACCGAAATAACGAATACTTTGTGTCAAATCTAATCCGTCAACAGTCTTGGGATTGTTATGGGACAAACAAGAAGATGTACTGTTCTGTGACATTGCAGCGATAAGCAAACCTGAAGGGACCATCAGTAGAAGAACTATTTTATCTATTGCACAAAGACTATTTGACCCTATGGGTTTCACTTGTCCAGTTACATTGTATCCTAAGTTGTTATTACAAAATAGTTGGAAATCTAAATTGAGTTGGGATGCTGAAGTATCGAAAGATGTTTCACATAGCTTTTTGAAATGGATAGCTGAACTACAAATGCTTAATGTTGTGAGGATTCCTAGACATGCTTTTACCAATGATAACTCAACATTGAGCCTACATGTGTTTTGTGATGCATCTGGGATTTCATATGCAGCTGTTGTATATTTGCGATGTGAAACTGATACTAAGATTTCCGTACAGCTACTCATGGCAAAATCAAGAGTTGCACCATTAAAACCCATTTCTATTCCAAGACTAGAACTTTTAGCTTGTTGTATTGGTGCACGTCTAGCAGACTTTGTGAAGAAAAGCTTGAAATTTAATTCTGTTAGGGAATATTTCTGGACGGATTCTTCTACTGCCCTACACTGGATTAAAAGAAATGAGCAGTGGGGAGTATTTCTTTCTCAAAAATAGAGTAAATGAAATCCAGAAATTATCTAATATTGTAAATTGGAGACATGTTAATAGCCAAAATAATCTTGCTGATCTGCCCTCCAGAGGATGCTCAGTGAAGAAATTAATTGAATCCAGATGGTGGGAGGGGCCTCCATGGCTGAAACAGAATGAAAAGGATTGGCCACACTCTGAATGCACGGTTAATGAAATAGACGTGCTGCAAGGAAGAAAAAATATCTCTATGGTTCTGTTGAGTAAAACGTTTAAAGAGACATGGTTTCTATCATATTTTTCAAAATATACAAAAATTGTAAGAATGGTAGGATGGATTTTGAGATTTCTTCAGAATGCTCGAAAGAACATTCATGATCGGGACACTGGAGAATTATGTGCTGATAAGTTGAATAAAGCTGAAAAGGCAATTATCAAAACTGTTCAAAGAGACACCTTTACCATAGAACGGTTAAATAGTTTGAAATCCTTGTATCTGTTGAAAGACCGTGATGATTTAATTCGAGTGGAAACAAAGTTGACGGAACATAAAGATGAAGATAATTTCAAGTACCCAATACTACTGCCAAGTGAACATAAATTGGTAGAACTTATCATCCAAGAACACCATGCAACCAAACTTCATACCGGATTACATTCTTTGTCAGATTTGCGTGAAAAATTCTGGATACTTAATGGAAGGAGAACAGTACGCCGTGTAATTTTGAAATGCATTAGATGCAAGAGACACAATGCAAAATGTATACAAACAACTCCAGTTCCTCTTCCAGAAGACAGAGTGAGACAAGCGTCAGTTTTTGAAATTACTGGAGGAGATCTGGCTGGAACCCTAATATTGAGGGGAGGTGTGAAAAGTTGGGTTGTTCTCTACATGTGTGCTGTTTATAGGGCTATTCATTTGGAACTCATAACATTATCTACTAAAGCTTTTCTGCTCAGTTTCAGACTGTTCATAGCACGTCGTGGAAAACCTAATACCATCTATAGTGATAATGGAAGTAATTTTGTCGGAGCTGAAAATCTTCTACAAAGAATTGATTGGAAAACCATTGAAATAGAAACAGCCGTCAAAAGAATTACTTGAAAGTTCAATCCACCCTTTGCTGCTTGGTGGGGAGGGTTTTGGGAACGTCTTGTGCAGATGGTTAAGAGACTGTTGAGACAGGTCTTGGGAACAGCTTCTTTAGACTATGAAGAAATGATGAGCATTCTCTGCGATTGCGAAGCAATAATAAATGCCAGACCACTGACTTACATTTTCGAAGATCCTGAAAATCTAACTCTTTTAACTCCGGCTATGTTCTTGCAGGACATGCAGACGGTGGGAGTGCCAGACTTGGACCTTTTGGACAAAGTGGATCTCACAAAAAGACTGAGATATCAGCAGACATTAAAGGATCAGCTGAGGAAAAGATTTAGAGTAGAGTATCTTGGCCAATTAGTGCAACATAGGGGAAAAATGAAAATGCTGAATGTCAAAATTGGAGATATAGTTCTCATTGAATGCGAGAATAAGAAAAGAACTTTCTGGCCAATGGCAAAAATAACTGAAGTTTATCCCAGAAAAGATGGCAGCAACAGAGTTGTGAAATTAAAGACAGCAACGGGGGAACTAATTCGACCAGTTCAGAAAATTTTTCCTCTTGAAATTGAATGTCCATCCCGAGAACCAGAAACTGATCCGATAGCTAGTGATAAAAGGGTTGTGGACACTTCACCCTCTGTTCAACGAAAGACTGTTGTTACTAGAAGTTGCAGAACAATTAGACTTCCATCTAGGTTTAGATAAATGTAGAAAAGTTTAATTTCCATTTAAATGTTAATTTATCTTTAATTTATTGTAAGTTTTGATTATAATGTTTAAATCAAAAGGTGGGAGAATGTTAAGTAACACACATTGATTTCGTTATTCAAATTGTATATTTAAAATTGCATTTCTTGTGAATTTGTTTATTTTAGTTCTTGTAATGGCAACACTTTTTTTGTAATGATGCGTCTAACTTTAAGGACTATGTGATACATCAAGATATCGTATGCAATCAAAACTCTACTGAAAAGTTTTACACATTGTTTTGCCAGTATTTACACATTTTTTTTGCCCTTCTCCTGCCCACACACTAAGCTACCATTAGCCCTAGGGTTGGTCGTGTGGTTTGGGCCTTCAACATTGTTTTGCCACCTGCCATCTAAACAGCTGCTTATGTCCAAGGACGAGTTGGATGGTCTAGGCTTTCGACATTGTTTTGTCATTTTCCTGGCCGTCCAATTGGCTGCTCAAGTCTTAGGACAAGTCGGACGGTCTGGGTCTTCAATACTCAACATTGTTTTGTCAAACCCTTGGGTAAATCGAACGGCCTGGGTTTTCTACATTGTTTTATGGCAACTATTATGGTTATATAGGTGAATCAAAATACTATAACTGCAATTTTTTGCTTCACCCTAATGTGTATGCCTACATTTTACATATCTGATCAAGTAATTATACATAATAATTATGAATAAAAGAGTTGAGACATTTTGATTGGAATACACATGATACTTGAATTATGATGATTTTCATTACAAAAACACAAGGCAGGGATGCTAAAATTTAGCTGACCAAGAAAAGTAGCCCTTTTTTTGTCATTTAAGTCAGTAGATAAAAGCTGCTTAAAATAAAACTTAAACATGATTTTTTTTTCCCCAGTAAAAAATAACCTCTTTAAAATTCTAAATGTTGTTACATTTTTTCATGAAATTGTGATTTAATTTAAGGGGTGGGGTGTGGGGGGGGGGGCCCAACAATAAATTATTTATTAAATATTGTGATGACAGATTTACATGATTGTGGAATATTTGATATTGGGATGCTACAGAGTATCAAGAATAATAAATGTCTGGTCACAGTCTAAACAATAAATGCAATGGAATAAAATATTCTACAATATCATAAATCTGTCATCACAAACACATATGAATATTTTGATGTTTTTCTAGGTGAAGTACTGCTTCATTCCACCACATCATATTACTCCTTTCTTTAGACATACATACATGGTGAAAAAACAAATATACTTACTTTTTAAAATAGAATACTCTTTAAGTATATCTAAAAGAGATTTTCCATAGACATTTGTAGGGTAACTTTTTCCTTCCTTAAACAAACGATAATACTCATAGAGGTCTACACTTTCTTGTAAAAATATCTGCCATGACTTTGAGCACTTGACTTCTTTTAAATAGCCTTTAAGATGAACAGAAAATGCATGAACAATGTGGAGTAAAAAAAAGTTACCAACAAATTCATTTTAGATTTTAAAATAGTATTATATAGGTGTTTAAAAAAAATCAGTAATCAAGGATGTTAAGATATAAATTGTAAAAAAATGAACATTCACACCTGCCAACTTGGAAAAATTTACATCAGTAAAATTTCTAATGCCCTCTCCCCCACTCAAAATTTCAACAATAATAAATTTATAAATGAAATTTAAAAACCATCACCTTTTAATAAAAAAAGTTTCCCTCAAGTTTATCCTAAAAAATGTTCATCAGTAAAACTGTCATGCGATTAAACATAATAATTTTTAAAAATCTGATGTGGGCAGCACATAACTTTCCTTATATAATGCAATGAATTTACTACTTTTACAGTAAAAAAAATAAGTTATTCTTATAGTAGATACTTCTTATATAGTAGAGAGAGAGAGAGATATTATTTCCAAGATATTAAATTTTCGTGAATTAGTCGTCATTTTCATTGATTTAGCGTCATTTTTATCCATTTGGCATGATTTTCGTTAATTTGGCAACATTTAGAAACTCACTAAACTGACAACATTCTGCCAAAATTTTGCCAAGCATTACAAACGGAGAAATAAGTTATTCTTATAGCAGATAAATAACTATTGGCATACAAATACAAAAGTATTACTCAAAATATCTTTTCTCATGAATGGAACAAGCTAGATCCATGAGAATGATGTCACCCAATTTATCGCATGATATTACATATGAAAAGTGAACATGTTTCTCAACAGTTAATATTATTTATTAATTCATGGGATTTTTTGATAAATTTATTTGAAAAATGTGCAATATCTCGAGAACGGGTTCGTACTAGTATTCTAAAGTTTATGTCAATCGTTTTCTAAGGAAAAATTACATAAGAAATGTCTATTTGCATAACTTTATTAGAGGTTTTAAATTTTTCATGATTTTTTCAAAATGTCACTCAACAATTTAGGGGGGTTCTGAACATTTGATTGTGTTTAAAAACAATAGGCTTCCAGTATTCATGGATTGTGATTTTTGTACCAAATTTCAGACAAATCGCTCCATTTGTTTGTGAAATATCGTCTTAACAGACTCACTGACACACACACACAGACATCACCTCAAAACTGTTCGATTCCTGATCAGGGATGCTTGAAACATGCTCTCCCATCAAAAACTCAAATTCGAATTTTTGACCCCGTCACAATACTTTTCTTATACATTATAATATGTATATAAGGAAAGTAAAAAAGGTTTAAAGTTGATATGTCACTAGTTTGACCAATCATGGCTGTATTAAGTGTTATAAAATAAGCAGTACTGAATGGTGTAGCCACTGAGATTATTTGGCTTTTAAGAATTTGTGATCTTTGTGTACTGGTAGAAACTGACGTTGCTAATGTTATGAAAATCTGGTTCAGAAGGAACATAAGGACAAATGTGCAAAAGTATGATTATGACCAGTAAAGACGTAAAAAATAATCAAAATGTGTAACTTTTATGCATAAAGCATAAATACTAGCAGGTATGAATATCTATAAATTTTAACTTTTAACAAAATTAATACACACACTTTTTAACATTCTGTGTATCAATCTTGCAAAATTGATTTAACCACTTCTACTCTAAAACTCAACCAAAAAGAACCAAATTTAATAGATGAATAATTAATTTAATTTAATAGAAAGAATATTAAAAGATGATAAGCATAACTTTCGAACCAAGAAAGGTGATATCATAATGATATTATGCACATTTTATTTTCCTTGAAGATCAGGAAATTGAATCAGCACATTTCATTTTCCTTCAAGATCAGAAAAACAATTTACATGATCAGAATCTTACAATTGGATTGGTAACATTTTTAGAATGAAAAATTCAGACTAGTGATTTCCAACAAACTATACATAACGAATTGAATTAAATTTGGCACAAAAATAAAAGAATTACATGTAATAATTTAAGTAACCATTAATGAAATTAGCACTACTGGCCAGTTGTTATAAAGCAAATCTCTGTTTGTTTGTTTTATTATTCTCTTAGTATACAAGATATTAATACACAAATGTTATTTAAAAAGCAGTACGAATCAAAGTTAAATCATATCCTAACAATATGATGAATTATACAAAATTAAACATAAAATTATTAACATTGCAATTGACTTTGCAATTAGTTTTTAATAATTAACTTAAACTAGTCTAAAGGCTTTATAAAAAAAAAAAGAAAAAATTATATACATACCTAAAACAAGTCGTGCAATCTCTGATGGATAAAACTGATCCATAGTTTCTTATATAATCAAGAAATAAAATTTACAAATTCATTTCACCTGTACAAGAATAAAACATATATTTAGCTTCATCTAAATTATTAGGAAAATCTATTAGGGATTGAATTTATGTTACACAATATACCAAATTAATAAAGCATACACAATGTAAGCCTAATTATTAAACAAGAATATTTCCAGTTTCTATCAAGTAATAAGTGTGAGTCTGTCTATAATAATAAAGGAGGATGTCTGTCTGTTTGATGTCTGCGTCATTCATCTATAATGGAAAAGCTAAGCAACGTAAGGCCATGAAATTTGGTACACAGGTACTTTATGACCAAGGAAGGTGCAGTTCTTCATTATGTTTTTTAATTCGATCTAGTTTTTTAGTTATTTTATGTTTTAGCACAAATTTTATTTTCACACAAATGAGTTCTTTAGCACTCAAAATATGATTTTGGAGTTTCCATCTTAACATCATAAAAATAAAAAAATTCTCTTTCAAACAAACTTTGAAACAATCCAAGAAGCTAGAATTTGACGCCCGGATTCATCTGAATGTGTTTTTGAAGTAAAACTAAGCACTAGACTATAGTATTATACTGTAGTATAGCGTCTACAGCAGGGTTGAAAAAAATTATGATTTTATTAAAAAAATCGAATTTTTTTTTATTTATATTAGCCTTTCTCAAAATCAGACTTTTATAAATACTTTTCAGATCAGATGGTAGGCTGGACTACATTAATGTACTGTATAATTTTAAAACATCTAATTGAATACATATTAATATACGATTAAAAATATGCAGAGTTTAAAAAAAAACCCAGGACTTTTTAAATAAAATAAATTTAGAATTTTTTTATTGGGTTGTGTTATTCAATTTATAAATTTAGACTATAATAATTATATGGAACAATGCAACTATTGTGCAGTTTTAAGATCTTTATTTGAATTTATATTAATAAAGAGCCATAATATCAAAATCTATTAGGTTTGATATTATGAAGGGCTTCAAAAAAGAGAAGGAATAATGGCAAGCTTATTAAAAAGAAAGATGATGTTTTTAAGTATTAATATTTAATAATATCTTTTATTTATGATATAGTCTATATCAATTCAGGCAGGGGGGTTACCTTCATAGTCTCAGATGTTTTGGAATTTAACATATGTTAAAATGCAGAAAAAAGTAAGAAACCCGTACTTTATTGTTTTGTTAAAAAAAATTCCTGGCCCGAGATACAGACCGCCAAAGATGGCGCATCGAGTGCCATTTCTCACTTGCGATTTTCGGCAAAAATTTTAAAACGCTCTATCTCTGGAACAGTTCAAGATATTTTGTTGCGGTTTTTTTTTTTATTTGAAAGATAAAAATTTTCTGATTAAAATGATATCCTCCGTTTGGAAATATATGTCCATGTTCTCTTGCTGTAGCCTTCTGAATTTTCTTTTGAAAAATCAAAAATATTTTTTTTTTCATAAATGCCAATCCTGAAAATTTTGATTTCTTGACTGTTGATCAGTACCATAGAGATATCAAGGGCGGATCCAGGGGAGGGGTGCAGGGGGTGTGCGCCCTCCCTGAGAATAGGATTTCAATGCAAAATAAAAATAATCAAAATATAAAATTATTAAAAAAATAAAAATATAAGAAATAAATAAATAAAATTACAGAAATGAAATATGCTTATAAAATATGACAACACAATCCAAAGTAGAAAATATAAGCTGATCTTGATTCAATGAAGTATCTAGAAATTAAAAAAATCGGAGAAGGATGTCGTGGCTTAATCACAGTAGGAGCTATTTATTTTCACACATGAAATATATTTGGTTGAATAATGATTAAAAATTCAGAACTATTCGATGATAGCTTAGCAATGCTGTCACACACAAAGGGCAAGACGAATTTTCTAAAATAGTACACTAGGTGTGCTTTGAGTGCGGCAATAGCTAATTGAGCTGAGCGAACTATTGAAAAACTAAATTGAATTATGCCTGATTTTTCGGGATTTTGTAACTGGAAAGCACTCTGTGCCAAAAGTTAAATATAGTAGGAAAGTAAAAAGTTTTCGGAGTTTAATAAACGAAACGGAAATTACAGTGAACATGAAACTAAAACTCACAAATTATAGAGTACTGAAACCTGCATACATTGCAGATTCAAATCTTTCGGGTGTGATAAGAATTTCTATCCTGCAATGTTTGTAATCGCGCAAACTAGACCCTTTTAATTGAAAAGAGTTTGTAGTTGTTGATACTAAGCAGAAGTGATTCTGGGAAAGTCTCGATCTATAGTTCCTCAAACGTGCGAACAGACAGTGCAACATAAGTAAGGCCAAGGGAAAATTGGGGTTTGCCAATGTCTACAACGCACTGATCTTGGATTATGTCTTCACTTCGGAGAGTTGCATATGACAGATTGCATATGCTACAATGCACTGTTTGAGGGTAATGCCTTGACTTCAGTGGACGTTGATTGCTTATGCGAAACTATACAATTGAATGTGAGAATATTCAATGCACATCGTACGGGAACAATGGAAAACTACGGAACAGACGCAAGTTCTAACTAAAATGACAGATAGAGGCATCAAATTAGAGGAAATTTTAAGAGGAACTAATTTAATGATTTGCCTCTGTGGCTGAAACGGAGACAGTGAGACCTAGTTGAGGGGTGATCAATATTTTTCAGGTAAAAGTGACTAATAGGGTTTCATTTGTATTTATACAAACTAACTTCAGAGAAAATTTCACACTATTTTCGATTTCTATAGTTGAAAACCTACCCGTATTAGTTGCGACCACTGTTCAAAATTTATAGCTTTTTAACACCAGCCGTTATTAATAAGAGCGGTGAAAAAAATGACATTTGGAAGGATCCTAAAAAAAGTTTTATTATGCTCAGCTCAATGAACATATTGCTTTTGGGTTTTCGTACTTTTTTAATGAGTCATAGCTAATAATGTATTCTTAAATCTATATGTCTAGCAGGTATTACTTTGAATATATTCTCTGTGTTTAAAGTGCTTTTAGCAATTAATGCTGTTTTGACATCACGTCGTTTGAAACTCTGTAAGGTATGTAAGAGTAAGTCACTATTCAGTCGATTAATTTTGTTTATCTTTTATATTTACTGTTTGTGTACATGTGCTGTTTCTTAAATAAGTAATTCAAATAACAACAATGGTTTCAATTTTCACATTGACCAGTATATGAAATACGGACCATCAGTTTAGCAAGTGAGCTGACAAAATACTGTTAAAATATCATTGGAAAGGTGATTCAGTTTACAAATATCCTTCTTTAATCAACCAAAATGTGGTCATGAAAAACAAAGGAAAAGCAGTGCGTTTCGAGAAATAACAGTGTTTTTGCCGTCAAAACAAGCATATTTCTACATGTCTGTGGGCATAAGTTATGTTGGGAAATACAAAGTTCAGCCTGGAAAGTGTTTAGTAACGGATCCGTTTCAAAAGTGTTCAAAACTCACATGAAAAATAAAATTATTTAGAAAAAAATAACACTGTATAATAACACAATAGGACGAGCTCATATTCATGAAGATGCTCGTTCTACCAAATGTGGATATTAGGAACCAAATGAGCTTTTCCTGTCAGAAATAAATTGAAGAGAAAAGGGCAAGACTGAGTGCAATAATAAAAACGATTCTATTGTTCGACAGCTAAAATATTTCACAGAGAGGCCATCAGAACTAGATACCAATGACGAACCTACCAGGAACCAAGGAATCCTCAAAGCCCTTCATTTTAGAATTGACAATGGAGACAATATTATATAAAATCAATTAGAAAAATTCTCTGCAAACACAACATTACAACAAGTGACTTGCAACAAGTTGACAATCTGCATTAGTGCCAAGATCTTGAAAGCGATTCTGACAGAGGTATGGGAATAAAACCATTACAGTATAATATTTAACAAAATCACTGAAGAATCGCCCAAGTTACAACTCTATCAGTGCCGTTATACGTGGGCTTGCCTTGTTTTTGGAGCGAATGCGCATTACCTGAGGAGGAGTATAAGGAATTGTATGTGATTTGAGTATTCTAGATTGAGTTTGATGCAGATTTTGAAGCGAGAACATAACATGGAAATCACTCTATGAGCTATGGAACACTTGTTGCTATGTGCGACCTCCGACAGCCAGCGCGGCCAGATTCTGTGATGTTTTTTTAGCAGGCGAGCGTAGATCCATGTTCTAATTGCTACATCACTGTATGAGCCACAGAACACTTGTTGCACAAACAGCTGTTGCTACATGTGACCTCCAACAGCCAGCAGGGCCGGATTCTGTGATGTTTTTTTAGCGGGCGAGTGTAGCGAGGTTAGCTCGAAGTGGGCGTAGATCCATGTTCTAATTGCTACATCACTGTATGAGCCACAGAACACCTGTTGCACAAACAGCTGGTGCTACATGCGATCTCCGACAGCCAGTGGGACTGGATTCTGTGACTTTTTTTAGTGGGCGAGCGTAGCGAGGTTAGCTCTCGCAAAGCAGATGTAGATACATGTTCTAATTGCTACATCACTCTATGAGCCACAGAACATCCGTTGCACAAACAGCTGTTGCTACGTGCGACCTCTGACAGCCAGCGGGACCGGATTCTGTGATGTTTTTTAGCGGACGAGCGTAGCGAGGTTAGCTCGCGAAGCAGGTGTAAATCCATGTTCTAATTGCTACATCACTCTATAAGTCACAGAACACCTGTTGCTACTTGCAACCTCCGACATATACATTGAATTACGGTATATACATACGTATATAATAAAGGTCGAGATTAGCGGTCGCCACATCGCCAGTGGTGACTAAGGAATTACTCTTGGCGACCGTAAAATGTAATGTCTATCGCCAAAAATGGCGACCTGCAAAATTTACATGTTTCTATATCAGAACGTCAAAAGTCTAATCTCTGTGGAGTTTCAGGAACACCCGCACGGATGAGCCTAATTCCTCTGAACCAAACCCAAATTAGACAGTCGGTAAACAAGACTGGTATCATAAAGGGTTTTTCATTGTCGTCCCCCCCCCCCCTCGGGAGAATATTCCGTAGGTATCCTATTTATTTCTCCCCAACCCAGCCGTTAAAAGTCTTACTTGCCCATGGCGATTCAACTTAAACGATCTATTAACGAAATCGTGATCGGCCTGCGACGAAACTGCGATAGTCTAAAATGACTCTTTTCCTAAACAATCCCTCTGGGGAGTGAGAAAAATCTGTCAAAAATCACCACAATACTGCTACGGCTGTTAATTTATTGTACCTGCAGCCAAGAATGAGTGCTACTGCTATCCACATCCCTATCTGCTTCCTCCCCGTGATCTCCGATATGTTTACTTTTGAGGCATGCCCGGGCGCAGCGCATTCTATCAATTGACCCCAACAGCACCTTACCGAAATTCGGAGTGGCCCCACTTTTACATACTGTACTAATAGAGCTTTCATCATTTTCACATTTGCCTTAAATTTTTAAACTGTTTCCGCAAGCGGAATTAAAATCGTGCATTAAAATAAAAATGCCCTTGTTATTTTCAGCTTGTAAATTTATTTATTGGTTAAATATTCATAACGTATTTTGCATCATGATAAATTAAAAAAAATAATCCATGTACAATAGTTTTGGTTATACGCTGTAGCTGGGAATGCCAGGCGCTAATAAAAGGCGTCAACCTTCGGGATGCTTTTTGGAGCTAAATTGCTAATATTGCGACGTTACGAATTGTTCTATTTCAACTTACATATATATGTACTGTTCATTAACGATCATATAGTAAATATGAACGACGATGGCAAAAATTGCGCGTAGTTGCTTCTATGCTGCCTAGATATAATCGCAAAAAATTCGCAATTGTTAAAGTTTCGGCGCGCAATAGTTTCTCCATCCGAGAAATTTCAGATTTCCTGTTATAGATGATACCTTGTTTTATGTTATTAATCTGTCATCGATGATGTAAAAAGCTAAAAATGTTTGTATTCTTAAACTGTTTACCGCTTAGTTGTATTTTCATTAGTGCCAACGGTAAACAATTATCAATTCAAAGTTAAATCGGCTCGATTTTCAACTTATCCGCAGCCAAAGTTGGTTCATGCCCCACCCCGTTGATTAGAAAATTCGAGTAAAGCAATAAAACGGCCTATGTTTTTAGCGATACAAACAGATATTTTTTAAATTCAAAAACGTCAAAATATTAAATAAAATCCAATTTCTTCAAAAGGATAAAGAATTTAGTTGTTATAAAATAAACATATTAGAAAAATTTTACAATAAAAATGGTTGCTAAGTTTATAATGTCCGATAATATAACGGGAAAAATGACCGAAATATCGGGATCGCGATAATTTTAAAATTACAGACTAAGTGATCAAAAGGTAGAAACAAGAATATAGATTATTTAAAAATCGCAGAAACTCATTGGTAAAATCCCATAAATTAAAAAAAAAATGAGTGGCCGGATTTCTTAATAAAAAAGGCATAAATATTAATAGTAAATGCTTCATCAGCTGTGAAAAAAAAAGATCATAATAAGAGAATTTAAAAACTTAAGAAACAGGCATATTCAGAAATAATCTGTAATTTTGGCAAAAAATTAAAGCTGACAAAATGTTGAATAAGTAAAGTGTTATGGGAAAAAAGGAATTTAACATTGACCCCAAAAGTATTTGAATCAGCTTCATGGTAAATGAATTTTTTTAGATGACTTGGTAAACAATTATAAAACACTGAAAAATTCCTATAATAAGAAAAACTTCGGTAAGATTTAAAACAGGGTTAAAAAATGAGTGACAATAAATGTTTAAAATATTCAGAAAATGATAAATGAAAGATCAAAATTTTGAAAACATTTAGGAAATGGAAAAGATGGGGATACTGACAGCGACTTGCAGAAAACTTAGATTTAGAAAAAACACCTAAAATAAAGTTTTGAAAATGTATTCAATATCCAAAATGAGAAGTTAGCAATAAATGCATGTTAACAATATTACTCATTAAAAAATAAATATATATTTATAAATTTGTGTTATCAGAAAAATTAAGTTTTGTATTTTGCCAATCTCTCAAATTTCCCCTAATTTTTACCCCATCTCCTCATCAAATAATAGATCTTAATAATAGAAAAGTAGATCTATTATTTAGTTTTCCTTGTTAACATAGTAGTGTCTTTCACCTAACTGAAGTACTCGCCATCTTAAGGTATGGAGAGAAGGATCTGTTGTTTTACTTATGTCTACCATATAATAAACCTGTAAATAAGTATGGGTAATATATCTGTAAATTTTTTAATTATAAAATATTTAAACACAATTTTGCATAACATCAAACAAGTTGAAAAAAAAAAAATCGCACATTTTTCAGTTGTCAACAATTGGCCTCATCATGAACCTACCAGCCAGTGACTGACTGCTTTGAACCCAGGCATTGTTTACAATGGGTTTTATTCCTTCCCTTTAATTAATGTTCCTTATTATTTCCTATCAATAAGAAATGTATTAGCACTTGCATTACACATGAATATTTATAACCATCATTGTTCTTTTATGAACCCCTTATAAATATCCTCCGCCCCCACCCCCCTTATATTATAAAAATTTATGTTTGTGTATATAAAATGATGCATAAGTAATTAGGTATTTCTATCTACTTTTCTGATCTTAAGTAAGCAGCCTAAATTATGAGGATTCTAACTATTATCTTCAATTTGTGCAGTTAAAAAAATTAATTTATCAAGAATATATTTTAAAGTAAGAGATATGTAATTATAAAATTTTCTGTATATTTGCAATTTTGTTTTGTTAATTTATTTTTTTTATGCTTTGAATTTAAGTTTTGAAATAGATAAATTATCTGTATCTTTTTTACTACATGTGGGCCACATTATGCAATGCATTCTTTAGCTAAAATTTATAATTGTGCCCTTTCGTATGCAATGTGCTCCTTTTTTAAAGTCAGCAACCTGCCCTTTTGAAATCCTAGAATGGACCCTGTAAATATATATATATATATATATTAGAAAGAAGTAATAATAAAAATAATTAATTCAAGTAATCTTGAAATATTAACATCACCATAGAAGCAAAACCACTACCATAATGCCGATAATAGAAAAGATCAGCACCGGCTCAAATTCGGAGATTAAAAAGAATTAAATTCATCTTCAGGTCTGAGTATTTAATTCTATTTAACCCAAACAAATGCCTGTTTCAGATTGGAAAATAGTACATTACTATAAATGTCCAAACTCGGACTAGAGGCACCATAAGATAAAAAAATGAAGATAAGAAGCATTAGGAAAATTTGTATTAACATGTGGCAGGAATCCTTCTTCTTTCACCACCTGTATATGTGACCAACCTCAACAGTATAATAAATATCTAGAAGTACTGGAATGAACATGACGAAATACAACCTAGGAGGCAGTACAAACGTTCACAGCGACACTCCCAGACCCATCCAGTGAGTCAGAACAGGAGACAGGACTATTACCCGTATAAGCAAAATAGAATATGTACATGCAGCAAAGATGAAAATTCTTACTAAACAAGAGATTCATAGAAGAAATGGATAAACAAAAATGCCACTATACACCATTATAAGGGCCCTCGAATCGTAGTTTCAAACTGGTTAAAGTTACAAAATTTTAACAAAAATATAATTGAAAACATAATATTAATATATCTTATTTTCAGATGTTTTTGATTTTTCTAATTTTTTTAGCTTATTTTATTACTTTTCATTTTTATTTATTTATATAATTAATAAATAATTATTATATATATATATATATATATGCTTAGAGCAAATTGAATGTGTTCGTGGAAAAAAAAAAATTGTTAGAAAATTGGGGGGGGGGGGGAGATCAAAATCGAGTACAAAATTATGGCCACTAACATCATCAAAGTGGCCACTGAGCTTTATGAGGTCACTGGCCACTTTTTTTAATCTAAAGCCTTAGTATAACCATCAAATTCTTCCGTACTATCATTCCTCTCACACAATCGCATTACCCACTTGGCAATCAATCCCTGATTCATACACCATTTAATTGCATTCATTTTACCACTTTCAATCAAACGATCAAAAAGAACAATAATAAATCTTTCACTCTTCACCGCCATTTAGCACACACAAAAGAAATCAAAGAAATTTTACCAATACTTGCATTTAAATCCTGTTCCAAAACATTTAATTTTCAAAGATGAGCAGAATTCAGAAATGAGCATAGAATAACACAAATTGGGACAGTTTCCAGAGTTATCAACTCGTAAGGTTACCATGTTTACGAAGTATGAAGAGTTAAAGGTTTACAAAGATCGCAACATAGCACTCCGCTTATCGCCGATTTGGCGCGATAGAAGAAAACGACTTTCCCGGTCTCTGGAATTTAGCCCCGAAATTATATATAGGTATGCTCTTATGTTATGTAATAAACAATCTCTATTATTACTATATTTTTAACAAATAGAAATTATTTACATACTACATTAATTTTCTTTATCTGGGAGGGGGAAACATCTGTTTTTTCTATATATAGGATAAACTAAAACTGAAATATTTCATGAAAAGAATACAGATACAAAAAGTATATAAAACATTAGTTTGATTACATAGTGTATATATTATAAACATTTCTCACTTTCCAAATATGCGTTATAATATCAAGAACTGACTCACTTGAATCAACTGTGTATTATTTATGTTGTCCATACGCACGCTTCTCAACGAGGAAATAGAATGATCAATAAAAATAACACTAAAAACGAAAAGTAAAATATTCACAAACATATTTCGTCATAGGAATCCTAACTCTTTAATGATATAAAAATACTATAATAATTCTACTTGATGAAAAATAAGGAGATTGAAATATATAACTAATTCTCCTGGATGAGAAATTATGAAAACAATAACATTCAGTTAAAGTAGTAGTGTTTTCCTTTCAGAAGCGATAGGAACAACACCAAGCAATCCAGATTCTGGGATCGTTCAGCATATTTGAGGAATGACAAATTTGAGGATTATTATCTCTTTGGCAAGTAGGTTATATAAAATATCTGAAATTTAAAAATTTCTTTGATAAAAAAGTATAGGGCAAGTGATAAGTATATCAAGGTCCTATCATGGCTCTCTAATAAAAAAGAAATTAGAAGATAATGTTTAGTGCTGCCATCTGGCGACTAAATTAGAAAAGAACATTTGTACACTACGTGACACATCTATTGAGACAGGGTGTCAGTAGTGAGTATAGACGAACCCTCAGTCGGTGACGTAACACACAAACTGTCAAAAGCAACAGTATGATCGTCTGCTACGATTTTTCACCACCGCCTAGTCACCGCAACGAACTCCCGCCATAATTTCACGAAATACATACGCCAGGCGGGAATTTCAGCAAAATCCTCTTTTTGAAAAAAAAAAAAAAAAAAGCTCTTCCGACAGCTGTTTTTTTTTTTTTCTTTTTGTCTTTTGTGTGACGTCATGTGGATATGTGACCGCAGGTGAATGATAAGAGGGTTTCTTCATGTGGAAATTTATAGTTCATTTCGTCTATTTGTTTGATTTTGATATTGAAAATATTGATATTTAAACATTTTAAAATAATTTATATTGATATTTTTTATTATATAATTGATATTTTTTATTACTTTTTTCTATTATATTATTTATTTTCTATTTTTTTCTCCTATTTAAAGTCTTTTCAAGGCTATCAAATTACTAGCATTAGGAGTAACTCCTGCTTGTATTGTAAAAGTTACAAATGAACTTTATTATGTTGTTGATTTTTTTTCATGCGCAAGTCTTGCATTTTTTTTCTCTTTTAATATGGATATATCATTTTCAATTAAGCAATTTAGTCACGTATAAAATGCATTACCTTTTAAATTAGAATTAAATTAATTAACGTCTATGGGAGCAAATGTCTTGCCCTCCACTATGGGCACCTATGTAACATTTTCCAGGAGGGCAAACTCAAGGATGAGAAGTTCAATGTCTACTACCTTGTATACTACATTTGTAACCTTAAACGTTCATGGGAGGGCAAGTTTTCCGTGTGTTCTATTATGGGAGCCTATGGCAAGGAAGCCCATAGAATTAATTCTAGAGGCGACAAACTCAAGGATGAGGCGTTCCATATCGACTTGCTTGTAATCTACATTTGTAACCTTAAACGTCCACAGTAGGGCAAGTTTTCCTCTGCGTTCCCTTATGGGCACCCATGGCAAGGACACCCACAGAACTAATTCCATCGGCGACAATTTCAAGGATGAGATGTTCAATACCGACTAGATTGAGACTTACATATCTAACCTTGAACGTCTATGGAAGGTAAAATGTCCTTCTTTCCTTTCACTATGAGCGCCCATGTAACATTTTCCAGGAGGGAAACTCAAGGATGAGGCGTTCAATATCGACTAGCTTGTAACCTACATTTGTAACCTGAAACGTCCATGGCAGGACAAGTTTCCTCTTGCGTTCCCTTATGGGAGCCCATGACACACACGTTCAATATCGACTAGTTCAATATTGAGGTGTTCAATATCGACTAGTTCGAGAGATACATTTGTGACTTTTAATGTCCACGGGAGGGCAAGTTTCCCTTTGTGACCCATTATGGGCGCCCATGGCAAGGACACCCATAGAACTAATTCCAGCGGCGACAAACTCAAGGATGAGTTTGACTAGCTTACGATATTGACTAGCTTAAGACCTAGATTTGTGACCTTGAAAGTCCAGAGGAGGCCCATATGACGCCATGCAACTTCAACTTTTCCGGGGGTTGCAAACTCAAGGATAAGACATACATATCAACTAGCTTGATAACTACATTTGTGAACTTGAATGTCCAGGAAGAGTAACTGCACCCTTGCCCTCCTCTATGGGCGCCCATGATAGTACGTGTCGAAAACCCAAATCACTCGACTGACCCTAGGGTTTACAGCAGCAATTTGAGTGGTTGGCATGATAGTACGTGTTGTTGTTCCTAGGTGGTCATCCACCCAAATGATAGTACGTGTGTAAAGTTTCAGCTTCCTATGTCGCGGAGCGGAGAATTCTGTAGGGTTTGAAAAAAATTTTTGCACCCCACACATATTGTCTGCCCTTGGGAGAGAAATAGAAGTTGCCACCTCTATTAGGTTCTGTCCCTTTTGTCGATGCTATAAGCATGGGCGCCCATAACACTCTGTCAAAGGGCGAACACAGGAATTAAAGAATTATACGTACAATATCGACTACCTTTATACCTACATTTGAGACCTTGTATGTCCAGGGGAGCGTATAAGTCCCCCCTTGGCCACCCCTATGGGAACCCATTGCAAGGACTCTCTGCTTATACTATTAACCACAGGACAGAACTTAAAGGTGCCGAATTTTCGATTTCCCCTGGGGTGGTAAATAGGTATTTCAAGACCCTCCAAAAGCCACCATGACATAAAAGAATGAAACATTGCACACATGCCATGGGACAGGTCTCACATCATGCTGCCGTAAACCCATGGGTTGGCCGCGCTGTCTGGGTTTTCAACACATGCCATGGGCGCCCTTTGGGAACTGATATTTATCAATATTAATACAATAATATTAGTAATACTCAAATATAGGTATCAAGCTAATCAATACTGTATATCACATCATTCTGTTTATCCCCGTTGGTAACAGTTCTACTGGTGCCATCACCATCATGGGTGCCCATAGGCGAGCACAAGGAGTCATTTACGATCCAATGAACATTCAAGGTCACAAATGTAGGTATCAAGCCAGTAGATATTGTATGACTTATCCTTGAGTATACCCACCTTGGAAAATTTTCTATTGACGTCATTGCCATGGGCGCCCATACGGGATGTTGAAAAACAGGTGTTGCCCATAGGGTGTCAAACTAGTCGATATTGTTGTTCTTGAATGTGCCTCCGCCTCTGGAATAAGTTCTATAAGCGCTCTTGACATGGGCGCCCATAGGGAAGAGTGAGGGGGAACTTGCCACCCCACGGACGTTCAAGTTCACAAATGTAGGTATCAAGCTAGTCGATGTTGTATGTCTCACCCTTCAATTAACCGCCTCTAAAAGTTCTATGGGCGCGCTTGCTGTGGACGCCCATAGGGGAACGCAAGGCGGATCTTGCCCTCCAGTGAACATTCAAGGTCACAAATGTAGGTATCACGATAGTAGGTATCATACGTCTTATTTTGGAGTATGTCCTCCTTGGAAAAAGTTCTATGGACGCCTTTATCACGGGCTCCCATAGGGAATATGGAAATCCGCAAATGTAGCTATCAAGCTAGTCCTTAGGTTTGCGACGCAGGATTAAATTCTATGGATATTTTTGCCATGGGCGGCCATTAGGTAGCACAAAGGGACACTTGGCCTCACCATGAAAGTTCAAAATTGCAAACTTAGGTATCAAGCTAGTCGATATTGTACATCGCATCCCTGAATTTGCACCCGTTGCAATAAGTTCCATTGGCCTCTTGACATGGGCGCCCATATGGGAACGCGATGCGGTATTTGCCCTCCTTTGCACATTCAAGGTCACAAATGTAGGTATCAAGCTAGTAAATATTGAACTCCTTATTTGAGTTTGTCCTCCAGGTAAATGTTACATGGGAGCCCATAGTGGTGGGGAAAGGGGACACTTGCCCTCCCATAGGCGTTCAAGATGAGACATGTTTGTTAATCGATATTAAACGCCTCAACCTTCAGTTTGTCACCATGAAAAAAGCTGTATGTGCGCCCATAGGAGAGGGCACGGGGTGCACTTGCTCTCCCCTGGGACATTCAAGATTACAAATGTAGATTTCAAGCTAGTCGCTATTGTAGGTATCATCATATAATTTGCACCACTAGGAAAAATTATATTTGCGCTTTGCCATGGGCGCTCATAGGGGAGCGCAAGTGGGAATTTACCCTCCCTGAACGTTTAAGCTCACAAATGCAAACATTAAGCTTGTCAATTTTTTACGTCTCATTGTTTAGTTTGACCACACTAGGAAAAAGTTTTTTAGCAGCCTTTAATCCTACTTCTTTGAATCAAGGTCACCCCTCCTGCAATTTCCACACTATATTTTCAATCGTTGAATTTTTCTGGCATTCTCTCATCCAATAAAAGCAGAAGCAACTCGTAATACGAATAGTTTCATAGCCTTAAAAAGTCTTTAAATAGAAAAAAAAATGGAAAATAAATAATATAATAGAAAAAAGGAATAAAAATTACTTATAATAAAATAAATTTAAATAGAATGTATATATGCATGTGTGTGTATTTTCAATATCAAAATCGCGCATAGACTAATTGAACTGTAAATTTCCGCATGAAGAAAACAAACTCTCATCATTCATCTGCCGCTACAAGGTCTGCTGAAATTCGCGCCTTACATAGATATGACGTGGTGCATTTTCGCGGGAGTTCGTTGCGGTAACTAGGTGCTCGTGATTTTTTCTAGATAGATAAATTTTAATAGAAAGTTCAAACTCCCGAAAATTGAACTTGAGAAATATGACGGTAATTTAAAAGGCTGATTAACCTTTTGATCAATGTTTAAAAAAATAGACGAAGATCAGGGTATTGATCCAGGAGATTGATTCCAGTATCTCATACACTGTACGGTTCGAAATTCTCGTGCTAGAGAACTTGTACAAAGCTATCCAGTGACGGATGAAAACTATCCAAAAGTGATAGAAAGTTTCAAAGCTAGATTTGGAAAAGACCATGTTTTAGTGGAACTCTACAAAAGGGATCTTGTAGCATTAGTGATAGAGAACACAAAGTCACAATCGACGCTTTCGCTTTCGTCATTGTATGACAAACTTGAATCGCAACTCAGAACTTTAAATTCATTGGGCCTTACTACAAAATTGTATGGTGCAATTCTTTTCCCGCTAGTAGAGTCGTGTATTCCCGTGGAGTTACTAAGAGTCTGGCAGAGACAATCGAAAATAGGAGAAACTCCAATGATAGACTCGACGATTTGATGGCCTTTATTAGAAACGAAGTGGAGAATGAGCAACGGATATCTATGGTCATTTGTGGCTTTGAAGTCAAGAAATCAAAGCCGACGAAAATAAAACGAACGATTCAAAATATCGAGGAAGAGTTCGTGCAGACTACAAATCATTTATTCTCCGATGAAAAGAAGAAAGAAAAATTAAGCAGTTGTATTTCTTGCAATAAGTCACATTTAAGTAAAGAATGTTTCTAAGCACAGAAACTGTCAGTTGAGGAAAAACAGAACAAGATCAAAGATAAAAAGGCTTGTTTTTCTTGTTTGAAGACAAGACACAGTTTTAAGGTTTGTAAAACAAATGTAAAATGTATAATCCCTGGGCGAAAACACTGGGCTGTAATGTGCCCAGAAATTCCAGCTAATCAAAAGAAAGATGCACTTGGCATAGAAAAGAAAGAAAAAAAGCAAAATACTTCCTTGGCAAACCATAGCTGTTCAGACGAAGTGCTCTTACAAACTTTGCAAGTAGAACTGAAATCAATAAAAGGAAGTCGTATTGTACGTGCACTAATTGATAGTAGTTCGCAACGGTCATATCCTGAAGAATACGGTGAATAAAATGGGTTATTAACCAGTTGGATCCGAAGATTTGGTTCATGTTTTATTTGGAGAAAAAAAACATTTCAAAAAGAGTCTCATCAGTGTTATAACATAAGTTTGAGCAGCTCGAGCAATAATTTCAACTGCTATATTTAAGTGTTAGACCAAACTGTCATATGTGGGAAATTGTCGCGACTCAAGAAAGGACCATGGTCAAAAGAATTGAAAGAAAAGAAAATTTGGATAGCAGACTATGGTGAAGGTTATCCAGATATTGAATTGTTGATAGGAGCAGATTTTAGTGGGTGGTAACTCTTTACTGGGAAAATGCACAAATTGAAGTGCGGACTAATGACCGTTGACACTAAACTTGGTTGGATTATTATGGGAAAAGTTCCAGATGAAAAGAGTCATAGGTTATCAGCTTTCACTGTTTCCACCCTATTTTCCCAAACTTCCACTATAGCGAATCTTTGGGATCTTAATATTTTAGGTATTAGGGATCCAGTTAAGATAAAAATTAAAGAAGATATAAAAAGGGCTGCACTAGATCATTTCAGAAAAATAGTCTCTATGAATTAAGAGGGACGTTACGAAATACATTTACCATGGCTTGAGGCTAACGAAGTTTTAAAGACAAATATGGACACTGTCGATAGAAGATGTATTTCTATAGCTAGAAAATGTAAAGAATATGACGCTGTTTTCGAAGAATAGGAAAAATCTGGAATTATAGAAGTGGTACTTCAAGAAGAACTTGGAAACCCTTCTTACTACTTACCCCATAGAGGTGTATTTAAGAAGAACTTGGAAACCCTTCTCACTACTTACCCCATAGAGGTGTATTTAAGAAGAATTCTACAACACGAGTCAGACCAGTATTTGATGCTTCTTGTCATGGAAAAGGTGCCCCCTCACTGAACGACTGTCTTGAAAAGGGGCCTAATCTCTTAGAAGAAATACCATCAATATTAATGAGGTTTCGCAAAGATAAAATTGGAGTTGTAGCAGACAGTGATTTTCTCAGATTTTTGTGGTGGGAAGATTTCGAGAAAAGAAAATTGAAGATATTTAGGCATCGAAGAGTGGTATTTGGTCTCACGTGTAGTCCATTCCTGTTAGCTGCTGTACTAAATTATCATATAGAGGCAAACTTAAGTGATATACAAGAAACAGCAGAAATGTTAAAAACGTCCTTTTATGTGGATAATTGTGTGATCTCTGTTTCTAATGAGGAAAAGTTGCAAATTTTTATCCAAGAATCAAGACATTTGTTGTACAAAGCCTGTTTTGATCTACGAGGGTGGAATCATAATACCTTGTATGAAAATCGTTTTTCAGGAAAGCCCATTCATGTTTTGGAATTACTTTGGGATAAAGATATAGTTTCTTCTGTGATCTAAACTCAGTTTCTGAAATTAAATCTAGTATAACAAGAAGAAACATATTATCAACTGTTCATAAAATATTTGATCCCCTTGAACTTTTGTGTCCTGTAACACTACTTCTGAAGATTATTGTACAACAAACTTGGAATCTCAAAACAAGTTGGGATACTGAACTACCAGAGAAAATTTAAAAGGAATTTGAGGACTGGAATTGTGATTTACACATGCTTTCAAATGTTAAAATTCCTAGAAGTCTTGATGTCTGTGATCCCAATGCAGAATTAAGTTTTCATATCTTTTGTTATGCCAGCAAGTCTGCTTACAGTACAGTTGTTTTTCTTCGAAAGGTGCATGGAGAAGAAATTACTATATCTCTGATACAAGCAAAGAGCAGAGTTGCTTCCTTACACAAGATGACCATTCATAGGCTCGAATTATTAGCATGTTGCATTGGAGCACGTCTTGCCTCTACAATTGTAAAAGCCATGGATCTAAAAGGTACCTCTTGCATCTACTGGACAGATTCTTCTACGGCTCTCTATTGGATAAAAAGAGAAGAACATTGGGGAGTCTTTGTTAACAATCGCGTGAATGAAATTAGAACACTGTCTGATAAAAAGTCTTGGAGACATTTGTCGAGGGAATTCAATCCTGCTGATCTTCCTTCCCGAGACTGCTCTGTTAGTCTTCTTGAAATCTAAATGGTGGGAGGGACCTATTTGGTTAAAACAGAATGAAAATAATTGGCCTGCAACGGAAGTTCAAATAAATGAAGAAGTTACTAAGGAAAAACGAAAGCATATTATTTCGTCTCTTATTTGAGCTGAAACAGAAAAAAGGTGGTACAGTCAGCGATTTTCGAAGTATTTACAGGTTTTGAGAATGATTGCTTGGATACTTCGCTCTTCCAACAATATTCTTCAACCAAATAACCGGCTTAGAGGTGAACTGGCAGTGTATGAATTGGAATATGCAGAAAAGAAACTCCTGAAAATTATTCAACAGGATGCTTTTAAGGAGGGGGATTTTCAAGTTAAGCTAAAAACACTTTGCACTTTTACGGATAATGGGGGACTGAAAACGAAAATAATAAGAAGTGATGATGATAAGAATTTCTTATGTCCCATTGTACTCCCTGCAAAACATGAAATAGTTGATAGACTAATACTCGAATGACATTTTCAGTCTTTATGCAGGAGTTCAGTCTGTATTAGCTAATTTTAGGCAACAGTTTTGGATCTTAAGGGGGCGAAAAAATTGTCCAGCGAGTGATTTCAAAATGTGTGTGCTGCAGAAGACACACAGCAAAAAAAATAGAATTTATCCCTGCTCTACTACTGTACAACACTACCAGAAGATCGAATTAGAAACACGTTAGTATTTGAAGTGACTGGAGTAGATTTAGCTGGTCTGTTGTATTTAAAAGGGAAGAAAAAACATGGATTCTATTGTTCACCTCCGCCGTGTACCATGCTGTACACCTTGAACTGATACAAAGCCTTTCTACAAATTGCTTTATTTTGGGTCTAAGAAGATTCATCGCCAGATGTGGACGACCAAAGATGATGTACAGCGATAATGGGAGCAATTTTGTAGGAACAGATAATCTTATGAAGTCTATCAATTGGGAACAAATTATGCGTGACACTTCCATTTTTAGAATCCAATGGAAATTTTAAATTTCCAACAGCAGTTTGGTGGGGCGATTGGTAAGAGAGACTCGTACAAATAGTGAAAAAATTATTGAGAAGAGTTTTAGGGAAATCTTCTCTCATCTACGAAGAAATATTAACTATTTTGTGCGATGTAGAGTCTGTTATCAGTGCAAGACCTCTTATGTATCCAACGATCCAAAAGGCTTGGTTCCCTTGTCTCCATCTATGTTCATGCAAGACATTCGTACAGTTGGAGTTCCGGATTCAGACCAGTTAGATAAAGTTAATATCTCCTAGAGATGAAAATACCAGCAAAGAATTCGAGAGGATTTGAGAAGGAGATTTAGAGACGAATATCTCAGCCTTCTAGTCCAACAACCACTTAAGAAAAAACACTTACTCAGAGAAATTAAAGTGGATGACATTGTTCTTATTAATTGTGATAATAAGAAACGAATTGATTGGTCCTTAGGGCGCAATGTGACTGTTTTTCCTGGTAGAGACAATTACACCCGAGTCGTTAAGATGAAAACTGCAACAGTTGAATTCACCAGGCCAGTACAAAATGTATACCCCTTAAAAGTGTTTCACCAGGATCTACCATTTAAGAATGGTAAATCTGCAGAAGTTCCTGAAGAAGTGACTGTTCCTAGTGACATTGTCTTTGGTGAAACAGAAGCTACTGTTCCAACAGAAACTGTATATGATGAAATAAGAACTGTTTATACTATTGTTCCTGATATTAATGAGACTGTTAATGAGATATTATGAGATCTACTCCAGTCACTTCAAATACTAACGTGTTTCTAATTCGATCTTCTGGTTCCTGACAAATCCATTCCTGTGACTATTAAAACTAAATGCAGAAGAACAGAAATGAAACCTAAGCGTTATGCAACTTATATAAATGTTTCAATTTTAATATGGTTATTTTCTTAATAGTGGTATTTTATGTTTTGATTTTCATAGTCAAAAATCAAAAGGTGGGAGGATGTCAAAACAGCATTATGATCGTCTGCTACGATTTTTCTTCATTGTTTTTTCCCCCACTTATAGTTTGAAAACAGAGTCCAAAATGTTTATATCTATGGGTGCATATTATCGTTTTATTTTTTATCTTTATTATTCTATAATGAAGATAAAGTGGAAACAACGGATATGTTATACTAGAACTAAACACTTGAAAAATTATGGAATCTTGTAAGAAATGCTGTAATTGGTGAATCTTCTTCTTCTTCTTAAATAATAAAAGGCAATGTCTGTGTGTGTGTGTGTGTGTGTGTCTGTCTGTCTTATACACTATACGTTTCGCGACCGCGCGTCGGAGAGCTACGAAATTTGGCAATCGGAAACCCGGGGGGAGGGAAGGGGACACGTGAAAACCGATTTTCAAAATTCTAATTATTTTTTTATTTATTTAATGTTTTATGCGATTTCGACCGTTTTTTGCCCTTTTTGTACTTTTTTCTCCACGATTGGGACGTCGTAGAAATAAACAAATCACACCATCGGAAAGAGCAGACAATTGCGAGTAAAAATATATACATTTCAAATTTCAATTTCGATTTCTAATATTTTTTAAAGATTTTAAAACAAAAGTCACTTTCGGTTCAAAAAAACCAACTTTTGTTTTTAAATCCTTCCATCGTAAAAACTACTCATAATTTCGACTAATAATTTACATTTTTAGAAAGGCCAAAGATCTGGCATTCTTACAAGTCTAATCTGGTTAAGAAATATTGAAAATTGCCTGCAGGATCGCAATTTTAAAGACGTGATGATTTTATATTTCTTGCCCAATACTCGGCGAAGAACCGATTCTTCCCCGACATTTTTCCCCCCGCAGTAGTTTTTCCCCCGTTTCCATGGAGACCAGGCTTCGGGTTTTAAATGTATTAAGAGCTTAGCATATGTATTGGATAGATACATCGGGTGAAATTATTATATTTATATGATATTTTAAATGGATATTTTAAATTATTTAAATGATTGAATTATGGTGGATAGAATTCTGGTGATGTATTTGAAATTATTATATTTATGGATTGGTGGAACGATATGGATGATTCATAGAATGATATGGATTTTTTAAATGGATATTTTAATTTATGGTTATTTTAAATGAATATTTGAATTTCTGGATATTTTAAATGGACATTTCAATTTTATGGATATTTTAAGTGATGGAACGATGGATATTTTAATTTTATGGATATTTTAAATACCATATGGTCATTATAAAATTAAAATTAGCGCACGGGAATCGCACTCGGTAGATCCGGGTTCGATTCCCGCCACTGCCTAAACTGCCTCCGTGTTCAGGCGGTGTACGATCACATTAAACATGTGGGTCCGTAAGTCCTTCCGAGAGGTTGTTGGTAGGGGAAGGAGGGTACGGTCCCAGTGGATACCTCTCCCACTGGGTTCCGGTCTAAATTGGGTGAATAAAAAGAAAGTTGTGGAGAATGTCGCGGAGGGCGAAGTAACCCAGTGGTTAGAGCGCGGGATTTGCACTTGGTAGGCCCGGGTTCGATTCCCTCCACTGACAAAACTGCTGCCGTGTTCACGCGGAGTACGATCACGTTAAACATGTGGGTCCGTAAGTCCTTCCGAGAGGTTGGTGGTAGAGGAAGGAGGGTACGCACCCTGTGGATGACTTTCCCACTGGGTTCCGGTCTAAATTGGGTGAATAAAAAGAAGGTTATGGAGATTGTCGCGGAGGGCGCGGTAGCCCAGTGGTTGGCGCGCGGGAATTGCACTCGGTAGGCTAGGGTTCGATTGCCGCCACTGCCAAAACTGCTGCCATTTTCACGCGGAGTACGATCACGTTAAACATGTGGATCCGTAAGTCCTTCCGAGAGGTTGTTGGTAGAGGAAGGAGGCTACGGACCCTGTGGATGCCTCCCCTACTGGGTTCCGGTCTAAATTGGGTGAATAAAAAGAAGGTTATGGAGATTGTCGCGGAGGGCGCGGTAGCCCAGTGGTTTGCACTAGGTAGGTCCGGGTTCGATTCCCACCACTGCCAAAACTGCCGCCGTGTTCAGGCGGAGTACGATCACGTTAAACATGCGGGACCGTAAGTCCTTCAGAGAGGTTGGTGGTAGGGGAAAGAGGGTACGGTCCCTGTGGATGCCTCCCCCACTGAGTTCCTGTCTAAATTGGGTGGCACTTCCTGGTAGGTCGTTCCTTCTGGTAGGTCGCGCCAGCGAGTGTGCCACGGTTAGAATTTGCCACGGTCAGAATTTTCAAGGGTAGCGAACAGGCTGGTCGCCAAAGGCGGCTAGTCTTAAATAATAAAAGGCAATGTCTGTGTGTGTGTGTGTGTCTGTCTGTCTTATACACTATACGTTTCGCGACCGCGCGTCGGAGAGCTACGAAATTTGGCAATCGGAGACCCGGGGGGGAGGGAAGGGGACACGTGAAAACCGATTTTCAAAATTCTAATTATTTTTTTATTTATTTAATGTTTTATGCGATTTCGACCTTTTTTTGCCCTTTTTGCCCTTTTTTCTCCACGATCCAGACGTCGTAGAAAAAAACAACTCACACCATCGGAAAGAGCAGACAATTGCGAGTAAAAATATATCAATTTCAAATCTCCATTTTGATTTCTAATATTTTTTAAAGATTTTAAAACAAAAGTCACTTTTGGCTCAAGAAAACGATTTTTGGTTTTTAAATTCTCGCATCGTGAAAAGTACTCATAATTTCGACTAATAATTTACATTTTCAGAAAGGTCAAACATCTGGCATTCTTACAAGTCTAATCTGGTCCAGAAATAATGAAAATTGCCTTCAGAATCGCAATTTTAAAGACGTCATGATTTTAAATTTCTCGCCGTTCCGCTCGGCGTTCCGTTCGTTTCTCCCTCGCTGAAGCAGGGAAGGTGGTGGGTGGGGACGTCAAGGTGGAGGTGACGTCACGGTTCTAAATAGAGCGCCTTTGCTCTATATAAATTATTATATTTATATTTTAAATGATGGGACGATCTGGATTTTTTAAATGTATATTTTAACTTTTGGATATTTTAAATGGATATTTTAATTTTATGGATATTTTAAATGATGGAACAATGAAACAATGGAATGAGGATGATGGAATTAAGCATATGGTCATTTTAAATTGCAAATTAGCGCGCGGGAAGTTAGCGGTAGGCCCGGGTTCGATTCCCGCCACTGCCAAAACTGCCGCCGTGTTTACGCGGAATACGATCACGTTAAATATGTGGGTCCGTAAGTCCTTCCGAGAGGTTGGTGGTAGGGGGAAGGAGGATACGGCCCCTGTGGATGCCTCCCCCACTGGGTTCCCGTCTAAATTGGGTGAATATGTAGAAAGTTATGGAGATTGTCGCGGAGGGCGCGGCAGCCCAGTGGTTAGCGCGCGGGAATTGCACTCAGTAGGCCCGGGTTCGATTCCCGCCACTGCCAAAACTTACGCCACGTTCACGCAGAGTACGATCACGTTAAACATGTGGGTTCGTGAGTCCTTCCGAGAGGTTGGTGGTAGGGGAAGGAGGGTACGGTCTAAATTGGGTGAATAAAAAGAAAGTTATGGAGATTGTCGCGGAGGGCGAAGTAGCCCAGTGGTTAGCGCGTGGGAATTGCACGCGGTAGGCCCGGGTTCGATTTCCGCCACTGACATGGAGTACGATCACGTTAAACATATGGGTCCGTATGTTTTTCCGAGAGGTTGGTGGTAGGGGAAGGAGGGTACGTTCCCTGTGGATGCCTCCCCCACTGGGTTCCGGTCTAAATTGGGTGGCACATCCTGGCCGTCCAACCAGTTACCAGGCCCGGGTTCGATTCCCAAAATTGCCGCCGTGTTTACGCGGAGTACGAGCACGTTAAACATGTGGGTCCGTGAGTCCTTCCGAGAAGTTGGTGGTATTGGAAGGAGGGTACGGTCTAAATTGGATGAATAAAAAGAAAGTTATGGAGATTGTCGCGTAGGGCAAAGTAGCCCAATGGTTAGCACGCGGAAATTGCACTCGGTAGGCCCGGGTTCGATTCCCAAAATTGCCGCCGTGTTTACGCGGAGTACGATCACGTTAAACATGTGGGTCTGTAAGTCCTTCCGAGAGGTTGGTGGTAGGGGAAGAAGGGTACGGTCCCTGTGGATGCTTCTCCCACTTGGTTCCGGTCTAAATTGGGTGAATAAAAAGAAAGTTATGAAGAATATCGCGGAGGGTGAAGTACCCCAGTGGTTAGTGCGCGGGATTTGCACTTGGTAGGCCCGGGTTCGATTCCCAAAATTGCCGAATAAAAATAAAGTTATGGAGATTGTCGCGGATGGCACGGTAGCCCAGTGGTTAGCGCGCGGGAATTTCACTCGGTAGGCCCGGGTTCGATTCCCGCCATTGCCAAAACTGCAGCCGTGTTCACGCGGAGTACGATCACGTTAAACGTGTGGGACTGCAAGTCCTTCCGAGAGGTTTGTGGTAGGGGAAGGAGGGTACCTCTTTGGATGCCTCCCCCATTGGGTTCCGGTCTAAATTGTGTGGCACTTCCTGGCCTTCCAAGCAGTTACCTTACACCTTTCTGGTAGGTCGCGCCAACGAGTTTGCCACGGTCAGAATTTTCAAGGGTAGCGAACAGGCTGGTCGCCAAAGGCGGCTAGAGAATTGCACTCGGTAGGCCTGGGTTCGATTCCCGCCACTGATGCGGAGTACGATCACCTTAAACATATGGGTCGATAATTCCTTGCGAGAGGTTGGTGGCAGGGAAAGGAGGGTACGGTCTCTGTGGATGCCTCCCCCACTGGGTCCTGGTCCAAATTGGGTGAATAAAAAGAAAGTTATGGAGATTGTCGCGGAGGTCGCGGTAGCCCAGTGGTTAGCGTGCGGGAATTTCACTCGGTAGGCCCGGGTTCGATTCCCTCCACTGACAAAACTGCTGCCGTGTTCACGCGGAGTACGATCACGTTAAACATGTGGGTCCGTAAGTCCTTCCGAGAGGTTGTTGGTAGAGGAAGGAGGGTACGGACCCTGTGGATGCCTCCCCTACTGGGTTCCGGTCTAAATTCGGTGAATAAAAAGAAGGTTATGGAGATTGTCGCGGAGGGCGCGGTAGCCCAGTCGTTAGCGCGCGGGATTTGCACTAGGTAGGTCCGGGTTCGATTCCCGCCATTGCCAAAACTGCCGCCGTGTTCAGGCGGAGTACGATCACGTTAAACATGCGGGACCGTAAGTCCTTCCGAGAGGTTGGTGGTAGGGGAAGGAGGGTACGGTCCCTGTGGATGCCTCCCCCACTGAGTTCCTGTCTAAATTGGGTGGCACTTCCTGGCCCTACAAACAGTTACCTTACACTTTACTGGTAGGTCGCGCCAGCGAGTGTGCCACGGTTAGAATTTGCCACGGTCAGAATTTTCAAGGGTAGCGAACAGGCTGGTCGCCAAAGGCGGCTAGTAAATAATAAAAGGCAATGTCTGTGTGTGTGTGTGTCTGTCTGTCTGTCTGTCTTATACACTATACGTTTCGCGACCGCGCGTCGGAGAGCTACGAAATTTGGCAATCGGAGACCCGGGGGGGAGGGAAGGGGACACGTGAAAACCGATTTTTAAAATTTTAATTATTTTTTTATTTATTTAATGTTTTATGCGATTTCGACCGTTTTTTGCCCTTTTTGCCCTTTTTTCTCCACGATCCAGACATCGTAGAAAAAAACAAATCACACCATCGGAAAGAGCAGAGAATTTCGAGTAAAAATATATCAATTTCAAATCTGAATTTCGATTTCTAATATTTTTTAAAGATTTTAAAACAAAAGTCACTTTTTGCTCAAGAAAACGATTTTTGGTTTTTAAATTCTCGCATCGTGAAAAGTACTCATAATTTCGACTAATAATTTACATTTTCAGAAAGGTCAAACATCTGGCATTCTTACAAGTCCAATCTGGTCCAGAAATAATGAAAATTGCCTTCAGGATGGCAATTTTAAAGACGCCATGATTTTAAATTTGTCGGCTACCGGCTCAGTTTCTCAACGGCATTTTCCCCCCATCCGCATTAGTTTCTTCCCCGTCTCCATGGAGACCGCGCTTTCGGTTTTAACTGAATTACGAGCATAAGTGTTGTATACATCGGGCGAAATTATTATATTTATATGATATTTTAAATGGATATTTTAAATAATTTAAATGATTGAATTATGGTGGTTTGAATTGTGGTGATGTATTTGAAATTATTATATTTATGGATTGGTGGAACGATATGGTTGATTTTTTTATTTTAAATGGATATTTTAATTTATGGATATTTTAATTTATAGATATTTTAAATGGATATTTTAATTTTATGGCTATTTTAAATGATGGAACGATGGAACGAGGATGGTGGAATTAAGAGCCTAGCATATGGTCGTTATAAATTTAAATTAGCGCGCGGGAAGTTAGCGCGCGAGAATTGCACTCGGTAGGCCTGGGTTCGATTCCCGCCACTGATGCGGAGTACGATCACCTTAAACATATGGGTCGATAATTCCTTCCGAGAGGTTGGTGGCAGGGAAAGGAGGGTACGGTCTCTGTGGATGCCTCCCCCACTGGGTCCTGGTCCAAATTGGGTGAATAAAAAGAAATTTATGGAGATTGTCGCGGAGGGCGCGGTAGCCCAGTGGTTAGCGTGCGGGAATTTCACTCGGTAGGCCCGGGTTCGATTCCCTCCACTGACAAAACTGCTGCCGTGTTCACGCGGAGTACGATCACGTTAAACATGTGGGTCCGTAAGTCCTTCCGAGAGGTTGGTGGTAGAGGAAGGAGGGTACGCACCCTGTGGATGACTTTCCCACTGGGTTCCGGTCTAAATTGGGTGAATAAAAAGAAGGTTATGGAGATTGTCGCGGAGGGCGCGGTAGCCCAGTGGTTGGCGCGCGGGAATTGCACTCGGTAGGCTAGGGTTCGATTGCCGCCACTGCCAAAACTGCTGCCATTTTCACGCGGAGTACGATCACGTTAAACATGTGGATCCGTAAGTCCTTCCGAGAGGTTGTTGGTAGAGGAAGGAGGGTACGGACCCTGTGGATTCCTCCCCTACTGGGTTCCGGTCTAAATTGGGTGAATAAAAAGAAGGTTATGGAGATTGTCGCGGAGGGCGCGGTAGCCCAGTGGTTAGCGCGCGGGATTTGCACTAGGTAGGTCCGGGTTCGATTCCCGCCACTGCCAAAACTGCCGCCGTGTTCAGGCGGAGTACGATCACGTTAAACATGCGGGACCGTAAGTCCTTCCGAGGGGTTGGTGGTAGGGGAAGGAGGGTACGGTCCCTGTGGATGCCTCCCCCACTGAGTTCCTGTCTAAATTGGGTGGCACTTCCTGGTAGGTCGTTCCTTCTGGTAGGTCGCGCCAGCGAGTGTGCCACGGTTAGAATTTGCCACGGTCAGAATTTTCAATCTATATAATAAAAGGCAATGTCTGTGTGTGTGTGTGTGTGTCTGTGTGTCTTATACACTATACGTTTCGCGACCGAGCGTCGGAGAGTTAAGAAATTTGGCAATCGGAGACCCTGGGGGGTGAGAAGGGGACACGTGAAAACCGATTTTCAAAATTCTAATTATTTTTTTATTTATTTAATGTTTTATGCGATTTCGACCTTTTTTTGCCCTTTTTGCCCTTTTTTCTCCACGATCCAGACGTCGTAGAAAAAAACAACTCACACCATCGGAAAGAGCAGACAATTGCGAGTAAAAATATATCAATTTCAAATCTCCATTTCGATTTCTAATATTTTTTAAAGATTTTAAAACAAAAGTCACTTTTGGCTCAAAAAAACGATTTTTGGTTTTTAAATTCTCGCATAGTAAAAAGTACTCATAATTTCGACTAATAATTTACATTTTTAGAAAGCTGAAATATCTGGCATTCTTACAAGTCTAATCTGGTCCAGAAATAATGAAAATTGCCTTCAGGATCGCAATTTTAAAGACGTCATGATTTTAAATTTCTCGGCGTTCCGTTCGTTTCTCCCCCGCTGAAGCAGGGAAGGTGGTGGGTGGGGACGTCAAGGTGGAGGTGACGTCACGGTTCTGAATAGAGCGCCTTTGCTCTATATAAATTATTATATTTATATTTTAAATGATGGGACGATCTGGATTTTTTAAATGTATATTTTAACTTTTGGATATTTTAAATGATGGAACAATGAAACAATGGAATGAGGATGATAGAATTAAGCATATGGTCATTTTAAATTGCAAATTAGCGCGCGGGAAGTTAGCGGTAGGCCCGGGTTCGATTCCCGCCACTGCCAAAACTGCCGCCGTGTTTACGTGGAATACGATCACGTTAAATATGTGGGTCTGTAAGTCCTTCCGAGAGGTTGGTGGTAGGGGAAGGAGGATACGGCCCCTGTGGATGCCTCCCCCACTGGGTTCCCGTCTAAATTGGGTGAATATGTAGAAAGTTATGGAGATTGTCGCGGAGGGCGCGGCAGCCCAGTGGTTAGCGCGCGGGAATTGCACTCAGTAGGCCCGGGTTCGATTCCCGCCATTGCCAAAACTTACGCCACGTTCACGCAGAGTACGACCACGTTAAACATGTGGGTTCGTGAGTCCTTCCGAGAGGTTGGTGGTAGGGGAAGGAGGGTACGGTCTAAATTGGGTGAATAAAAAGAAAGTTATGGAGATTGTCGCGGAGGGCGAAGTAGCCCAGTGGTTAGCGCGCGGGAATTGCACGCGGTAGGCCCGGGTTCGATTTCCGCCACTGACATGGAGTACGATCACGTTAAACATATGGGTCCGTATGTTTTTCCGAGAGGTTGATGGTAGGGGAAGGAGGGTACGTTCCCTGTGGATGCCTCCCCCACTGGGTTCCGGTCTAAATTGGGTGGCACATCCTGGCCGTCCAACCAGTTACCAGGCCCGGGTTCGATTCCCAAAATTGCCGCCGTGTTTACGCGGAGTACGAGCACGTTAAACATGTGGGTCCGTGAGTCCTTCCGAGAAGTTGGTGGTAGGGGAAGGAGGGTACGGTCTAAATTGGATGAATAAAAAGAAAGTTATGGAGATTGTCGCGTAGGGCAAAGTAGCCCAATGGTTAGCGCGCGGAAATTGCACTCGGTAGGCCCGGGTTCGATTCCCAAAATTGCCGCCGTGTTTACGCGGAGTACGATCACGTTAAACATGTGGGTCTGTAAGTCCTTCCGAGAGGTTGGTGGTAGGGGAAGAAGGGTACGGTCCCTGTGGATGCTTCTCCCACTTGGTTCCGGTCTAAATTGGGTGAATAAAAAGAAAGTTATGAAGAATATCGCGGAGGGTGAAGTACCCCAGTGGTTAGTGCGCGGGATTTGCACTTGGTAGGCCCGGGTTCGATTCCCAAAATTGCCGAATAAAAATAAAGTTATGGAGATTGTCGCGGATGGCACGGTAGCCCAGTGGTTAGCGCGCGGGAATTTCACTCGGTAGGCCCGGGTTCGATTCCCGCCATTGCCAAAACTGCAGCCGTGTTCACGCGGAGTACGATCACGTTAAACGTGTGGGACTGCAAGTCCTTCCGAGAGGTTTGTGGTAGGGGAAGGAGGGTACCTCTTTGGATGCCTCCCCCATTGGGTTCCGGTCTAAATTGTGTGGCACTTCCTGGCCTTCCAAGCAGTTACCTTACACCTTTCTGGTAGGTCGCGCCAACGAGTTTGCCACGGTCAGAATTTTCAAGGGTAGCGAACAGGCTGGTCGCCAAAGGCGGCTAGTAAATAATAAAAGGCAATGTCTGTGTGTGTGTGTGTCTGTCTGTCTGTCTTATACACTATACGTTTCGCGACCGCGCGTCGGAGAGCTACGAAATTTGGCAATCGGAGACCCGGGGGGAGGGAAGGGGACACATGAAAACCGATTTTTAAAATTTTAATTATTTTTTTATTTATTTAATGTTTTATGCGATTTCGACCGTTTTTTGCCCTTTTTTCTCCACGATCCAGACATCGTAGAAAAAAATAAATGACACCATCGGAAAGAGCAGAGAATTTCGAGTAAAAATATATCAATTTCAAATCTGAATTTCGATTTCTAATATTTTTTAAAGATTTTAAAACAAAACTCACTTTTGGCTCAAAAAATCAATTTTTTGTTTTTAAATTCTCGCATCGTGAAAAGTACTCATAATTTCGACTAATAATTTACATTTTCAGAAAGGTCAAACATCTGGCATTCTTACAAGTCCAATCTGGTCCAGAAATAATGAAAATTGCCTTCAGGATGGCAATTTTAAAGACGCCATGATTTTAAATTTGTCGGCTACCGGCTCAGTTTCTCAACGGCATTTTCCCCCATCCGCATTAGTTTCTTCCCCGTCTCCATGGAGACCGCGCTTTCGGTTTTAACTGAATTACGAGCATAAGTGTTGTATACATCGGGCGAAATTATTATATTTATATGATATTTTAAATGGATATTTTTAAATGGATATTTTAAGTAATTTAAATGATTGAATTATGGTGGTTTGAATTGTGGTGATGTATTTGAAATTATTATATTTATGGATTGGTGGAACGATATGGTTGATTTTTTTTATTTTAAATGGATATTTTAATTTATGGATATTTTAATTTATAGATATTTTAAATGGATATTTTAATTTTATGGCTATTTTAAATGATGGAACGATGGAACGAGGATGGTGGAATTAAGAGCCTAGCATATGGTCGTTATAAATTTAAATTAGCGCGCGGGAAGTTAGCGCGCGAGAATTGCACTCGGTAGGCCTGGGTTCGATTCCCGCCACTGATGCGGAGTACGATCACCTTAAACATATGGGTCGATAATTCCTTCCGAGAGGTTGGTGGCAGGGAAAGGAGGGTACGGTCTCTGTGGATGCCTCCCCCACTGGGTCCTGGTCCAAATTGGGTGAATAAAAAGAAAGTTATGGAGATTGTCGCGGAGGGCGCGGTAGCCCAGTGGTTAGCGTGCGGGAATTTCACTCGGTAGGCCCGGGTTCGATTCCCTCCACTGACAAAACTGCTGCCGTGTTCACGCGGAGTACAATCACGTTAAACATGTGGGTCCGTAAGTCCTTCCGAGAGGTTGGTGGTAGAGGAAGGAGGGTACGCACCCTGTGGATGACTTTCCCACTGGGTTCCGGTCTAAATTGGGTGAATAAAAAGAAGGTTATGGAGATTGTCGCGGAGGGCGCGGTAGCCCAGTGGTTGGCGCGCGGGAATTGCACTCGGTAGGCTAGGGTTCGATTGCCGCCACTTCCAAAACTGCTGCCATTTTCACGCGGAGTACGATCACGTTAAACATGTGGATCCGTAAGTCCTTCCGAGAGGTTGTTGGTAGAGGAAGGAGGGTACGGACCCTGTGGATTCCTCCCCTACTGGGTTCCGGTCTAAATTGGGTGAATAAAAAGAAGGTTATGGAGATTGTCGCGGAGGGCGCGGTAGCCCAGTGGTTAGCGCGCGGGATTTGCACTAGGTAGGTCCGGGTTCGATTCCCGCCACTGCCAAAACTGCCGCCGTGTTCAGGCGGAGTACGATCACGTTAAACATGCGGGACCGTAAGTCCTTCCGAGAGGTTGGTGGTAGGGGAAGGAGGGTACGGTCCCTGTGGATGCCTCCCCCACTGAGTTCCTGTCTAAATTGGGTGGCACTTCCTGGTAGGTCGTTCCTTCTGGTAGGTCGCGCCAGCGAGTGTGCCACGGTTAGAATTTGCCACGGTCAGAATTTTCAAGGGTAGCGAACAGGCTGGTCGCCAAAGGCGGCTAGTAAATAATAAAAGGCAATGTCTGTGCGTCTGTCTGTCTGTCTGTCTGTCTTATACACTATACGTTTCGCAACCGCGCGTCGGAGAGCTATGAAATTTGGCAATCGGAGACCCTGGGGGGTGGGAAGGGGACACGTGAAAACCGATTTTTAAAATTTTAATTATTTTTTTATTTATTTAATGTTTTATGCGATTTCGACCGTTTTTTGACCTTTTTGCTCTTTTTTCTCCACGATCCAGACATCGTAGAAAAAAACAAATCACACCATCGGAAAGAGCAGAGAATTTCGAGTAAAAATATATCAATTTCAAATCTCAGGGACAAATTCTAATATTTTTTTATGATTTTAAAGCAAAAGTCACTTTTGACTCAAAAAAACGATTTTTGGTTTTTAAATTCTCGCATAGTAAAAAGTACTCAGAATTTCGACTAATAATTTACATTTTTAGAAAGGTCAAACATCTGGCATTCTTACAAGTCCAATCTGGTCAAGAAATAATTATAAATATTCACAGGATCGCGATTTTAATGACCTAAGGATTTCCAATTTCTCGGCGAACGCGTTTTCACCCGTTGAATTTTCTCCCCGTCTCCATGGAGACCGACCGCCCTTCCGGGTTTAAATGAATTAAGATATGTGTTGTATACAACGGGTGAAATGATTATATTTATATGATATTTTAAATGGATATTTTAATTTATGGATATTTTAAATAATTTAAATGATTGCATTATGGTGGATTGAATTGTGGTGATGTATTTGAACTTATTATATTTATGTATTTGTGGAACGATATTGAATATTTTAAATAATTGAACGAATGGATATTTTATTGAACGTTCAGCGACCGCGCATCGGAGAGCTACGAAATTTGGCAATCGGAGACCGGGGGGGGGGGGGGGGATTCGTGAATACCGATTTTTAAAATTTTAATTATTTTTTTTGTTATTTAATGTTTTATGCGATTTCGACCGTTTTTTGACCTTTTTCTCCACGATCCAGACATTGTAGAAAAAAACAAATCACACCATCGGAAAGAGCAGAGAATTTCGAGTAAACATATATCAATTTCAAATCTCAGGGACAAATTCTAATATTTTTTTATGATTTTAAAACAAAAGTCACTTTTGACTCAAAAAAACGATTTTTGGTTTTTAAATTCTCGCATAGTAAAAAGTACTCAGAATTTCGACTAATAATTTACATTTTTAGAAAGGTCAAATATCTAGCATTCTTACAAGTCCAATCTGATCAAGAAATATTCCGTATTGCCCACAGGATCGGGATTTTAAGATTTTCCGAATTTCAATTTCTCGGTTTCCGTTAAAGCATTTCTTCACCGGCGTTTCTCCCCCGCAGAAGGAGGGAAGGTGGTGGCTGGGGACGTATTCGATGATTTCGCTAATACGCAATAGCGAAATCATCGAATATATTCGATATTCGAAATACATTACTTTTCAATTTAATTATTAGTGTTAACGTTATGGATATTTTAAATGATGGAACAATGAAACAATGGAATGAGGATGATGGAATTAAGCATATGGTCATTTTAAATTGCAAATTAGCGCGCGGGAAGTTAGCGGTTGGCCCGGGTTCGATTCCCGCCACTGCCAAAACTGCCGCCGTGTTTACGTGGAATACGATCACGTTAAATATGTGGGTCCGTAAGTCCTTCCGAGAGGTTGGTGGTAGGGGAAGGAGGATACGGCCCCTGTGGATGCCTCCCCCACTGGGTTCCCGTCTAAATTGGGTGAATATGTAGAAAGTTATGGAGATTGTCGCGGAGGGTGCGGCAGCCCAGTGGTTAGCGCGCGGGAATTGCACTCAGTAGGCCCGGGTTCGATTCCCGCCACTGCCAAAACTTACGCCACGTTCACGCAGAGTACGATCACGTTAAACATGTGGGTTCGTGAGTCCTTCCGAGAGGTTGGTGGTAGGGGAAGGAGGGTACGGTCCCTGTGGATGTCTCCCCCACTGAGTTCCGGTCTAAATTGGGTGGCACATCCTGGCCGTCCAACCAGTTACCAGGCCCGGGTTCGATTCCCAAAATTGCCGCCGTGTTTACGCGGAGTACGAGCACGTTAAACATGTGGGTCCGTGAGTCCTTCCGAGAAGTTGGTGGTAGGGGAAGGAGGGTACGGTCTAAATTGGATGAATAAAAAGAAAGTTATGGAGATTGTCGCGTAGGGCAAAGTAGCCCAATGGTTAGCGCGCGGAAATTGCACTCGGTAGGCCCGGGTTCGATTCCCAAAATTGCCGCCGTGTTTACGCGGAGTACGATCACGTTAAACATGTGGGTCTGTAAGTCCTTCCGAGAGGTTGGTGGTAGGGGAAGAAGGGTACGGTCCCTGTGGATGCTTCTCCCACTTGGTTCCGGTCTAAATTGGGTGAATAAAAAGAAAGTTATGAAGAATATCGCGGAGGGTGAAGTACCCCAGTGGTTAGTGCGCGGGATTTACACTTGGTAGGCCCGGGTTCGATTCCCAAATTTGCCGAATAAAAATAAAGTTATGGAGATTGTCGCGGATGGCACGGTAGCCCAGTGGTTAGCGCGCGGGAATTTCACTCGGTAGGCCCGGGTTCGATTCCCAAATTTGCCGAATAAAAATAAAGTTATGGAGATTGTCGCGGATGGCACGGTAGCCCAGTGGTTAGCGCGCGGGAATTTCACTCGGTAGGCCCGGGTTCGATTCCCGCCATTGCCAAAACTGCAGCCGTGTTCACGCGGAGTACGATCACGTTAAACGTGTGGGACTGCAAGTCCTTCCGAGAGGTTTGTGGTAGGGGAAGGAGGGTACGGTCTCTTTGGATGCCTCCCCCATTGGGTTCCGGTCTAAATTGTGTGGCACTTCCTGGCCTTCCAAGCAGTTACCTTACACCTTTCTGGTAGGTCGCGCCAACGAGTTTGCCACGGTCAGAATTTTCAAGGGTAGCGAACAGGCTGGTCGCCAAAAGCGGCTAGTTCTAAATAAAAACATGTTTACTTTAGCAAATGATGTCAATTATTAATATATATGGAGTCAGAATAAAAAAAGAGAACGACAGAATAGTTTTCTGGAAGATTCTCGCAACAGAAACGTATCGAGATATGTACGCCAGGTAATGTAGCTGAATATAATTTTTTAAACAATTTGAAGTTATTTCATGTTTTTCAGAAAGAGGATTTTCATTAATTTGCCATTTATGTATTCTAAAAACACGGAGATTTAATTTTTTTTGTCTTCATCGTATTACGGATGAAAACATTTTTATGTAAGTAAAGTAGGTTGACCATATTTCCTTTGGGAACTATGGTCAACCTATAGGAAATGGACTCCATTTTAGGACCATTTTCCTTTGAAAACCGGGACAAGAGTAAAAACGATACATGACCATATTTCCTTTAGACAAAAACGGGACATTACGGTAAAAACGGGACATTATGTAATTTTCTGTAATCATGAAAATTTTGTGTTTTATTACATAAATATGTTGATTGCCTAAAGCCAAAACAAAAACAAATGTTACACGAGTAACAAGCAAACAGATGCGCAAGTGTTGCCAACTTATATTTTAGATTTTCTCTGCATAGATCAATGTTCGATGTAGATGTCGATATTTAATCTCGTTTGATGATTTATATTTTTATTTGTAATTTTTGATGGACCAATAATAAAATAAATTTTAATTTTTTTATTAAAAACGGGATAAATTGAATATTTTTATTAAAACGGCGGGACGATCCGGAAATATCAAAAAAACGGTACTCTCCCGTTCAAAACAGTACGCGCCTTAGAGTAAAACATCTTTTTCTAGTTATCTATATAAATAAAATTGAAAATCTGTCTGTCTGTTTGTCCCATCATCGCGGAAGAACGGCTGAACCGAATTTGATGAAATTTTGTGGGTAGCCTAGAAATAGCCCCACTTAAAATTTAGTCTGTGTTTTGAGTTTCTACGAACAGTGGTTCTCGAGATATTAGTAAAAAACGAAATTTTCGTTTGTCTCATCATCACGGGAAAACGGCTGAACCGAATTTAATGAAATTTTATGGATAGCCTTGAAATAGCCCCCCATAAATTTACTCCAAGTTTCGAGTTGCTAAGGCCAGGGGTTGTCACGATATTAATGAAAAACGGAACTTTTTCCTAAGAGTTCTACTCTCCAACTCCGTGGTTTATCCAAACGGAAAGGATGAAAATCGTTTGTTTAAAACGGCAAAATGAAATAAAACTTTATTTCCGAGTTTGGTGCAGCATTTTTGCATTAATTAGTCATTATCAGAAAACATGAATTGTTTAAAACATGAATTTTAATGGGAAAATCTACCTCCATGGGTTTTCTTTCACACGCTTTTACTCAACGATGAAAAGTATAAAGAAATCAAAATGGCTATTTAATTTCGCATTTTATGAAGAAGATTCTATCTTATATCATGTTGCTCGGCAACGGAATGAAATTAAATGTGTTGTTAATATTTATTATTATTTTTTCTATTTGAATAATACATAAATGGATGTAAAAATATATTTTATAAATGAACTGATTGATTGTTCTTTTAATTATATAAATTGCGGACTGCGTACATCACTTTCATCTATTTTAGCAAAGAGATTTCAAGCTCATATATTGTGTTTAGCTAATATACTCATATATTGTGTTTACCCAATAAATTCTTTTAGCCGATTGTTGAAACAGAAAAAGAGTAGAACGGATGTATCTTATACAATTGTAGTGTTTTCATTTAGTATATACAAACGGGGTCAGGATATTTTATTCCTCAGATCTGCAAATTCAGAGCTACGAATTTGGCGGATGTCGCTAACTTGGTAACTTTTCTTAAACTTTACCAAATTAGCGGAAATGTCTCCAAATTGACAAAAATGACGAAAATCAATGAAATTAAATTTGTTTTTTTAGAATAGAGTACTGAAATGATGTTTTGGTAGCATTTGTCGGTCAGTCCATCCATCCTACTTAGTAACACATTTAACGATTTTTTTAATATCACCAAATTGATAAAAATATTTGTAAATCCATAAAAATATCATGGAATTGATAAAATTGCGCTTAATAAATGAAATTAATTGTGTTTTGTTAGGGGATAGTATTGTGATGATGTTTCGTTAATTTGTCGTAAAATGGGACTATCAGTTCTACAGTCCCACTTGGCGATAAATTTGGCGATTTTTTAAGTTATCGCTAAATTGACGAAAATGTCGCCAAACCTTCCATGGAAATAGCATTATTCAGACGATATGATTTCCATCAATTTATTTGAAGCAAATGATATCATGTCGCTTAGCAACGGATCCAATGTGTTATGTGCCATACGATTATTATTAAATCATTTCCAATTTGAATGATAAAGATATGTATATAAAATAAATTTCATTGACATTGCATTTTTGACTGGATAACATCAATTACTGTCTTCGGGTTTAAACATTATTATCATTGATATTTACGGGGACTGTTGATTCAGGGATTATTGATATTTTCAAGTTATTATGCCATTGTTTATTTGTGACGAAAATTGTAGAAACTCATATATTGTACGTTGTACGAGTAATCTTCTACAAATGCACGGATATATCTTCTAATCTACGAGAATATAAGTAGTACAGGTATATTGGCATATATTTTTATATACATTGGCATATATTGGAATCAATTACGACCTTCTGGTATAAAGATTACAGGGATTATTGATATTTTCAATTTATTACGTCATCTCTTTTATTTTGGCAAATATTTTTGAGACTCATATTGTAATACGGGTAATCTTCTACGAACACACTGGAATATTTTCTAATCTGCGACAATATGAGTAGTACGGGGTTGCATATATTGATTCAATTCCTATTTTTTTGTAAATTTGCTTACAAAAGGGGCCAGGAGGTTTTATTCTTCAGATCTGTCCGTGAAGATAATTTTGCATAGTGAGACCAGATATTCTTAAACTTCTCTTTAGGAGCAATAAATTTAATATTTTAACATAATTTGCACATGATTGCGAATTATAAGTTTCTTTATATTATATACTCCGTACGAAGAACGGGTATGCTGCTAGTCTATATATATATATAAAGAAGAAAAGTATGTATGTATATATGTATGATCCAAAATCACGGGAGAACAGCTGAACCGAATTTAATGAAATTCGGTGGGTAGTCTTGAAATAGCCCTACTTAAAATTTAGTCTATGTTTTGAGTTTCTACGATCAGTGGTTCTCGAGATATTAGTGAAAAACGGCACTTTCGTTTGTCTCATCATCACGGGAGAACGGCTAAACCGAATTTAATGAAATTTGGTGGGTAGCTTTGAAACAGACCCCCATAAATTTAGTCCAAGTTTCGAGTTTCTAAAACTTGGGGTTGTCGAGATATTGATGTAAAACGAAACCTTTTCCCAGGAGTTCTACCCTCTAACTCCATGAAAGGTTGGAAATCGTTGGTTTCAACGTGAAAGTCAATTAAATCTCTGAGTTTTGTAGGAGTATATTGAACGTAGGTGTATATTGAACATTTTCAAAATTACAGGCTTGAAATATGAACTTAAATTGAAACTTTATCATGATTTATTTTTCACTGGCTTACTCAACAACGAAAATTATTAAGAAATCAAAATGGTTATTTAATTATCAGCAATTTATGAGGAAGATTCTTTCTTATATCATCTATATATACAAAGAAGAAAAGTATGTATGTATGTATGATCCAACATCATGGAAGAACGGCTGAACCGAGTTTGATGAAATTTGGTGCGTAGTTTTGAAATAGCTTCACGTAAAATTTAGTGTACATTTCAAGTTTTTACGATCAGTGGTTCTCGAGATATTAGTAAAAAACAAAACTTTCGTTTATCTCATTATCATGGGAGAACGGCTTAACGGAATTTAATGAAATATGGTAGGTAGCTTTAAAATAGCCACCCATAAATTTAGTTCAAGTTTCGAGTTTCTAAGACCAGGGGTTGTCGAGATATTAATGGAAAACAAAACTTTTTTCCTAGGAGTTCTACTCTCTAACTCCATGATTACCAACGAAAGCGATTGAAAATAATTGGTTTAAAACGTAAAAATCAATTAAATCTCTGAGTTGCGTTCTGTGGGAGTTTATTGAACGTATTAGTCACTTTTGAAAATCGCAGGTTTGAAATATGAATTTAAATGGAAACTATCACTATGGTTTATTTTTCACACGCTTACTCAACAACGAAAAGTATTAAGAAATCACAAGAACGATCAATCATGCATAAAGCATTGATTATGAAACATTTTCCAATTTCAATTTTATTTAAACATTTCTAAAATTCGATATATTCAGAGGTAATATGTCACAATACTGCAATAATTAATTATATTTGAAAAATTAAAACTCTTCATCGAAAAAAACGAACTTGATTCAAATGACGCCAACGAAATATAAATCGCCTGACTCTCTGTTGAAGACCCAGACCACACGACCAACCCTAGGGCAAATGGTAGCTTAGTGTGTGGCCGGGCCTGACTCTCTATAAAAGCAGTAAATATTTTATTCATCCATTTTTATTTCACTCATCACAGTACCACAAGAATTTATTCTACTTAAAAACTTAAAACCATGGGGGCCAAAGTAATTTAACTCTATTCATAAAACTTCATCGAAGAAGTCTGCCATTAAATCGTCTGCTTCACTATGTAAAATCAATGATTGTTTCATTCATATCATCTATATTGCAAACAACTGAACAAAATAATTTTGCTTTAAAGAAATTCAGCAATTCCTATAAAACTCATCTTACAGCCTAATCAGTTTACATTCTCCATAAGTAAAAATTAGGTTCCGTTGTAGAAATAATCCAAGTTTGATGATCATTTAAACTCAAATATATTGTAATTGTGTTGTTGTTTCAGAATACAGGTGCACAGAAATTAAGCAAAAATAAAACGGTTTTAGGACGGATAGAACACTAAATTTAAATTAAAAAGAACTTTAAAAATCACAAGTTTGACACAACGTGATGGTATTGATCATTTAAACTCAAATATATTGTAATTGTGCTGTTTTAGAATACAGATGCACAGAAACTAAGTAAAAATAAAGCTGTTTTAGAACGGATACGACACTAAATGTAAATTAGAAATAATTTTAAAAATCATGATTTCGACACAAGATGGATGCCATATTTTATTTTGAAGTGGGTTACGTGATCTCTTCATATAATGGTCACGTTGGATGTTGGATGTTGGAAACCCAGACCACACGACAGACCCGAAGGTTTACTGTAGCTAAGTGTGTGGCCGGGAACTTTATTTTTGATTCAAGTAATTACAACATATATTAAAATTGAATCACAACACAATAAGTTACAACAAGACAAGCAAAGATACAAAAAACACAAAAGCATAAAAGAACACATAAGAAAAACAACAGGTTTAAGCAAAAAGTAGCTGTGAAAATTTTAAAGTACAAAGCAATAAGGCTGCACAGGTTTACCAAAGAGACCCTGGAGGGATATTTAAAAAACTTTAAATTTACTTAAAAAAAATAAATAAATAAATAAAAATAAAATAAATGAAAAAATGGAATTAAAACAACCAGGGGAAGTTACAAAACGGGGGGACAAAGAGAGACCAGGGCAAAGAACAGAGGGGAATATACAAAAGGAGGGGACGAAAGAGAGACCAGGGCGCATAAAAGAGCAAAAAAAGGGTTACATAATGCCAGCCAGGACAATAATGCTGGACAAAAATAATATAGACATTGAAGGATATTTAAGTAACAGAAATATAAATTATCTGTTAATGATACAAAAGTAAAACCTTTGTGTTTGTGGACTATCTGTATAATCCATAATTTACAATATTTATAGATGTGTACAATATTTACAGATGTATAATTTGGAAGTAATATATGAGATTATAAATATTTACAGAATTAAAGTATAAATTAACAGAAATGTATATAAATGGGGTGATTATAATTTTGTTGTTATATTACAGACAAATATGAGTGATTATGACTTTGTAGATGTATATACAGACAGAGACACAATTTTGTATTGAGAATATATGTACAAAGGTATCACTTCAAAGTGTAAACATTTTACATTTCCATATATAAGTCGCTTATTCACATTGTTTGTCAGGTTTGTATAACAAGAACAAGACTATACCGTTTTCAGGTGGTGACGAGACAGTTAACACAACGATAAAAAACAGCAAAACACAAAAATAAAAACAAAACAAAGGGGAACCCAGGAACAGCAGGGGGAGGGGATTAATCACCAGAGACACGGGGATAGTAGGTACTCACAAGCTTTTCAGCGAACACTGTTCGAAATATCACGGGCGACGAGAACACAGTTCTTGAGTTTATTAAGTAATGTCGGATGTCGGCAAACCCCGGAGAACCAAGCTGCACGGGAAGCGGGGACAGGTTTAATTAAATGGTATTCTTTAGTAAAGGGGCAAGAGAATAAATAATGGTCTGCATCACCATATGCGTTGCAAGGGCAGTTGGAGGATGATTTATGTTTAAAAAAGTTAAGGTAATCTAAGAAAGGGCCATGGCCGGTTATAAAATATATGAGGATAAAGATTTGAATTTCGGGGCTAACAATAGGTAGAAATAGAGAAATACGTGAAGGGTCATGAGTTCGGGGTGAGACGTAGTTGTTTAGAAGATGTTGCCAGGAACTCAAAAGGGCGGATTTGCAGAATGAAGTAAGAAGGGATAAAGGGAAAGAGGGGTACCAGAAAGGGTAGCATCTTTGGCAAATCTGTCTGCAGTTTCGTTTCCAAGGTTGCCAGAATGGGCTTTAATCCATTGAAGGTTAATTAAATTTAAATTTTTTGCCGAAAGTGCCAAAAGTTTTGTTTCACAAAGGAGGTGAGATTTGTTTTTAATTGATTTGAGAGCCAGAATAGAGGATAAGCTATCAGAGTATATATTGACTTTAGTTGAGTTATCTAATGCCCATTTGATTGCAAGTTTAATTGCTGAAAGTTCTGCTTGAAAAACTGTGTTCTCATCACCGAGCTTATACATGAAAGTCTCAGTCAGGCGTTCACCTCTAAAAATGCAGATAGAAAGGCCTGTGTGATTATCTAGTTTTGAACCATCTGAATAAATGGAGATGTCAGAAAAGGATGAAGGGTTAACAATCGGAAGGGAAACTATACGATTAGAGGGAGGGATACTGGAGAGGGGACAGTTGTGATCAAAAAGGGAAGGGGGAGGAATCAGGGAAGAGGTTGGTTTTTAGATACCAGAAATTAAATTTTTTGTATAGGTTTTGGACTACTAAATGAACAAGGGGGATGCCAGTAATTGAGTAAAGAGAAATGTTCGAAGTTGTTCTGAAACCGGTTGAAATTTTTAAAAGGAAAATCCGTTGCAAAGATGTTAGTTTAGCGATATGATTTCCGGTAAGACGTTTCCCCCAAATTCCAGACCCGTAAGTAATAATTTTTTCGATAACAGTGAGATACCATATTTTAAGAAAAGATTTATTAACTCCCCAGTTATTACCCGAGATTTTCCTGAACGTAGAAGAGAGCTTAAAGCATTTCTCTCTTAAATAGAAGACATGGGGACTCCATGTTAGGTTGTCGTCGATTATAATGCCTAAGAAGTTAAGATGACGGGTAATTTTGATGCTTTTGTTGAGAATTTTAACAGGTGGGGTATATCTGAGTTTAGCTTTAGTTCGATTAAAAATAATACATTTGGACTTTTCAGCGGAGATCGAAAGGGAAAGGGAAGAGAGGGAGGAAATAACGAAGGAAAGGTTAGAAGTAGTTTTACGGGAGATGAGGGGAAGGGAACTTCCAGAAGTCACCACCGCCAGATCATCTGCGAAGGCCTGTATGTAAAGATCGTCACTATTTAGTTGTAAAATTTTATTGAGATATATGTTCCACAGGATAGGGGATATAACCGAACCCTGTGGGTTATAATGTCACGTGATATAATGGTCACGTGAACTCTTCATATAAAGGGTTTAATTATTATTTTAATTTTTATTTAAAAAAATTACTGAATATATTTTCCTGAACATTTTTTATATATTTTATGGGATAATTTGAATATTTCCTAAAACTTTCGAAGCAATTTGTAAATTTTAAATTCGCTTAAATATGTTTGAAAAATTAGGAACCCGGGTTGAAAAAATAAAATACATTGAACCCTGTATTTTATTTTTTCAACCCGGGTTCAATCCAAAACTAATTGAGTGATATTATTCATTTATATTTCCATAGATGCCACAGACCGTCAGAATGAACAAAGTCATAAACACTTTACAACTATGTTGTAAAATGTTAAAAATGGTTATTTAATTATTAGCATTTTATGAGGAAGATTCTTTCTTATGCAGCTATGACTTATATAATATAATGATTTTTTTTCCTTACATAATGCAATGAATTTACAATTTCCACAGTGAAAAAACAATGTATAAGATTCACGGTCCTATATGTTGAGGTGTAATTTTTATCACAGTTTTACATGATAAATCCCGAACAACGCCGGGTAATCGCTGCTAGTCTATAATAATGAAAGGCAATGTCTGTCTGTCTGTGTGTGTGTGCCTTATACACTATAGGCTCAGCAACCGCGTCGCAGAGCTACGAAATTTGACAATCGGAGACCTGGGGATGACAAAAACCGATTTTTAAGATTTGAGATTTGAATTTTTTTGTTGTTGTTGTTATTTAATGTTTTATGCGATTTCGACTGCTTTTCTCCACCATCCAGACATCGTAGGAAAAAAAAAATCACACGACCGGAAAGAGCAGATAATTGCGAGTAAAAATATATCAATTTCAAATCTCAGGGACAAATTCTAATATTTTTTAAAGATTTTAAAGCAAAAGTCACTATCGGCTAAAACAAAAACGAACTTTCGTTTTCAACATTTTACAACATAGTTGAAAGTGTTTATGACTTTGTTCATTCTGTCTGTCTGTCTGTCTGTCTGTTAGGACGATAACTGCCTTTACGGCAGTTATCGTGCTAACGAATGATTTTATCAAAATGAAATTTTAGTATGTTATTCAGACGGTCTGTGGGACCTATAGGAATATAAATGAATGATATCACCCAATTAGTTTTGGATTGAACCCGGGTTGAAAAAATGAAATACATGGAACCCTATGGAACCTAAATTTTCAAACATTTTTTAAGCGGATTTAAAATTCACAAATTAATAGCAATTAAGAGATTAACAGCAAACAGGTTACTGTTTGAGTTGGATGAAACTAGTATAATTTCTGATAGACAGGCAAGTTTCCGCAGACATAGATACACTACCGAACAATTAGTCCGTTTATTTCAAGAGATAAAGGATGGCTTTCAGAGAAAGCAAAGTACTCTTGCTATATTTTTGGACTTTAAAAATGCTTTCGATAGAGTTTGGAGAGCTGGATTGCTTAGAAAGCTTATTTCCTGTGGTATTTATGGCAACCTATATAAATGGATAAAAAAATTTCTTGACCAACGATTTCTGTGTGTCAAATATGGCCACACTGTGTCAAGTTATCGCCAGGCTAAACAGGGCTTACCCCAGGAAGCTGTACTGAGCCCGATTCTTTTTAATATAATGATCAATGATGTAATAGACACTATTTCCAGGTCTGTCCAAGGCGTAAATGTTTTGTTATTTGCTGATGATATGGTAATGAGTGCTACAGGATCTGACGTGACTGGCCTGGAGGGTGCCCTTCAGCGGGCCTTAGATGTTCTTGAGGCCTGGACTTATGAAAATAATATGGTTGTAAATACTGAAAAAACCACTTCCCAATTGTCTTCGCTTAGTACTAAATATCATGAAATCCGCCTCCATTATAGGGCTAAAAGTCTAAATAGAACCTATGATGCTGTTTACTTAGGCATTCATCTAGACCCAAAGTTAGCTTGGAGGAGGCAAATTGATACGGCCATTAATCGAGGATTTTCGAGATCAAAGCTATTGAAACGTCTGGCTGGTGTCACTTGGGGCGCAAAGTTGTTTTGTGTACAGCCTACAAGAGTTATGTTCGCCCTGTTGTGGAATATGGAAATGAAGTTTTGATCACCATCTCAGATTCTGCTAGAAACAAGCTAAATATTCTCCAAAACAACATGTTACGATTGATCACTGGTGATGCTAAATCAAAAGATGCCAAAGGAGTGTCATATGTCTTGTGGAAAAATTCTTAAGAAGAAAAAATAACTTTTAAAATTATTATAGGCCAGCAAATGAGAGACTAAAAACCCATACATCTTTCCTATCGACTGTTAGCGATCTTTATGATACTTTTTATATTCCCACTCCTAATCGTCAGGTTTTCTCACGAGAATGGAATCCTGTTCTGGGTCACGGAGGGTTGGAAGGACATTTGGAACTTAATTGGAATGTAAATAAGCAGCTTTCTATAAAGAGTGAGTTAAGGAGTGCATACTATGCAAAACAGATACCCTCCTGACAAGTGGCTCCATATGTATATCGATGGTTCAGCCGAAAATGCGATAAAAAATGCCGGTGCTGGAGCCTATTCAAATGTTTTTAATATTAACTGTCCTGTTGGACGGTACTGTGACAATTTTGATGGTGAGATTGCGGCTATATCATAAGCAATTGATAAATTAACAGACAGCCTTGATCATAATATTGTATTTTTTATTGATTCACAGGCTGCTATTTCGTCGCTTACCAATTTGAACTATAACGAAAATGCCCAGGTTCATTCTTGTAGAATGAAGCTTCTTAATTTAAAGAAAACCAGAGAAAGCATTGCCTTCAGTGTATTCCGAGCCATTGTGATATTTTGGGGAATGAGCAGGCGGATAAACTTGCCGAGGCTGGTTATCCCCCCTGCCTCTCCGAAATATTAAAAGAATTATTTACAATAAAATAAAAATAAATAGATTATCCTTATATGTTGATACTGCTATGGATAAGAGTTGGAAAATCCTGCTCAACAAGTGTAATAAAATCCTTAGTTCCTTGCCTCGGTCTGATGGAGTTACTTGCTTTCGTATGACAACTGGACATGAATACCTGCAAAAACATTTACATCGGATAGGCGTTAAGGATACAGCTTGCTGCCCTCTGTGCCTCCAGGGTGATATGGACGGTGACCACCTCAAGAACTGCCCCATTGTTTTAAAGTTTGCTGCAGACAACTCTATGGAGGCTAACTTTTACTCTCGTTTTTATACTCTTTCTTCATTTTATTGAGCTGCTCGTCGATTGATGGCAGAGATGCCGCAGACGGGCGTAGGATAAAAAAAAAAGAATTCACAAATTGCTTCGAAAGTTTAAGGAAATATTCAAATTATTCCATAACATATATAAAAAAAATTTTCAGCAAAATATATTCAGTAGTTTTTTAAATAAAAATCAAAATAATAATTACATCCTTTATACGAATAGATCACGTGATCATCATATGAAGAGATCACGTGATCATTATATGCAGAGATCACGTGATCCACTTCAAAATAAAATATGGCATCCATATTGTATCAAAATCGTGATTTTTAAAGTTCTTTTAATTCATATTTAGTGTTGTATCCGTTCTAAAACCGCCTAATTTTTGCTTAAATTCTGTGCATCTACATGCTGAAACAACGCAATTACAATATAGTTGAGTTTAAATGATCATCCAACTTTGATTATTTCTACAACGAAGCCTACTTTTCACCTATGGAGGATGTAAATACCAAAAGATGTAGAATAAGTTGTATAAGAATTTCTGCATTTCTTTAACGCAAATTTATTTAGCCCATGGAATCCGCAATATAGCTGATATGAATTAAACAATCATTGATTTTACAGAGAAGCAAACGATTTTTTGATGAAGTTTTGAGCATAGAGTTAAATTACTTGTACCTCCATGATTTTAAGTTTTAAATAAAATTAAATATTATAGTAATGTGGTGAATGAAATGAAATGAGTGGAAAAATGTTTATGAATGAAATGCTGCTTTTATTTAAAGAGCCAGCCGATTTATATTCCGAAGACGTCATTTGGAAAAGTTCATTTGTTTTCAATAAAGTTTCCAAATATAATAAATTATTGTTGTATTATGATAATTTTTAAAATATTACCGAGGAATGTATCGCATTTTAGAGATGTTTAAACCAGGCAATTTATATTTCAATGCCGTTATTTGAATGAAGTTCATTTTTTTCGATGAAGTTTTAAGTTTTCAAATATAATATATTAATGTAGTATTGTGATAATTTTAAAAATATTACCGAGGAATGTATCGCATTTTAGAGATGTTTAAATGAAATTGCATTGAAGTTGGAAAGTGTTTCATAATCAATGCTTTATGCATGATTGATCTTTCTTGTTAAATCTTAGCGTCGAGAAAAGTGCCGACAATGTCGACTAATAATTTACATTTTTAGAAAGCTCAAAGATCAGGCTTTCTTACAAGCTCAATCTGGTTAAGAAATAAGAAAAAGTAGCCGCACGATCCAGATTTTAAAGAAGTAATGATTTTCAATTTCTCTGCGAAACCGCGAAAGCGGTTATCGATTTTTCACCCACATGCGCGCGTAGACGCACGGTGTTTCTATGGTAGAGAGGAGGTGGGCGAGGTTATTATGTCTCGGTTCTGACTAGAGCTCCTCTACTACAGGCTGACTTATCAAGCATATTGAAGCCCATAGGGTTACATACTACAGTTACAGAAATTATAAAATAAGTGTTTAAAATAAATACTTCATATAAAAAAATATGTTTCAATTAGAGTATTGTAGAATTTAGTTCTCACAAGTATGCTCCAGTACCTGGTATCCAATTATTTATTAGCCATTGTTTTCTTCTTTTTTCGTTTCTAGGAAAGCGAAATAGCCTAAAACCCTTTCTAGAATGATTAGAGCAGTTCGGTGCAGAACAACCACCTATAATTATTTCAATTATACTTCCTAAAGTGAAAATACGAATAAAGCTAATGTTAATGGATTGCGCAACCAGCTATGGTGGGCTTCAATATGCTTGATGAGTCAGCTCGTATATAAAGGAGCCTTAGTTCTGACGAAGTTCTGACGACATTCGATATTTATGCCTGCCAAATAAAGAATGTACGACATTAAACTAAAACAAACCATCCATTTTATTTGAAAAAATTATTCATCCATTTTATTGGAATAAATTATTATTTTCGAAATAAATTACTTTTCATTTTAAATTTCAATTTGCTTGAAATGCATTTATTAATTTTTTAAAAACGTCATTTTTTCTTACAACTCAACACAAACCTTTCACTTTGTTGTGTTAGCAGTTTCTTTGGAGCGGTTTATCCGTATCAAGGTAAGAATTTATTTTACTTCATTATTGTTCTTTTAAGAACATAAACTTCTCTATCTCTTTTTATAACATTACGTATTAAGTGTATTTACACGTTTATAGTGTATTTTATTTATATTGCTTTAAAATTGTTCTGATTTAAACAGGTGTTATGTATTGTTCGGATTTAACAGGTTTTCGACTTCTATTCTAGAATTGTATTTAGATTTTTGTTTAATTTGTAAACATTCTATTCAGTTTAGAATTTATTTTAACAGTGGACTATTGGTATTATGGGTGTTTATAATTTTGTTTCGTGTTTTTATTAAAAACGAAAAAGCTTTTAATATATACAAACTTAAATAATGAATGTTTTTGTTTTTGGAATGCATTATTTTTCAACTTAAAATTTAATTATTAGTGGTAACGTCATTAAACTAAAACAAACCATCCATTTTATTGGAATAAAACGGAATTAAGAGCTTAGCATATGGTCATTATACAATTTAAATGATTGAATAATGGTGGATTGAATTGTAGCGATGTATTGTATACATCGGGTGGTGGTTGGGGCCACAATGAAAAACTTAAACACTGAAGAAATAAAAAATAAATGAAAAGAAAGTTATGGAGTTGTCTCGGTGCATTTATGCATCGGGGGGTGGTGGGGACAATCTTTAAAAAAAAAACCTTTTTTTCGCTCAGCAGCATCATTAAAGCAGCATCGTTATTTCTTAAATACTAAATTCATATTCAACATCATCAGTCTCAAAAATACTTTCATGTCATCTGCAATGCAATACTAAAAATCTGATGTGGGCAACATATGACTTTCCTTATATAATGCAATGAATTTACTACATTTACAGTTAAAAAAATCTGATGTGGGCAACACATGACTTTCCTTATATAAAGAAATGAATTTATTACTTTTACAGTAAAATAAATAGGTTTTTCTTCTAGTAGATACTAATATCCTTTCCAAGATATTGACTTTTCGACAATTAGTCGTCATTTTCATTGATTATCGTCATTTTTATCCATTTGGCGAGATTTTCGTTAATTTGGCAACATTTCAAAAAGTCGTCAAGTTGGCGACATTCCGCCAATTTCGTCGCCAAAATCTCGCCAAGCGTTATGAACGAAGAAATAAGTTATTCTTACAGCAGATAAATTGGCGTTCAAATGCAAAAGTATTACTCAAAGTATATTTTTTCATAAATGGAACGAGCTAGATCCACGAGAATGATGTCACCCAATTTATCGCATGATATTATATATGAAAAGTGAACATGTTTCTCAATAGGAAATATTTTTTTTCTATTTTATTTGACTTTTTGATAATTTTTTTGAAAAATGGGCAATATCTCGAGAACGGTTCATGTTAGCGTTCTAAAATTTATGTCAATCGTTTTCTAATGAAAAATTACATAAGGAATGTCTATTTACGTAACTTTATTATTGGTTTTGATTTTTTGACGATTTTTTCAAAATTTCATTCGAAAATTTAGGGGGGTTCTGAACATTCGATTGCGTATAAAAACAATAGGCTTCCAGTGTTTACAGATTGTGATTTTTGTACCAAATTTGGTTCGAATCGGTCCATTCGTTCGTCAGTTATCGTCTCCACAGACCCACTGACACACACACACACACACACACACACACACACACACACACACATACACACACACATACTTTCACACACACACACACACAGACATCACTTCAAAAATGTTTGATTCGTGATCAGGGATGCTTGAAACGTGCTCTCCCGTCGAAAACTCGAATTCGAATTTCCGACCCCGTCACAATACTTTCCTTATACATTATGTATATAAGGAAAGTAAAAATGGGATTCTTATAGTAGATACTTATATTCTTTCCAAGATATTGAATTTTCTTCAATTAGTCGTCATTTCCATTGATGTAGAGTCATTTTTATCCATTTGGCGAGATTTTCGTTAATTTGGCACCATTTAAAAAAGTCGCCAAGTTGGCGACATTCCGCCAAATTCGTTGCCAAAATCTTGCCAAGCGTTATGGACGGAGAATAAGTTATTCTTACAGCAGATAAATGATTATTGGAGTTCAAATACAAAAGTATTACTCAAAATACCCTTTTTCATAAATGGAACGAGCTAGATCCACGAGAATTATGTCACCAAATTTATCGTATGGTATTACATATGAAAAGTGAACATGTTTCTCAATAGGAAATATTTTGTTTTTATTTTATATGACTTTTTGATTTTTTTTTTTAATGTGCAATATCTCGAGAACGGTTCAAGGTAGCGTTCTAAAATTTATGTCAATCGTTTTCTAATGAAAAATTACATAAGAAATGTCCATTTACGTAACTTTATTAGCGGTTTTGATTTTTTGACGATTTTTTCAAAATTCACTCGAAAATTTAGAGGGGTTCTGAACATTCGATTGCGTATAAAACAATAGGCTTCCAGTGTTTACGGATTGTGAATTTTGTACCAAATTTCATTCGAATCGCTGCATTCGTTCGTGAGATATCACCTCCACAGACTCACTGACACACATACATACTCACACACATACATTCACACACACACACACACAGACATCACCTAAAAAATGTTTGATTCGTGATCAGGGATGTTTGAAACGTGCTCTTCCGTCGAAAACTCGAATTCGAATTTTCGACCCCGTCACAATGCTTTCCTTATACATTATGTATATAAGGAAAGTAAAAATGTAGGAGCATACCTCTATAAAATAAAACATAGGAGCAGCTGATCCCGGCTGTGAGAACATATCATAGGGATCCCTTTCCTAGGGTTACAGGTACAGCAATCCTCAGAATCTCACAGTTCACAAACATAAATTCACTTTACAAATCAGCTGTCAAGAACCCCCCCCCCCCCCCCCCCCGCTAGAAAATTATTTTTCATCTTAAAATTCCATTATTAATTTTAATGTCATTAAACTAAAACAAACTTTGTTAACTCCACGGGGTTATGGAGCCAGCGAGTTTGCCACGGTCAGAATTTTCAAGGGCAGCAAACAGGCTAGTCACCGAAGGCGGTTAGCAATTAAAATAAAAGTAACTTGATCTCAAATTATTTGGATAGACGCTATTACCCTTGTCAGCCTTAAAATCAAAAGAAATAAAATATTTCTACAAAATTAACTCTTTATAAAAACTTAAAACAAAATTGTAACATGTTACATATATAAACGTACAGGTTACCGAATTAATTACTTTCCTTATATACATAATGTATAAGGAAAGTATTGTGACGGGGTCGAAAATTCGAGTGTGTGTGTGTGTGTGTGTGTGTGTGTGTCAGTGGGTCTGTGGAGACGATAACTGACGAACGAATGGACCGATTCGAACCAAATTTGGTACAAAAATCACAATCCGTAAACACTGGAAGCCTATTGTTTTTATACGCAATCGAATGTTCAGAACCCCCCTAAATTTTCGAATGAAAATTTGAAAAAATCGTCAAAAAATCAAAACCACTAATAAAGTTACGCAAATAGACATTTCTTATGTAATTTTTTATTAGAAAACGATTGACATAAATTTTAGAACGCTAACATGAACCGTTCTCGAGATATTGCACATTTTTCAAAAAAATATCAAAAAGTCATATAAAATTGAAAAAAAATCTTGTTGAGAAACATGTTCACTTTTCATATGTAATACCATGCGATAAATTGGGTGACATCATTCTCGTAGATCTAGCTTGTTCCATTCACGAAAAAAGATACTTTGAGTAATACTTTTGTATTTGAACGCCAATAATCATTTATCTGCTGTAAGAATAACTTATTTCTTCGTCCATAACGCTTGGCGAGATTTTGGCGACAAAATTGGCGGAATGTCGCCAACTTGGCGACTTTTTGAAATGCTGCCAAATTAGCGAAAATCTCGCCAAATGGATAAAAATGACGCTAAATCAATGAAAATGACCACTAATTGTCGAAAATTCAATATCTTGGAAAGAATATTAGTATCTACTATAAGAAAAACCTATTTTTTTTACTGTAACAGTAGTAAATTCATTACATTATATAAGGAAAGTCATGTGTTGCCCACATCAGATTTTTTTATATGAAATGATAAAATCAGTGGTGTGCAGTGATATTTTGCTTTAGGCAAGCACAACATTTTATTCTGGTAAATAAAAAAACAGGAAAAATATATTACAGTCAACCCTTCTATAACGCAGTACTCTCATAATGCGGATTCTATATAATGTGGAACAAAAATTGCGACAGCCTTCTTACAAGGGATACTTATAAAACGCGGTAGTCTTATAACACGGTTTCTCTATAATACCACTCATTTTAAACAGTCTTCCTATAGCATGAATTTTTACTTTTAAGACACTTTTTTTACTTTCTTTTATTTATTTTTTTTTAATTTACACGTTTACGATTCGAAATTAATGGGGAATTCCCCTGTTTCTTCATCCTCGTACATCACCATATTTCAATTTTAGTTATCAGGGAAATCCTCTGTAAAAAAAATTAATACATTTGCTTCAAAGGCATTGGTAGACGAAAATATGGGTAAAGAATGGGTTTCAAATTTCAATTTAAGTGATGTGAAAAGGGGACTGGGTTTGGGTAAACAATTAGAAAATTACTTTATTGAAAATGACCCTTCATCAGTGCGAAGTGCAAAGTTTAAAGGAGAGTTACAAAATTTCTTAGCTCCTTTGAGAGAGATTTTGGTACAGTTACAAATTAAAAGTACATTTGAAAACGAAAATGAAGATATGCAAAGTGAAATGGACATTAAAAGAATTAGGCCACTAGTATTAAACAGCGACGATGAATATTAATTGGATTTTTGTTGGAAGTTATAAAGTTTATATTTCACATTGGTTTTTAATTCTCTTATAAAGTCTTAATAAAAATAATTCGAAATATGTAAACATATATTTATTGCCTTTTGTATCTATAAACTTATATTTCATAACCATATTCATCATAATATGGTATTCTAAAAATACAATTTTATATACCGTAGAATGGATCGGCCTGATTTATATCTTCTGAGTTCCACTTAATGCGGTTTTCGTAGAACACGGTACAAATTGTTCTGTATTGTACTAATTCTGAGTTTCTTATAACACAGTATGCGGTTTCCATATAACATGGTGCGAATTAATCTGATTTGCACTAATCCGAGTTTCATATAACGTGGTATGCATTAACACTAGAACGACGGAAGCGGTCATTTTGACCGCGTAACTACTTTCAGAAACGAGTCCTACAAAACGGCTAATCCGAACCCATTGATATTTTATGACTTTTCCTATTTTCTTTGCAAAAGATGTGTCGAAGAAACATCCTAAATGCTGTAACTATGATGTTTTGGTTTTGAATTAAAAGTATGTTGAACTCTTTCTATGGCGGTCAAATTGAGCGCAGCCCGTCGTTCTAGGTAGTTCAAAATATCCGTTGTTCTAGTGTTAATCGCATTACGGGAGGGTTGACTGTACTGTTGAACCTATTTGTACATAAATTCCAATCTTCTACTTTTTATTTGCAAATGCATTAATGACATTTTCGTGGAAATTAAGAATTCTTATTTCTCAAACTTGAAGAAAACTTTTAAAGATACAACAATAATTTGTATATTTGCTATTAGATGATGCTTCATCACATATCAATAAGAAATTGACAGATTGTTTCTCTAATCAGTTTATTTTGTGCTGATTAGACTTTTCTGCTGGTGCTGACATTGTAAGCATGCAAAGCAACATTGATATTGGGAAGATTAATTTGAGCTTGGTGACCAATGATCTATCATCAATCACCATTTCACAAATTCTGCTAATATATTATAGTAAAAATTTTATTTTTTATCAACTGATGTTAGGTAAGCAATGCCTGCATTGCTTCTATGGACTGAATACCACTGGACACAATCTAACTAAAACTGATAATATTTGTGAAACATTTGAAAAGTTTATACGATTATGACAGGTGATCCCCAGTCATAACCAGAGCGTTTTAAATCATTTTCTATAGCCACTGCCATTTGAAAACTTATTTCGGTCATAGTGCAGTTATAACCGGAATGATAAGGATTTTCTCCATCGATGTTATGTGGTCACATAATACACAGAATACGTGATTTGCTTGAAATGCTGTCCAGAATCGTGCAGAATAACCAAGCTGTTTTTTTCTCTAGTGAGTGACTTGATAACTGATAAACAATTGTTAACGGAGTTGACCATTCAGTTAACTTTTTAAACATACCCTTGACGTGTGCAAAAGTTATACAATAACATCAATACGCAACTTATTGATTGTTTCAAAGCTGGACCAAGTCTTGATTAACATAAATTATAACAGAAAATGAATATCGCAACAAAATTACTTACTTCTACAAAATAAAGCTTGTTGAATGAAAGTTTGTCCAAAGTACATACAGAATTAGTTAAAATATATATCTACATGTGTGTATGCCTGCATTCTATAACTATTTATTACTAGGCATGGGGTGGTTTGCATAAAAGAGTGGTGGTATGAATTGTTATAAAGATTGGCAAATAATTGATCAGTTACACGTGCAATATAATTTTTACATATAGTTGGCAATTTTTTTATATAATTTTTACATATAATATCTTTACAAATTCTTGGCCAGAAAAACACTGGAAAGTCTGCTGAGATTTTATAAACAGCAAAAACTTCATTGTGTTCATCTAGCCTTATTGATATTTAACAAAATATGCACTCTTTTAGCGTGTGCTTTTATACACGATTGATAAGAATTTGATATTTTTGTAAATAATACTCTGATATAAAACAATCTTGAAATGATGTTAGATTATTGTTAAAAGGAAATCTGCGTTGTTATACATATTAAAATGTAGCACTTACTTAATTGATACTTCATTAAAAAATTATATCCAGAATAATAACCATAATAGCATTATAGCTTAAAGAAAGAAAAATGATGTAGGGGAAGTGAAGTGACGTATGGGTTTTACGTCACAATGGCCCGCCCCCGTATCGCCCATACTTACTACGATACACCCCGTATCAATATATGCCACAGGGTCGTGTTCTCAGGTGAGTCGCGCTTCTGTTTTAGCAATGACAGTCGCCGTGTACGAGTCTGGCGCCGATATAGTGACAGATCCAATCCGACCTCATCTGTGGAACGCCACACCGCGACATCATGATTCGGGGCGCCATCGCCTACGATAGCAGGTCACCTCTGGTCTGTATTGAGGGCACTATGACGACCCAACTATACGTGGATGACTTCCTACGGCCAGTGACACTATCCTTCCTTCAGGGGATGCCCAATGCTATTTACCAGTAGGATAACGCCCGACCACACGCGGCACGCATCAGCCAACATGTCCTGCAAGTTACCCAGGTGCTTTCCTGGCCACCAGTCTTCCCTGATCTTTCACTAATCTAACACGTCTGGGACGTGATTGGACGTCGCTTGCGTGCGCTGCCACCGCCACGTTTAGAAGACGGCAATCCCTCCGGAAACCATCCGCATGCTCATTAACTCTGTACCTAGACGTGTTGCTGCCTATATCGCCGTCAGTGGTGGTCTTACAACCTACTAATCAGACTGTACTATCGTTCAGTGTATAGGTGTATTATGTTGCAATAAACATCACTTACTGTTCGTTGCTGTCTCTCTGTGTTTGCCGATTTTAATCACTTTCTGCCCACTTCTTCTTGGTGCCTCATTTTCATTGTCACGTAGTGTATTTAAATTTTTAAAAAGTGTTTTAAAATTTAAGATCTGTCAAGAAAAAGAAAGCAAGACACTTTAATTAAAAAAACAAATGTTTCAAAATATAAATTATGAATTTATTTCATTATAATTATTTAATTTAATTTAAACTATTGGAACTAAAAAATTGTGTTTAATTTTGTCACAAATATAAATGAGGCTTAAAAATTCGAATTATAAATTATATTCGATATATAATAATCCATTTATAATTTATATTCGAAAATAGAATATAAAAATACTTTATGGTTGCAAAAATTTAAGAAACTGAAAAGGAAACAACAGCATTAAAAATTTTAAATTTTGGAAATTAAACAAAAAGTGTTTTTAAAACTACGGAAATAAATATTAATTTAAATTAGTTAAATATAAATGGAACTCTTTAAAAATTTAAATATAATTAACCTTAGAATAAAAAATTATTTTGGCAGTAAAAATACACGTCTACAATAAAACAGATGTGCAAATAAAAATGTGACGGTCCCAAATTGTCATAACTAAATTGTGAATACCAAATTGTGAAGCGGGTTTTGTGGGTGATAATAAGTACCTGGGTTTTTAAATAGTTCCCGTAAATACGAACAGATCGAAAATAAAATTGGGGATTCTGAAGATGTTTAATGATTGGTGAGGTTTAAACATAATACATGGAAATATATATAATCAAGTAAGTAATTATGTACCGCCAGACAAGTTTATAAATTAATTGGAATGTAAAATCTCGTCAGATATATTGCTAAGTTTAATATATATATATACCGCAGAGCAAGATAAAAAAAATTTCATTTTTTGATAAAATTGCATATCTAGAGTCAGAGTATCCAAATGAAATCGGGACGAAAACTAAAAGTGCTAGCTAGCTGTAAGGTCGTAGATTATCATTCCACTCTCCGTACATCGTCGTTGATACTATTTGCGTAGCGTTGGTCCTCCGGTGTATATGGGATGAGGATACACCAATGCGATGCGCGACCGTTCCTCTCCGAGTATCGTGCGTTATCGAATCCGTGAGTTGTGATAAAAACGTAGAGAAATAGTTCTCAAGGCTTTGAAAAGATCAGGCATTTTAGTTGAAAATATAAACACAAACTTTTATTAAGGGTGAGCGTCAGTAAATCTTCTGCCCTATCCGCGTTTTGTTAACTTTCGCGGCACACATGTTTCGCCGAAATTCTGCTCAAACAGTTGCGAAATATTTTCTGATAGATAAAATGCAATGCTTAGACTATATTAAAACTAAATTTAATACCCAATAAAACATAGAATATATTTTTATTTTAATTCAAAATATCTTTGGTGCTGCCATCTGTTGTCGTAAATTAATTCATACCAACTATTTTTAATTTCTAATGAACATTTTTAAATGTCTATTCCTTCTAATACGCTATTAAGTACAACAACAGATCCTATATAATAATGCCACAATCACGGAAACGTAATTGGACTTGAACTTGAAGACAAAGGAACTTGAAGACAAAACTGCAGTCCTCAGTGATATACATTCAGATACCCTTATCAAATTTATAGAATAAGAAATTACCTTTCTGTGATTGTGGCATTAGTATATATGATCTGTTGTTGTATTTAATACTGTATTAGAAGGAATAGATATTTAAAAATGTTCATTAAAAAATAAAAATAATCGGTATGAATTAAATTACGACAACAGATGGCAGCACCAAAAATACTTTGGATTAAAATAAAAAATACATTCTATGTTTTATTGGGTATTAAATTTAGTTTTAATATAATCTAAGCATTGCATTTTATTTTTCAGAAAATATTTCGCAACTGTTTGAGCAGAATTTTGGCGAAAAATGTGTGCCGCGAAAGTTAACAAAGCGCGGATAGGGCAGAAGATTTACTGACGCTCACCCTTAAAGCATGGCATTGTATGTTAAATTGCAAACCAATAGTCTACTGGCAGAGGCATGTGAGTCTACGCACCCAAAGTGTGCGTCCTTGCTCCTCGAAAATTGTCAGGACTCTCTCAGATGCGCGTCTCTTTCGTGTATATATTCTGGTCCAAAATTTGAGGACCATCCGGACCAAGCTCTTTGTAATGTTTTTCAGGCTCTTCATATCAGAGACCACCTAACGCTCCCCTCTGGGATTCCCTTTCTCCCTTCTCTGATGACGGCTCAAAATGGGTGCATTTCCCCGAAATCAGACTGTGATGACAGAGCTTTATAGCCTTGTTTTCCAAACTGCAATGCAGGCGGTCTTAAGGTGTATGAACTCTGGAACTGTTCTGAAAATAGGCTCGAGAAAATGACGGGTTCCTCACACTAGCTATAAGCAATTAGCAAGGAATTTGTAGCACTTTGAAAGCCTGTAAACAAAACAAATGAGTAAAAAAAACGAACAAATTGAATCTTTATTTTATAAATATTATTTACTCAAGACCATTTCGGCTCCATCAGACTGGACGACCTACCGCTGAATATATATATATATGTATATATATATATATATATATATATATATATATTTATAATGTGCTCCGTCATTTTTTGAGTGCAAATAGTCTTTTATAGTTAAGTTTGTTATACAGTAAATTTAAACCGAAACTTTAGATTGAGCGGTGTATTTTTTCTGGGAATTAAAAATAATATTTATGTTTATATGTATATATATTTTTATGTATATATTTTTTATTATATTTATATGATTCGTGAGGATTCTAAATATAATGTCTAATAATTTATTTTTAAATTAAAGGTAGTTTTAAATTGTTTCTTTTAATATTATATTTTAAAACCTATAATAAACAGTAAAATATTTATGATTCTGAATAGGTGAAGTAATTTTAAATTATTTTCCATTTAATTTCTATTCCTTTTGTGCGATGTTTCAAATTTGTGATTCATGTTTTTAGATAAAATCTATTTTATAACTTTTCAAAAGCGCATGTACTTAATGAAAATACTAAATTGCAACTGCTCATTGCAGTATATACAGATTATATCCGCTGGTTGTACAGGATTGACACGGATACACTTGTACACATTTTGAAGTTTAATGACAGTATTAAACTATTCACAATTACAACACAAACATTACAGAATTTAAGAAGTTTCACACAACAAAACTGCTGCTCTAAGTCTTCGGACGAGTCGGCTGGCCTGGGCTTTCGACACAACAAAACTGGTGGGCTTCAGCCGATGTCGTGAGTCCTCCGTCTCTCTCTCTCTCTCTTTTCCTTCTTTATTTTATTTTTCCCAGGTGTCGTTGCGCTGGCAGCTCACTCGTTACAAGATATAAAAAAATTTCATGCAAGTAATTTTTTATATTCGCTAAACTAACTGCGAACATTACACACTATATAATCCGGGTACAAAGTCAATAATTCACTTTGAATCTGGCTTTAAATTCATTCGTAGTAGCAAAACTAAAAATAGAGTGCCGAACCAGTAGTGGATTTTCAAAGTTTATTAAATCATAAAGAAATAAGTTCTCATAAAATGGCTTTGAAAAGTGTATTATACACTGATTTATTATCATAACATACGTAATGAACACTCTTTAATGACAGTGGTGAATTTTGTTTACAATCTGGCTTCCTGCGCGTCGCATAATTTTTCACGAAAAATATTTTTTGACACAGATATAAATATTTTATCTGATGATGTAAAACTAGTAGTCGGGCACATTGGAGCGATACAATACTTATAACTATTCGGAAGTTTGGGACGGAAGAAACAATTATAATTATCGGAACTTTCCGAATGTTTGTTCGTATGACCCCTGTTTCTGCAGAGCACGAATACAGGTCCAGTGACGCCAGAAGAAGGACAGAGAGAATGACACACAAGACAAGAGTACAAAGTTTATTAATACATGCAAGCATCACTGACTAAGGTCTGAAGGGTGCAGCTTCTCATTTAACGAGGACCCAGAAGGCGGAAGACTGACTTCATCCTCAAGTAAACAACCATGCCTTACTCGGGATTCGAACCCAAGCCCACTAGACAGCAGCCGGAGACGCTATCCACTTCACCACCTGGGCGGCAACTTTCCGAATGTAACCAAACTAATGCACTAATTCTCAAAGACGAGAGCCGCGGACAAACCTGGTGACGTCACATTCCGTGAGCGCCAAAATGGACCGTTTTCCCGCCACAGTCAGAACGGCAAACTTTGACTGTTAATAAAACATGAAATACAGCTCGGAGAATAAAAATTTTTGTATTTTTGTCCGTTTTGAAATATTTAGGATCGAATAAAAAAATTAAAAAAAAAGGAGCCGGAATTGTCCATTCTTCGCTAGGGGGTGCTGTAGTCCCTTTTACTGGATCGAGCATGGTACTTCACTCTATAGACCTAACGTGTACACTCAGGGATCTTTCTTTACACAATGATTAGGGTAATTAAAACCTTTTTTAGGAACCCTGTAAAGGGTTCTGCCCTTCACCTTCGAGAACTAAAGTTCACGAAGGTGACGGTTCTGCCTAGCCGGAATTGTCCATTTGGTTGCCGTCAAGTACGGACTCACATTTCCAGAGGGCTACCGTCAAACCGGAAGGTCGTTGTCTTATGGTAAAAGGTAGCCCATTATATTTCGTTTACTAACGCTAGACGACAGTATTATTTAAATTGTAATTTCTTCAAATATATTTAAAAATAAATTACTGATAAAAAAAAGTCGATTTTATGGTTTCTAGCTCCTACAAATGTATATATAGCATTAAAATAGAGCTTGAAGAATGGAGCGATTTCTTTTTTCCACTTCTATTTTTCTGAAAATAAAATATAATAATCTTTCCAAAGCAGGGAACTTGACAAGTATTTGATCATAAAATTCTCTAACCACTGGAGCTCTCCCCCTTCCGGTTTGCTGAGGGAACGCGGCCACGGGGCCCGGAGAGACCCTTTCCCCTCTCGCTTTCCACGGGCCGGTATGTGTGTGCTTTATTTTGAAGAAAAAGAATGAGAAAAAGGTACAGATGAGATTTTACTCCTTCTCAGAAAAACGCTGGTAAAGTTGTGATAGAAAATGATTTAATAGCATTACATTTATACTTAACTCATCTTTCAGCAAATTGTCTCTTCCATTTCATGATACTCAACCATTCAATTACAAGCAGCTATATATTTTTTTTAATAATTTTTTATATTATATATAATAATATATTTTTTTAAAAATTTAATTATAAACCGGTTTTTCATATTTTTTTAAATTATTTAATAATACATTTTTTATGTATATAATAAAGGGAGTAATATTTTTTTAACACTTTACAACAAAGTTGAAAAGTGTTTATAACTTTGTTCATTCTATCTGTCTGTCCGTTAGCACGATAACTGCCGTAAAAATGACTTTATCAAAATGAAATTTTAGTATGTTTTTCTGACGGTCTGTGGGACCTATGGGAATATAAATAAATAATATCACCCAATTAGTTTTTTATTGAGTCCGGGTTGAAAAAATGAAATACATTGAACCCTATGGGACCTAATTTTTCAAACATTTTTTAAGTAAACTTAAAATTCACGAATTGCTTCGAAATTTTTAGGAAATATTCACATTATCCCATAAAATATATAAAAAAAATTTAGTAAAATATGTTAAGTAGTTTTTTAATTAAAAATTATTTAATATAGGGAAAAAAACAAATTCAATTAAATTCTGACTTTGGGATATCCTCCAAAAAGAAAAGAGAGATATATTATATAATAAATATCTTTCCAAGTGTTTAATCATTTTGCATATAAGAGAGGCTTCACATTTTAAAATAAATTTGGTAGATAACAATTTTTCATTTTTTTTAAATTTTATATAACTCTTCATGATAAATTTAATTGATGGCATTTTAAATGCACTTTCCTACGTCCTAGAGAGTTAAAATTTGGTACACAGCTTAAATTTGCTGAACATTTTATTCGACAAAAATTTGATGGATCTTTAAATATAGATCATACATTTTTTTCGAAATGGCTTGAAAATAATCCCCGTTCACTTCTATAAATCATTGTTGTAATATTGTTAAAAATTCTGATGTGTACAGCACATGTCTTTCCCTGCAGACTCATATTCGTTCTCTTTATTTATTCAATAATAATTTGAGTTTATCTGCACAAAATAACAACCATAAGTATTTTAAATGACATTGAATTTACACGTTAAACTTAAATTTGGTTCTCATTTGATAGCTGGACTTATTGTCAAAGGTGGCGTAGCGAAAACGCAAAAAAACTAGAATATCTCAAGAACAGCTAGTCCTAGAGTAATGGGGTTAGTCTTATTCTTTTTGTTGTCAAAAATCACGTATAAAATAGGAATTTAATTGATATAATTGAGCATACGTAGTCTTTTATTTTTATATATAACGATTTTTGCGGGTCATTTCGCAAAAATAGCCCGTTGCTTTTTCTCGAATCGTACTAGAATAACCTACAAATGATTTATATACAAAATTTTGTTAAATTTTGTATATAAATCACTTGTAGGTTATTGAAATATTATACACCAAATTTTGTTAAATTTGTTCCATTAGTTTTTAGCTAGAGTGGATAAAGGCAATTTCTGCGGCCATTTCACAAAGAAGGCAGATTCTTTTATTACGAATCGTACTATAATCTAATGAACATCAGGATTTCCCACAACAAACATACCTACCAAATTGTATGAAGTTCGGTCCATTAGTTTTTCAATTAAAGTGGATGTAATATCCACACAGACATACAGAAACATACACAGATACACCCTTACACACACAGACGTCTTCCTAAAAATAGGTTTTTCGTGTTCTAGAAGTCCCAAAACGTGTAGATCCTTTGAAAATTCGAGTTCCGATCTTCGGCACGATTCCAGTACTTTGAGTACATACACATACACACATATATTATCTGTGTATTATCTGTGTATCTAAATTCCGTGCCTATGCAATTACAATAGTTGTGATTTTAAATGATCCCTAAACTTTTATTATTTCTTCAACGAAACCTAATTTTAATATATGCAGAATGCAAATAACTCAAGCGATTGTAAGATGAATTACATAAGAATTGCTGAATTTTTTTCACACAAAATTATTTAGCTCTGGAGTCTGGAATACAAGTTATATGAATGAAATATTCATTGATTTTGCATAAAGAATCAGATGATTTATATTTCGATACAGTTTTAAATATTTAAGTATAATAAATTACTGTGATAATGTAAAAGATATCACCACTGAATATATCACATTTTAGAAATTTTTAAATGAAATTACATTTCAATTGGAAAGTGTTTCATAATCAATGCTTATGCATGATTGATCTTTCTTGTTTATTATTAATTTTTTTTTATAAGTGGCAAAAAGGTTTTCCATCTGTAAGTATTTAAAACGAATTCTAATATGATATTTAATATACATTTATCAAAAGCATTTTTAAATTTTTTCTTATAATTTAATAATTTACTCTTATTTATGATATTTAATAATTTACTCTTTATGGATATGATAAACCGTGAATGAATCTCTTCTGAATAGTTTCAAGAATTTTAAATTATTTTATTCCCTGCTATTCCTTATGTAATGTTTTAAATTTGTGATTTAAAAAAAAATCCTGTTATAGATAAAGCATAATTTTTTATACCTTTTCTTTTTCAAGAAAGAAAACATTTAAAATTAAACTACTTTAAAAACTTCAAAATATACTATTTTTAGATCTCACCAATGCATATATAACATTAAAATAGAGATTGAAAAATGGAGTTTTTGCCTCATACATCAATTATGTTGGGTTCCGGATCATATTGGTATAAAAAGAAACGAATTGGCTGATACCGCTGCAAAAACAGCTCATCATATTCTGAATCACCCCATTCCTTTGACGGATATAAAAAAAACTGTTAGTAAAATATTATATGATAAATGGCAACATTCATGGAATCAGCAAACTCAAAATAAATTGTATGAGATAAAGCCTTTAATACAAAAGTGGACTAGTTTTCAGTGTAGGAAACTTGATGTTATATTAACTCGTTTGCGCATTGGTCATACTCGTTTTACCCATAGTCACTTACTTTTAGGAGAAATTGAATAGTTGTCAGACCTCAGCAGGTATCAAACATATTTTAATTGAGTGTTCGAAATATAAACAGTTCCGTTTTAAGCATTTCAAGACTTATACTATACATTTGGCAGAATTGATTCGAGAAAATCCTGATTTGGAGCTTTTCCCATTCCTACTGGACACTGGTTTTTTCCATCATTTTTAACTTCACCTTTTATAACCTTTTAGCCATTTTTCATCTCGTTTGCATTGTTGTACATGATCCATAGTCATGGTCCTTTTCACACATTATCACTCTTTTAAATTATACACGCGTTTTAATCCATACTAATTTATGTATCTTGGTACCATATGTCTGGCGCAGCATATCCTCTTTGGATCTTGTGCCATTAAACCATAATCAACCAACCAACCTCATACATATAGCTAGAATTATAGGCATTGATTTTATTGAAATTTATTTCAATATTACATGTTAGCTGGAATAATACAGGGTAATTATATAAAAACGTTGCCGATATATGAGCCCCTAGAGATCATACAGTTCAAAGAAACAGAAAGAAATTTTGGATGCAGGTATTTTAAGGTATGCGCTTAAGAATGATGTGAAAAAACAACAGTCCTGCTCTCACAGTTAGGGTTACATTGACACAATTTCAAAATTTTCAAATGGTAACACCTACTTTTATTTAGCACTTTACAATAGTTGAAAAGTTGTGAAAAAGTCTTTGTTATCAGAATGTGATCTTCACAGTGAAAAACCATACATGGAGTTGAAACGGTACCTGCAGCACGAAAACCGCCGGCAGAGACTAAGAAAAAAGTGAAAACAACTGTGGCGTTCACCAGAACACGAAGTTCTATTCCATCGACGTCATATTCCACACTGTATGTTCGGCTCAGTACCCAGCCTACTGCATCTCCTTCGAAAGGAGAAGAGACCAAGATATGCTGATTTCCAGGTTAGGCGTAAGAAACTGTCATGGCTGACGTCATCGCCGTAGGAGAAAGGAAAGGTATTGTGATTTGAGTGCCGCTTGCTTTCTTTCACTTTGACTTGACCAACATGACGCTTACAGTGAAACAACGAAGTGAAATGGTAAAGATCTATTACCTGAATGGGCAAAATCCTCAGAGGCATTGATTGTCTACTGCACCACAAACCATCGGCTACGACGAGGTCTGTGTTCTATACAAGCTGTACGGGACTTGAGACGCAAATTTTAAGAAACTGGTTGCACATGCGATCGATCTCGGCCTGGACGACCTTCCGTTCCTGTCCAGGTTGTTGCAGAAGTGCATGAGACGATAAGCAAAGGTCATATTGCAAGTGCACGCGTACCGGATTTGCCAGATTCTACTGTCCGCAAGATTCTGCGCCCTGTTGTTCTCCATATGTTTCCGTTTCGGTTCCAGCGTGTCCAGATGTTGCAAGCGGGTAATAACAAACTACGCTTAGATTTTGCTAATGAATTCCTCATCCGGTATGACGATGATAATAGATGACCTTTACGCATTCAGTGGATGAACGAGGCATATTTCTCCTTGACTGGTAACGTGAATTAAAAGAACTGCGTACACTGGGCAGATCAAAATCCCCATGATGTGGTCTCACTTCCGTTACACCAAGCAAAAGTGACTGTGTGGTGCCGGTGCGGGATAACAAGCACCTTCATCCTGGGGCCTTACTTTTTGAAGAGGTTACTATCGCAGGTCTACGCACGTGTACGGTAACGAGTGGACGCTATGAAGCAAGGTTGACCAATTACGTTATTCCCGAATTGCAACAGCGAATGCCCTATCTGGCGTCGTGTGAATGCAAGATGGCGTCTCCCTTCCCACATGTGGGGTCTTCTGTGAAACTTTTTTTAACACAACAGTTTGGTGACAGAATTATCTCCCGCCATTTCATGTTTCAGTGGTCACCCAGGTCTCCCGATCTCACTCCAATGGATTTCTGGCTGTGGGTATACATGAAATCCAAAGTGTATGCAGGCAATCCGCAAACTCTATTTGATTTTAAAGATGCCATTATACGTGAGGTTCAACAGATTCTTCTTGCCATGGTTGCTTCAGTGCTATCCACCATCTGTCAAATACAAAGTGTCATTGTGAAGGCGAACACGTAGAAAATTTGTGAAACACAATAAAATGTTTTGTTTTTCTGTCGCTGGTCTGTCCTTATTGGTTGTTTTCACTTTTTCTTAGTCTCTGCCTAGCATTGGAGTTTTTGGTGCTGAAGGTACCGTTTCAACGTCATTTATGGTTTTTCTTTGTGAAGATCACATTCCAATAAAAAGAGTAAGTGTTGCCATTTGAAATTTCGAAATTGTGTCAACTGTTTCTGTGAGAGCAGGACTCTTGTTTTTTCACATCATTTTTGAGCAGGGGCGCGGTAGCCCATTGGTTACCGCGCTGGAGTTGCACTCGGTAGGCCCGGGTTCGATTCCAGCCACTGCCAAAACTGCCGCCGTGTTCATGCGGAGTACGATCACGTTAAACATGTGGGTCCGTAAGTCCTTCCGAGAGGTTGGTGGTAGGGGAAGGAGGGTACGGTCCCTGTGGATGCCTCCCCCACTGGGTTCCGGTCTAAATTGGGTGGCACTTCCCGGCCGTCCAAACAGTTACCTTACACCTTTCTGGTAGGTCGGACGGTCTGGGTAACAACAACAACATCATTTTTGAGCGCATATCTTCCGTTTCCTTGAACGGTAAGATCGTTAGGGGCTCTTATATCGGCAAAGTTTTTTTATAATCGCCCTGTATGTCTAATGACTTTTTAAAGTATTTGTTCTTATTATATTATAGCTACAGTCAAACATACATTACACAACATGACTATAAAAAAGGGTTTAAATTAAAAAATATATTAAAATTTCTTATACCTATATATTGCAGGCAGCATAATGCCGACCTAAACGGAATATAATGCGCTACCTTCCACCGAAAGCCAACGTAGTATGGCTAGATAATACCCTTTAGCCTTCATGGTGAGCTGTAATATCTCTCACGGCGAAACGTTACCACGAGTTAAAAATGTTCGAGAATCACTGCCATAGAGGGTAAAAAGTTGTAACACATCAAGTTTTCTTGTTGCCTTGTAGCTTAAATGAACCGCTGAAAAATTTACGCAGAGAGTTAAGTGTGAACTGTAAACATTTATTTTATTCCATGGTTGAATCAACATTACTTAGAAATAACATACATGAGATATTTGGGAAGACGAGCGCTTCCGCTATGAGAAGATGAGAACTACCATGTTCCATTTTGCATACAGTTCTAATCAAAAACATCTGGCGAGCTGGGTTGCCAAATTCGCAATGCGCCAATGCACTTACAAAAGCGCCAATGAACAATAGTGCCATGAACTGCAACATTGTCATTGCAGGTATCAACTGCTCCATGCTGATAAGGCCATATAAAGTACGAAATTGGTCCTTGGATGTTATGTGCAATGGCAGTGCGATCCTAGTTTTAGGAACAACCCCCCCCCCCCCATAGGCAGGTTTTGTGAGTATATTACCATTGCAGCTTGACCTGAATTTGACATATGACCTCATTTAGATAATCAATAACTGTGTTACCCATATTATATAAATGAACTATGGACATAATGCAGATGCAAGACTGACTAGAACGATTAGTTAGCCCTGATGCACATGTAACAATACTGAATCCTAAATATATATAAATGATTATACATTTTACTTATCTTGGTACTGTCGTATCGACTTTTGGAACACCATCTCAATTTCCTGCATTTCGGAGCCATTTTATCGAAAGATTTTCTGTTTTGGGCCTTGTCCTCGTAGATAAAAGTGGAGAAATGTAGTTTTGTTTCTATCGTTAGATCTTGTCAGCAGCATTTGTCTAGAAGTAACGTTTATTGCAGTTTTAATTACGATACGTTACTGATGCAGGTGTCGTTTGGCTACGCTCGAGGAATTTTGACCTTACATTTTGGCGGAGTGCGGATGGCAGATTTTCCCGATGAATTATTAAATTCGCGTGGGTTGGAAAATATGAGTATATAAAATGACGATATTAAAATTTGGAATGTCGAATATAGTGTATTTGATGAGTAGCAAGGCTCGTGTACCACCATATGAAAATTGATTACCTTCGTGATGGTTTTTTTAAGTTTCACTTTCCATAGCCAATGGTGGAATTAGTGCGAAGAGTACAGTATTCGGGAATGGAAGTACTGTCCGAAAATATGAATGAACTTGTATGCCTAGTGGAATAAAAATTAGTACTGGGGGGTTTATGGTGTTCCAATATGATAATGTCAGACTTTAAACCTTTGGCCATCCAGGGCCCTTGTGAGCAAATGAGTTAGTTAGTGTGTTCCAGCCTCCCCTACTCCTTGGATAACTCTACTGCATAGCTAAGTATGAAAATAAACTGTAAGTACACTTTTAATATTCATATGATCTGCATCAAGATTAATAATTACTAGTGGACAAGGAGATGCTTATATGTAATTGCTTGAAAATATATTGTTAATTCCTATTTGAATAAATATTTATCATTTAATTAATTTGTTCTGCTTTCCACAACTTGCTTAATTTATGTATGGCACCTTTCCTTCAATATTGATCTATGACTGACCAACAGATTCCTAGAATCGGCCAGGGAATGAGGTCAACACGACGTTTAACGTTATAAAGTGATATCTGAAATACTATACGATCACTAGCACTCTTCAAAAAATATTACCTACTAATTATATCTGGAGTTAGACGGCAGTTGCCAATCTCTCGCTTATTTTCGACCTGTTCCTATTTACGAATAAACGAAAAACCTATTCCACAGTACTAAGAATTTTAATAGTAATAAAAGTCAGCCGATAACAACACTAGGAAATAGCACAATATTTTTTATAAAGCGACGCTTCTGCCTCATTCGCACTAGGAATTGGATCTTGATCGAGCCAGAGGGACAAGATTGGCAGATGGATATGAATACATCGTAGAGGGCAGAATAGAGTTGAATCTTTTTCTGAAAAGAGGTTAAAAATTTGAATCGAGATTGTAAGAGCCCCATTTCAATGTTTTGTTGAGATGTTAATGTTTCAACCTGTATGCAAAATCTCCTTGACAGAAGGAAATAGAACTTGATCCTGCTCTTCCCGATGTATTCATCCACTAATTCGGTTTCTCTGGTTTGACTTCCCAGTATTAACAAGATATTTGAATAAGGGTGCGACAGCCCAGTAGTTAACGCGCGGAGATTGCACTCAGACGCCCGAGATCGATTCCTGCCTCTTCGTAAACTGTCGCCGTATTCACGCGGAGTATGGATACATTAAATATCCGTAAGTCCTTCCAAAAGGTTGGTGGTAAGGGAAGAAGTTACAGTACCTGTGGATGCCTCCTCCACTTGGTTCCGATCTAAGCTGGGTGGCTAAGTTGAGTATATATTTTCAAGCAACATATGTTGCTTAAGAATATATGCATCCATAAGAAATTGAGCTACAGCTGCAAAACTCGGCATGATTGTATCGTTTGAGGAGATATGTAAAAATGATTAAAATTTGGGAGTAAAAAACTTTTTATTAAAAAATGATAGTAACAGGATGATGATATTTTAGTAGGTGGTAAATCCTCCCCTGGCAGCTATATAAGCCGAAATTCGGTGCTACATAGATTTAATTAAGTTCCTTATGTCCCTCTGCGAAAGTTTCTGCCACAAATGTTGCAACTGGACGGTAAATTCAGTGGTATTCTGAGAAGGCTGCAATTGCCGTCTCAGTATATCCCAGACGTGTTCTATTGGTAATAGGTCTGGGGACCTGGATGGTCATGGGAGGGCATTAAATCATTGAAGACATTGTTGAGATAGTCGTGCAGTATGTGGTCGAGCGTTGTCTTGTTGGTAAATGGAACCTGGGCAGCTTGACAGCATAGGAAGAGCAATCTGCTGCAAAATATCATCGAATTGTAAGCAAGTCATCTGATTGGTTTTCAGCACAACTAGAGGAAATCAACTATCCCACAAGACAGATCTCCAAACCGTCACACCGAGTGTGATGGCCGTGTGCCGCTCGACAACAAATTCGAGGTCGGAAAGCTGGCCAGTCCTCCCCACACATATGCGGTGATCATTAGCACTGAGAGAGAAGCAGGATTCGTGTCTAAAGAGAACATGCCTCCAATCGGCCAGTCCAGGCTGACCGAGTTTGGCATCCATTCAGATGGCTCTATGTTGAGGGGTTAGTGGTAAGCGCCTTAATGGACATCGACACCTCACCTTCTGCTAGTCGTCTCCAAATAGTATTCCTTAATACAGGATGCATGGAGGATGGCAAATACCTTCGAATAGCTGATAGCGACGTTATTGGTGTGGTCAGGGCTCCTCTCCTAAAACTGCACGATCAGCTCGAGTATGGGGCGTCCTGAGTCTCATCGACGGTTACATGTGCCTTCTCTGATCCACTGTCGCCAACATCGAGAAACTACCATATCGCTATGACCAAGATGGTGACTCTGATAGGACCGGTCAAAGAAACCAGCTTCCCTTAAGCCTATGATACGACCTCTCTCAAAATCCGACAATTGTTCATAGAGCTGTCAAGTACATCTCAAAGGCATCTTTGTGAACAACTTGCAGTATCAAAGCAGAAAATCCAGTTCCAATTGCCTATGAGAACACAGGTCATTATGCTACATGAGCCATCGTTCTCATGCATGTTTCCCGAGACCTATATAACATCATTGGCGCTGCCAGTTTGATAATTGCATAGCTCTTAAAATGACATTTGCGCATCAAGTTTTGCTGTTGTAGCGCAAGTTTTGATAGACGCATATATATTTTTGCAACAGGGTGTATTTAGGATCAAATCCAATATTATTACATGTAACGCGCAAAAGTAATTCACAATATAGTCATATACACAGAGTCTTCTGAAGACAGTCAGATCAGTTAAAACACAACCAAATTTAGTAGCAATATTCTTCAAAACATGCAGAACCTATTTACTTGAAAAAATATTGGTTTAAAAAATTCTTGCCAGGTGAGTCAATATAGTGCTGTGACTAGTCAAAATGAGTACAATTTTTAGATGTCACAGCTTTTACAGGTTAATTTATGTATTTATAAACCCACCAAGGACTTTTAATGCTATTTTTGCTGGTAGAAATAGCACAACTCCACATGGGAGGAAAAAATCTGTTTGAGAATCTGCTCAATAAAAACAATAGCAATTATATGTTGCTTTTAAGATGTCATAAAATTAACTCAGAAAATCAATAAAATTTATTGATCCCACTTTAAGTTTACACCTTTCATGTACCTCAAAAATGACATAATTTGTGCTCATTCATTTCCGGCATATGTTACCACCTTCAGCACCAAACCTCTCCTACTGGTGATTTTTGAAACTGTTACTTTCATGAAATCGCTTTTGCATGTTCTAAATGTCAGCATATCAATTTTGATTGTATTTAGACTGGTAAATGTCTACCTAGCCAGCATTGAAGAGGAGTACATTAGTAATTACAATCACCGGTACGTAAAAGTTTTTAATTTTATGCAAAAGGTTATGTGTGTACAGTTAACAAATTTAATTTCTATTAGTATCAAATTTCACTTTTCGACTTCTGAGAGCAAAAATAATTTGAATCAAGTTTTAAGAGTTTGTTATTTAATTTCAATAAGTCATTTGTTTTTTTCCTAGAATATGCAGTGATAATAATTCTACTCCCATTGCTCCAAATCACCATGCCTGCTCAAATAGGGATTTTCCAGAATTTGCTCTCGTCCTGTTTTAAAAACTACTGTAGAATTCCGTTAATCCACCTTTCCCCACCCACCCACTTTTGTGCCTCAATTTAAAATTCTAAAGAATTCTATGAAAGAGCCATTCCTCTAAACATTGGAAAATATCAGAAAAAAAAATTTGAATGAAAAGCTGTTAAACATTTAGGAGTCTGTCCAAACTTGTAACTTGTGCTTCTCTTCCATTTTTCTCTTGAAAAGGAAAATATAGATACTTAATATAAAATATATGCATCATTTTTTTACTTATTTTGCTAGATAAATATTAAAATAACTAATATTTAAGTCTATCAAACACATAAAAACTTGCCTTTTCAAAAATTAAATTACAATTTTTTAAGTTATATTTTACTTAACAGTACATATCACTTAGCATTAAAAAGTCTTTTTAATAAAAAAAAATGGCTGTTATGGTCTGTCTGATGGTTAATAGTGATGGATGAAGTGCAAGTTTCCATCTTCTATATTACTGGAGAGGCTGCTGAAAATACATTTTGATCCCCCCCCCCCCCTCCCGTTTGTCTACCTGTAGGTGAGCCATCATAATTTCACGTCCATTAGGTTCTGTCCCATGATTGATACTATAAACAAATACACAAATATTTAGCTTTCTACATCACCAGGGGGCCTATGGAGAGTCTGGAAATAATTTTTGAAACCCCTTTTTCTTCGTCCACAGGAGAATTGATAATTTGGTTTCATTAGGTTTCGCCTCATTGAGGATACTATAAGAGTGCAAAGATTTTGCCTTTTAGGTTACAGGGAGTTTCTGAAGGATCTGGAAGGACCCTTCAAAAATCACAATTTTTTCCTACTCCCAAAATTCGGCTTCATTAGGTTCTGCCCCATGGCCGATACTATAAGTGTACAAATATATAGCCTTCTACATCACAGGGAAGATGTCTGGAAGGATCTGGAAAGACCTTTTGAAAAAAAAATCAATTTTCTTCTCCCCGTCTTGCAGGGAGATCAAAAACTCAACTCCATTATATTCTGTCTCATAATAGATACTATAAGTATGTAAAGATTTAGTCTAGATCACAGGGAGGGTCTGATAAGACACAAACATATTGAACAATTAATATATAGGTGCTTAAAAATTTCTGGCTCAAAGAGAAAAAATTAGAAATCTTATTCATGATATAAAATTAGATTTGCAATAAACCATTTTCACTTGATAGTCCAAATTACATAATGTAATTTCTGTATTAAGTATTCCTAATTTTTAATTAGATCATAACTCTCTGGATTTGATAGTGAAAATATTAATGCCTTTTAAATTATTATTACTCAATCAGTCATTAAAGAACAGCTTTAATGAGTTCTGAAATACAGAAAAATCTGGATGTTACTACAACTACAAGTCATATATTTAAATAAGTAACATAACTTATTTAATTTTTAAAAATGCTCGAAAACTGTGGTAATATAATACTATAAAACTTTATAAATACAGCATAAATACAAATGTTAACTGGTCAAGCAGTTTCGAAAGTATTGTGTGCATTTCCTCAGTTGCTATACCTACTTGGAATGAGTGAGATCACTTTTTGTCAGTCCTGAAGAAGGCTGTTTTGAACCTGTGATGTGCGTTTATGCTGTATTTATGAATTTTTATATTATCGAGTGATAACTTATTTCAATTGTGGCCCGACTATTTTTAGTTGTGGATTTTTTACAATTTTCCAGTCGCAAGATAAGACAGATTTTTTATATTGTTATTATTATAGTTGTCAAATACTAACATAAAATTACTATGTATTTACACAAATACTGTCAATATTTATTAAACAATATTTGCAGCTATTTAAATTTGTTACATCAGTATTTAATGGTTTTGTTTGTTTTTTACCTTTGGTTCAGTGAGAGGACTAGGTAGTTTGCTCATTGATGAGAGCAGAGATGTCTGTTTCCATCTCTGTTGTCACAATGCAGAGACTGGATTTCAAGGCTTCCAGGAATCACTTATTCCTGTTTTAACTTCAACATTTTCATTGTCGAGAAAGCATATTCGCAAATGTATGCATTTACAAACATAGGTTACAACACTTTTAAGTCAAAATCATGAAACTTAGAATACTTGTCAGGTGTCACAAATTTTCAGAATTGTTCACATATCCAACTTGAACGAGTTTCTGCAGATAGCAATAAATCGCTTTGAAAATCACAAAGTTCTGTCTGAAATTCAGGATATTGATCTTCAATCGTGACTACCATAGGATCTACAAAAAGTTGGAACATGACCTTGAAATTGTTATAGTTCGAAAATTATTCTTCAAATTCTTCCCTCAGTTTAACAATCATAGCAACATATTGACCAAATTGTGTGAATTCAACGCAATTCAATCCACTTTTGATTTCATTGTCTAATTTGAATTATTTTAGATTTGACCTTCTCAGATCTTTAAAAATTGTCACCTTTTTTCTGAAAACTATGGTTGATCTGCTGAAAAATATTTTGTTTCCTCCCTTAAAGATTTGTTGTTGAAGTTGTTCAGATGTTCTGTGATGTCTGTAAAAAAAAGCTAATGTGCAGAACCATTCTTCATTTCGAAGCTTTTCAATAACAGAATTATTCTTTGTATCAGCTTCTAAGAACTGAAAATTTTCATTTCTTATGGGGCGGGGTGGGGGTAGGGGGGACTGTAAGAGTATTAGCTACACTTAGCCAGTGAATTTCAGAATGCAGAGGAATATCATAAAATTCTGCAGAAAGTTGCTGGGAAAATTACACCATATTCCGGTGGCATTGAGCTCAATTACCACCTCTAATCAAATCCACTATTCTGGTAACATCCTGCATCACATCATTCAACTTAACAAATTTCAGCAAAAAACTGAGTAATTGCAAGACAGGAGTGTTAATGTCATTTCTACACAGAAACCCTACTCCGGCCACACATTTTGCTACCATTAGACTTAGGGTTAGTCGTGTGGTCTGGGCCTTCAACAGCAACCCTACTAAGCTGGTGTTTTTTTCCAGTCATACCTTTTGCACCATCAGCCACTATACACTATAGGAACATTTGGAAAATCCATCATACTTATCTACAACCAACACTAGAGCATTGTAAATATCTGAGCCTTTCACACTATTAGAGAGTAGCACTAGCTCAAGAAGTTCCTCTTTATGTGTAAAATTGATCACCAACTGTTCTTACAGATATGACTGTTCTGACATACATCAGTAATGTCAGTGCTTTCATCCAACGTAATTGAAAAATACACATTTTTCAATTCTTTACTTAACTGTGTATCAAGTTGGTCTCTTATTTTCAAAATTCTAATCAAAGCAGTCTGGTGGGAAAGAGATGCCATTTTGAAGTTTTTCACAACTTTACCATCACCAAATGACTTTGCCATTTTCATTGCACACTGCTTAATTACTTCACCCAATTTGATTTTGAGCCATTAATACACATACCTCGTAAGATACCTGTAGACTTGATTTCTGCACGGGTTGTTTTGAAGATAGTGATTTTTTGTTTTTACATTTGCACCTTGCATTTCAGTTTACTGACCAAATGTAGTTGTGCATCGCTACTAACACTCCAATATTTCACTTTATGTGTCGTATTGTAATGGTGATGAATATTATATTCCTTCATTACTGACACCACGTACAAACCAGGGTTGCAAAAAAGCCAGCTAAAATTAATAAAAGCCATGCTGGTGGCTTTTATTGGTTTTAACTGACTCTTTTTGGCCAAAATTGGCTTTTTTTTTTTTGGTAAAAAAGAGTGAAAGATTTTAATTTTAAATTACACATTTTTAAGTGTTTTTTAACTAATTTTAAAGGCATTTTATTGGGTTAGAATTTAATAAATAACTTTATTTCTCAAAAATGAAAACATTAATATTGGAATCTAGTGATTTGTTGGTTGCAAAAAAGCCAGCTAAATTTTAAAAAGGTATACCAACTGCTTTACTTGGTTTACATTGGCCTTTAACACATTTTTTTTAAAAAATGTTATTGCTTTAAATAATGAAATATTTTATTTTAGGACAATAGTTGCTTAGTGATATATTTTACTAGTTAACTAATTCTAAGGATTTTATTGTTATGTAAGAGTCTTATTTTTACTCATAAATATTTAAAATCGTGCATAAAGTCATTTAATAAAAAACACTATTTATCACTACTTTTTGAAGTAAAATTGATTTTTTTCCTTTTTGATGTGTGGTGATTTGTCTGTTTAATTAATTATAGTCTTTAAAATGTGTAGTATATGTAATGTAGAGCTATGCATTATGTAACAGAGGCTTTCAAAATACCATCTTGGTGTCAAATTTAATGCATTCTCCTCACTGTATATATATTTTTTCTCTTTTAGACATATTACCTTTATAGTATTTTTTTAGCGGTCATAAAATCTTGTGTACTTGGTAATATTTAATAGAAGTTTACAAACATTTTAGTAAAAAACATTTAGGAGTGCATCAAAGATAAAGCAATGCAAATTTAATGTGAATTGGCTGTAAACCACCTTTTTAACACTTTACAACAAAGTTGAAAAGTGTTTATGACTTTGTTCATTCTGTCTGTCTGTCTGTCTGTCCGTTAGCACGATAACTGCCGTAAAAATGACTTAATCAAAATGAAATTTTAGTATGTTGTTCAGACGGTCTATAGGACCTATGGGAATATAAATGAATAATATCACCCAATTAGTTTTGGATTGAACCCGGGTTGAAAAAATGGAATACATTGAGCCCTATGGGACCTAATTTTTCAAGCATTTTTTAAGCGGATTTAAAATTCACAAATTGCTTCGAAAATTTTAGGCAATATTCAAATTGTTCCATAATATATATAAAAAAAAATTCAGCGAAATATATTCAGTTGTTTTTTAAATAAACATTAAAATAATAATAACACCTCTTATATTAAGCGATCACGTGTCCATGATATGAAACGATCACATGACCCACTTCAAAATGATATATGGCATCCATCTTGTGTCAAAATCGTGATTTTTAAAGTTCTTTTTAATTCATATTGAGTGTTGTATCCGTCCTAAAATTACTTTATTTTTGCCTAAATTCTGTGCATCTACATACTGAAACAACGCAATGACAATATATTTCAGTTTAAATGCTCTTCCAAATTTGATTATTTCTACTATTAAGCCTATTTTTCACCTATGTAAAATGTAAACAGCAAAATATGAAGAATGAGTTGTATTAGAATCGCTGTAATTCTTTAACACAAAATCATTTAGTCCATGGAGTCTGCTAAGCTGATATGAATTCATTGATTTTAGAAAGAGAAGGACGATATTTTTCGATGAAGTTTTACGCATAGAGTTTACTTACTTGCAACTCAATGGTCTTAATTTTTAAATAAAATAAATTATTATAGTATTGTGATGAATGACATGAATGGGGGAATTATTTATGAATGAAATGTTGCTTTTATAGAGAGAGCCAGGCGTGTTATTTTTTTATGACGTCATTTGAATGGATTTCAGTTGTTTTCGATGATGTTTTCAAATATAATAAATTATCGTAGTATTATGATAATTCTAAAATTATTACCGAGGAATGTATAACATTTTAGAGATGTTTAAACCAGGCAATTTATACTTTAATGCCGTCATTTGAATGAAGTTAATTTTTTTCGATGAAGGTTTAAGGTTTCAAATATAATAAATTAATGTAGTATTGTGATAATTTTAAAAATATTACCGAGGAATGTATCGCATTTTAGAGATGTTTAAATGAAATTGCATTGAAGTTGGAAAGTGTTTCATAATCAATGCTTTAAGCATGATTGATCTTTCTTGTTTTAATAAAAGCCAGCTTTTTTTAAGCAGTTAAAATCAAAAAAAGCTGGTCGGCTTTTTTTGGTCTGGCTAAAATCCGGCAACCCTGGCTACAAACACATGAGACATTGTGGCTTTCCTTCAAAATGCATAAACAAAAATTATTTTTCCCATCTTTCATTGAACTGTATGTTGTTCTGAAACTCCACTTTAATTTTTTTGCTCAAAGTACTAAAACTTACGATGATGATACTTATGACACACATACTTTGCCACATATACTTTTGACACACATACTTTGTGTGGTCTGGGCCTTCAACACATACATTGTTCTCTTGCTTGTGACTGAATGGTTGAAAATCTTAACTCAATTTTCTTGGAAATGGAAGCAAGAAAGCTGGAAGAAGTGGTAAAGGGGGGGGGGGGGGGGGGGGGTGAAGCAGCGGGAAAAGTAATTCAAGAGCATGGCCGCAAAATTTTCTTTGAGATGGAGATGGAAGATGCAGTGAAAAATGAAATTTGGTCCCATTTTTTCCTCAGCAGACTATTGGATATTGATTAAAATTTTGTAATAGTATTAAAGATTTTTTTAGCTATGTAATGTTACTGGTATCTAAAAGTACAATTGAGGGCCACAGAAAAAGATGTTGCAAGCCGTGAATTGGACCACACTGACATATTTAATACCTACCTAAATACACAATGCTCACTCTTATATTGCTTCACTCTTATATTGTATTTTTTAAATTTAGTGCAATTAAAATATTTTATTAATTTAGTGTAATTAAAATCTTATAATTAAACGAAACTATTAAATTTAGCTCAAAAACTTTTTTTTAATAATTATTTTAAAATAGAAATCCAGTAAAAATAAAAAAAATCTCTTCAAACCATTTTAAAAGTAAAATTTGATTCAAAAACTTAGAAATTTGCTTGATCTGTTGGTTTTTATCTAGCTATTTTGGTCATATTTCATAAGTCAAGAAAATGATAAATGTAAAATACATAGCAAAGAAAAAAAAAAAAAAAAAAAAATTTAAACATTATGAATTTAAGTCACCATTCGACTTTATCACACACTCATATTCCATAGAGTTCAGCTCCACTTGAATCAAAATCTTTATCAGAATCATAAAAATACATATCTTTCTAAACCTTGTACCATGCTGTTCTTTAAAATTATAAGTTTTTCTTCAAGTTGGCAACAACTTAGTTATGCCAATTAAGTGGATGCATTTGGCTTATCTGTGTTAATATAATCTATTTTGAAACCATTAACATCTACAAAGTAATTCAAATTAAATAAATTTCTCCCATTATAAAAAAATAGCACAATTAAGTATGTCTTGAATGATTGGCCACAGACCCATGGTTGCAAATTAAGAAATACTTCAAATAAGGTACATTTTTAGACTATGATGGTTTTACTTAACAGGTTTTAGTAAAAAAAAAAGTACAAAATTTAACTCTTATATGGGTCTTCTACAAAGGAAATTCTAATTAGGAAAATATTCCCTATTTATTTAAAGATCTTTTGAGAAAAAAAAAATAGCCTGTTCTCCAATATGCAAAATTGGCAGTGATAAAATTGTCACTTAATCAAAAGAAACGACAAAAGCATAGATTTCAGAGGTCATACAAAAATTGAATCCTGTTAGATAAAATTTATATTTGAAAACTGACATGCATACCTGTTTTTAGAAAAAGTTTTATACAGCCCCCGATTATCTGTTGAAAATTACAATTAATGATATCTTGAGCAATTTTGATCATATGACAATGGAACTTTCTTGTTTGATTTATTACACTATGGGAAATATTTTTATAATTGAATGCTTTTTTTTTTCTAGCGGGGCTGTTTCAAGAGTCCCATTTAATACATTTTTATTAAAAGGTATCACATGATCAAAGTTTGCATATGATGGTAATTTACCTTAAATAAAGCATTTCTTAAATTAGATGGGTTGATGAGCAATCATTAAAAATATAATTTATTTGTTGTTGTTGTCGTGTGACCAGTGCAATAACTGGAAAGGGTTGGGAGGGAGGAGGGGAGAGTAAAGCTAAATGGGTCCAAAAGCGTAGAGCACTGCGCAGGCCACATCTACAGCTTTGTCCATATAAAGGGTCTCCCTGGAACAGTTCAAGTCGATCTTGAAGAGAGCTGCAATGATGGAAGGGCAGTTAAAGAGGTGCTCGGGATCAAGCTGCATACCCGGACAGATAATTTATCTTGCAATCTATTTTAAACATTATGTATACTACCCCCATTGTTCTGAGAATTATCAATGTTTTCCATAAGAAATAAAATAATGCTATGAAAATCTTCCAATTGAAATAATTCCGAGTTCAAATCATGAAAATTACTAAATATGCTAGTTAGTTCTAGTTTTTACATAATGTATCTACACATAAAACTTTATAGTGACAAATACATTCGTTGTTGTATTAATGTATCCACACCACACAGAGAGAGATGGACATATTTTCAAAAGTAATTCAAGAGGTCTTAAGATGTACTTATCCATAAAAATATCCATTTCATAAACTCTTGAGAAAACAATAGTATGAAAAAGTAAAAATAAGAGAATTAAAAAAAAAAGTAATTGTTAAAAAGTATGTATATTTTTAGCTTTTACAGTACAAAAGTTCTACTTTTTTCATATAAGTATGAATATTGATTATACAAAATTACAAGCAACTTGTTACATTTACTCAATTACTATCATTTACCAGTTTGGGGCAATTATCACATGATACATAAATAAGTAAAATCATAATTAAATACCACTCTTTGTAATCAGCATAAATATAAAAATAATAATTCATTATTTATATATTATTTATTAAAAATAACCTAAATTTCTACATTATCCAATCCTTCAGTTTTCATTCTTCTAATATACTGTTTATGGCGTTTCTCCTGAAGTCTTTTAGCAGCAGCTTTTTCCAGCCTGAAAAATATTTAGAATAAAAACTAAATATCTAAATAAAAAGCAAAGAAAGTATTACAAAAAATTTTTATTACTATGAAAATGTAGAAAATAAAAAGTAAAGTTTTGCAGAACTCAACAGTAAAAATTTATACTGTGGCAATCTTTTTAAAAGAATTTCATAATATAATTTTAAAGTCAATTTACCATTGTATAAAATAGTTCATAAAATCATGGCACATAGCAAATTTTCTTACTGCCATTACAGATATAGTTTATTCCCTGCTAAAGAGTGCATAACTGTAAAACTGGTCCATGGATGCCGATATCTGCAATGGGAGTGCAATCCATTGTATGAAGTCATTAGCTCACCAAAAGATGTTTGTTTATATGTATGTCTGTGCAAAAATACAATGGATGCAAAAACACAAGATTTGTGTCTCTTATGATTGTAAGCTTACCTATATGAAACAGAGTCTTGACTCACAATAAGTGTACTACTAAAAGAAATGTTGCATTATTCGTCGACCTTCTTGAATGTTTACTTAATCTATTGCATTCTTATGGATTACTATTTGGATATTATTTCATTGAGGAAACATACAGAGAGGGCCCATGTCCCCTACCGTTAGTTGTTGTTGTTGAGACCCAGACCGTCCGACCTACCAGAAAGGTGTAAGGTAACATTACCCCTACCGTTAGTGAATTTTTTTTAAATCAACTGTGTTTGTTAAAACTTTTTTAGAATTAGAAAATGCACCCAGAATTGTCTGCTATTAAAAATGAACAGACTTTGTCAGCTCAAGCTAAAAAGCATAGTATTTAAATCTAAGCTCTAGCATAATTAGAAACTGATATATGATCAAATTAGTGGAATGCCTAAAATTAAGATGTGGGGAGGGGGAATTCAAATATCATAACATTACATTGCTTTCAAAACACTTCATACTGAGGAAACAAAACACAATTGTACTTCAATTTCACACAAATGAGCAAACTAATAAAACAATGTTTATAAAATCAGAATTTATCTACCAGAATCTAAAGAAACACATACAAATAGCACAGGAAAACTGACTCTATAAGTACATCACCCCCCCCCCCCTACAGTCATGAATAAGATATGCCCAGATTGTGAGATCATGGAGCATAGCAACAAAGGAGGGGAAAGTTTCAATCTGTTTGGAAATTGAACATATCAAATTTTATCCTTTTGTTTTAATAATTCGTGGAAAATAAAAAAATAAAGTAATTTTTTTATTAGAATGTGAAAATATACACAGATAATTATGCCTCGGACGGTCTGGGTCTTCACATATTTATGCCAAAGAATAAAATTGTCGCCAATCTTCCAATTTTGGATGAAATAAAATAAAAAACAAGTAAATTAAACCATGCATATTTCAATGCATTTAAAAATAAATAAACATGAAGCAATTATCCCACAGATTCGATACAAAGATCATTGGAAAGAATATTCTTCGAACTTTCTGATTGTCTCTAGATGGAAAATTTGATAATACTTTTGATCGCCAAAGAATTTTACTTCATAAAATAACACTTCATAAAATAACTAAAAACTAAACCATGCACCAAATTTGCTATTTTGTATCAGCTTTAGCACAAAGAAATACTTAAAGTGACACAGTAAACTAGCATTTAGGCACAAGGAAATCACTAAATGGGCACAGTAAAGAAGCATTTTGGCACAGGGAAATCACAAAATTGGCACTGAAAACTGGCGTTTTGGGGCATGGAAAACAAAAAATTGACGAAGTAAACTAGAGTTTTGGAGCAGAGATATCATATTGTGATGCCGCTGATACGTTGTAATATGTCAAATACCCTAAAAAATAAAAATGGGTAAAATTTTGAAGCATGCATCCTATAGTATGTGCAAAAGTACTTCTGGTTTTCAGAAAAAAAATTCAGCGGTTTCATACAGATATCATGTCGCAAGCAGCAAAAGAAATGTCGGGACTTTTTATTGGTTCTAACGGAATCCATTTCAACAGCATTGCTGCAGAAATTTTCAACAACAAAAGTTCAAAGCTTCAAATTTTAAACAACCAAATAAACTTCCAAAAAACTCAAATTATAATAATTAAATAATACTATATAAAATTTTAAAGAACTGTGGATTAAAACATAGTAGCAAAAGTTCAGTTAGTAAAAAAGTTTTTAAAATAAATTATATAAAAGTAAATAAGTTCTAAAATATATCATCAAGTCTATGGAAATGGTTAACCCAAACAACTTTTTCCTTCCACTTTCATCCCCATTCTGTGTTTTGACAGAGTCAAAATAAATGCCTGTTCCTGAAAATGGCACAAACATAAAAGAACAATAATCCTGAAAGCTATATTTAAATCAATATTGGTTTTAGGGCAGAAATAGTTGCAGATTTCAAGTTTTCAGAATGAACACTAAACATGACATAATTTTATAAAATTTTAATTCGAAGAAAAATAGAAATAGTTATGAAAGTATTTATCACTGAAGGGGGACTGAACTTAATTAACTCTTTCTATTTTGTTACAAGATTGTGTATTTTTTCACCTTTTAATTTTTTCCGATTCACACCAAATTAAGCATAATACTAAGATAGCTTAACATAAACTATTCAATAATGAAGTTAAGCTTGCTTAACATAAATATGCCATACTTAAATTAATTTAGCATTTATAATTATTCCCATATAGACGTGAAAGTGAGAGAGATGTTACAGGAACTGCAATGTATGGCAAATCACTTGCTCCCCCCCCCCCCCCATTTCAAACTAAATATCCAGATACTATGCGTTTGAACTCTTCAATTAATGGTTCATTGTGCAAGAACATTTTTAATGCACCCTAAATTTTTCAAACTCAATCTGAGTTAATACTGAATATTTCTAAAAGAAATGTGGCACAACCCATTCATGCCTCTGCTGAAAACAAAAAAAATTTGCTTTTGTTTTTCTGTATTATCTAACTCCATTGTCTATGATTAAAGTCGTAATGTGAAACCTTTAAACAAGACACAAAAATTTTAAACAAGCATTTACTTACACATATCTAGCTAATAGTACATATCCTTACATGAATCTTGCTAATCATTTGAAAACATATATTTCTGTACCCCTCAGCTTTATTAAGGCAATCTTTGTATGATGCATCACACTAATTCAAGTAAGAAACCATAAGCCACAAAAGAAACCATTTAAAATTTAAACTTAGTCTCACACCTAAGAAGTAATCAATATATTGTATAATTTGTCTGATTTTGCAGATTATTTTCATAGTCAACTATAACAGCTCTAGAAGTTGTTGTTGTTGAAACCCAGACTGTCCGACCTACCAGAAAGGTGTAGAAGACCCAGATCGTCCGACTCATCCAAAGGACACGAGCAACCATTTGGACGGCCGGTACCAGAAAGGTGTAGGTAAGGTAACTGTTTGGATGGTCGGGAAGTGCCACCCAATTTAGACCGGAACCCAGTGGGGGAGGCATCCACAGGGACCGTACCCTCCTTCCCCTATCACCAACCTCTCGGAAGGACTTTCGGACCCACATGTTTAACGTGATCGTACTCCGCATGAACACAGCGGCAGTTTTGGCAGTGGCTGGAATCGAACCCGGGCCCACCGAGTGCAACTCCAGCGCGCTAACCAATGGGCTACCGCGCCCAAGCTGTAGAAGTTGTAAAATGGCTGAGAAGAATAATCTGATAAACACAAGGTTTTCTTTTACATACATCCGGCTAAACATCTGTAACGCACTTGAAGCATTTGCCAATAATTTTGTCTGCCAACTATTGTAAAAAAATTTCGAAGCGTTTACAGAATTTTCATTTTTATTATTTATAAGATATCTTTTTCCTTTTATTAGTATATTCATGATTTTTCTCCACTGATCGTAAAATTGACGTAATGCGGTACAAATAAAAGTGAAAATTCGATTTCTGTAGCATGTAAGTGTAATTGGAGCCATTCGCACAGGCACACAGACTCTGTAATTTGAATTTTTTTAAAATCTAGCTGAGCTATGTCATCCAGAGACTTGAAGTACCTCTGTATCGAATGTCACCATTGTCCAATAATTCGATTTTCTGCTACAAACAACACATACAAGCTAGCAGACATCTTTTGTTATGCAGGATATTAATTTTTCAAGATTGAGAATCATAGCATTAGTATTTCTATCAATTTTCCGTGGTGTTTAAATCTATGTAATGAAAATAAGTGGCTTTCCAAGATAGAGGGAAAGGAAAGACAAAGGAACAGATAAAGGCTCAAATTAGTCCAGTGGTTAAGGTGCTGGAATTATACACGGTTGACTCAGGTTAAATGCCTACTGCCTAAAACTATGTTCATGTCTATGCGAAGTATGGGCACATTAAATTTGAAGGTTTGAAAGTCCATCAGGTGATGAGTTAGGAAAAGGATGGTACGGACCCTGTGGCTGTCATTCCCATTGGATTTTGATCTAAATTGAGTGGCACTGTCCCGGCCATCCCAACAGTTACCTTATACCTTTGAATAGGTTGAACTATCTGCATAAGATGAAAAAGATAAGATAGATTGGGTGCATTGTTGAGAAAATAAGTGAAAAAAATCAGTGAGTAACTCTGTTACTCATTATAGATTGATGTGAAACATCGCTCCTTTTACATATTTTGAATGGAAAAGGGTTGATGTAGTGTTATGTGTGATGATGGTGCAAGATATCTATGAAAACGTTTCAATATATATATATAAATATATTTTTAATTCTTTTATATTTTATTTACTTTTAAGTATACAGTTTCGATAGAAATACAGAAAGCAGTATTTTTCATTAAAATTGGACCACAATTGAAGAAGCTATCAACGACAAAACATTTGCAGTTACTCCAATGGATAAGCATGTGGTCGGCGCAAATATTAAGTGCATGCTGCCATAGAGAGCAGATGTTGATGTACTGATGTTGTAGATCACAATTTAATTTTTTTATACTTTTCTACTAGTATTGTTTTATAATACAGCTTAAAGGGTATATATAATTAGAAAAAAATATATTTATATTGGGTTCTGTACCCTCTGTGGAAAGTTTTGAAAAAAGCACATAACTTGTTCAGATTTTAGCCAATCTGCAAAATTTAAGAAGTTTCTAGACCTCGCCAAGTTGGCAATATTTCACCAAATTTGTCATCAGGTCAAATGACCCAGACCTAAAAATTATAATAATGATTTTCTGTTACATATTCATGACAATATGATGTCACTTCTGTTGCATACTCCCATTTCATCTAAGTCACATTTTTCACATACATTCCAAAAAAATATAACTCGCAATCATTTGATAAAGTGTACCACCCATTATATTAAATTTTATGCAAATTACTGTAAAACACATTTGAAAATTAAACTCTTCTTTGAAAAATTTTAAAAAACGAAGTGAACTAAAGGTTAAACTTTTAGCATACTCTCTTGTGTTCAATGTAACCATTTTGATGTGAATAACATCTATGCTTGGGGTTTCTGTGAAGGTATTCAGAGCATTACGAAAATTGTAAACACCTCGGACACATATACCTACCTCTAAACTTAATAGATAAAAATGTAAATAATTATCCTTGTTTTGTTAGAAATAAGGTCCAGATTATAAATATATAAGAATTACTTCAATATTTTAATATTTTGAAAATTATTATTATTATTATTTTCCTTCTTGAAAAAAAATTTCAAAAAGTATCTGAGTTTTTTTTTTCCATTTTTCTTACTTTCGCTAGAAATATCTTCAAAACTATAAAAGATTACAAACAATATAAATAGTAACAAACAAAAATATGCATTAGGAAATTTTGTTTCTAAATCTATACTTATTTTTAAAAAAAGATCTTATAGTTTTCGAGTAATTGTCTTATCAAGCTGAAGAAGATTGAAAAATTTCCTTTTTCTTTTAAGTTTGTAATATTTATATCTCAAAAACTGAAAGTGCAAGCTATGAACAATAAACAAGAATTTGTAGCTTTTTGAAAGCCCTACAAGTGCATATAATTGAATTTTGGTTTGATCTTTTAGTTTTCGACATATCGTGGCAATAATTTTAATATTTTAGCATTTTAACCTGATTTTCCAATAGGTGGGAAAGCTGTAGCATTTAAAATGTAATGATTGCTGCAGCTCAATTTGATTGTTGCAGTTCCTTGGTGAAATATTGGTACATAAGCATGAGATATTTTATGTTGTTTAAAACACTAAATGCTGTTTGCACATTTTGAAACCTTTAAACACAGTTAAAGAATTAAACAAAAATATTTATATTGATTAATATATTAAATATTGATACTAAATATTGATAAAATATTTATATTGATAATTATATTAAATATTGATTCTTTTTCTTCACCTGTGGATTTTATATATTTTGTTTCCAGTTAATTTTTTAGTGTGTAGGTCAGACTGACACCCTTTATAGGTCACCTATTGAGAACCAAGGATATATATTAACCTCAAGGATATATATTAACCTTAAGGAAACCAAAATATAAAACCAAATAAATAAAAAGTTACCTTTTTTTCAATAAAGCTAGAGTTTCAGGTAAAACTTCAGGAGGTGGTTTTTCAGCTTCTCTAATATAACACCTCAGTTTATCTATGCAGTCAGCTAGGTTTAAGGTTTGCATTCTTGTTTTTTCCGACTTCAGCACCATGAAACCATCCTTTGTAATACTATTGTGATGCTAAAAAAATATTACATAAATATGTATAAAAGTTAAGCAAGAAAAGAGGTTTATGTAGTAAGATTAATTTATGTACTAAATTAATTCTAGAGGAAGCTGCTTTCTGTATATGCAAATGTATATGTATCTTGTTATTGTACCTTATTCTATATATGTACTTGTTTCAAATCTAAAAGGGATAAAAAAATAAAGCTCTTGAAACTTACAGTGTTATTACACATGGCAAATTTTATTGCCAAACTTCGACAATTCCACCCATCAATCAGGCTTTAGACCCCTCCTCTCTAAAGCTGCCGATTTCATTCCAGGAAGCATTCTTTAGTGTTTTTTTCATATAATTAGGATCTTTTATACTCCACAGGTGTCTGTAATTTTGTAGAAGTTCCATTATTATTTTTTCCTTCTCTAGATTCCAGTAGTTGAGCTGCTTACAGTTCTTATTGCCATTTTTAATGCAAATGAGATGGAAGGCAGAATACAGTGATGCCCAATCTTATCATGCTCTGATTGGTTCACACTCAGAAATTGAATAATTTATATTGTTGAGATAAAAAAAATTGAGGCAATTAGACAGCAAGATTTCTTCCCAGTGAAATGTATGATGTTGCTGAAAAATTGATGGAAGGAATTGCTCTGTGAAAGCCCCAGGCCGTCCGGCTCGTCCAGAGGACTTAGAGCATCAAGGAATTGCTCTGTTGAAGACCCAGACCGTCCGACTCGTCCAGAGGACTAAGAGCAACTATTTGGACTTTTATGGAGTCATTAGTGAGTACCATGAGAAATCATGGGAAATTTTTCATTCACTAAAAGCTAATAATGTAAAAGATCTTTAATTTTTTTATATCAAAGATATTTCAAAAAGAATATTTTAGTACAAATTTTATGCAGTATTACCTTAGTAAAATGACTCAGAATTATCTCATTAAATCAGTTTTGATATTTACTTCATCAAGTAACTGGAGAATAATGGCGGAAGCGCTAAATGTCAGTTAAGCCTAACTGTAACCTACACAGAATCTCCAGTGAACATATAAAACTTTTACTCTGATTTAAGATTGAATTAATAGACAAGAATTAATTATTGAATTAATTAGACAAGAAATATTGTGTATTAAAGTGTTATTAATGCAAAACAATATTTTAAAATAATGTAATTTCTTACTTTATTAAAAGCGAATAACATAAACAAACCCAAATCGTCGAACGTGTGCATGACTCAAATTATATTGCTTAATTATCATATGTACAGCTGCGGGGAAAAAACGTTCCACCCTCTATTAATCAAGCCTCGTTCATCGTCGAGAAAATTGAAAGATACCATTCGATTAGGAATAACATCTTCTACACATTAATGTGTGTAAAATTTGCATAAGGGGCCGTCTTCATATCTAAACGTGCATAAAATTTGAAATTTTCAATGGCAACACCCAAGTTTGATGCAATATTTCGAATATAACACTAAAAATTAACCTCGGATATTAAGTTTCAAGTTATTTGGATGAAGTGTTTCCGAATTATGAGTATGTAAAGTTTTGAGCTCCTAATGTTAAATTAGTTTCCAAGACCTCCATTCCTATCTTCTGTAATAATTATCTGCTCACGCTGATTATTTGTATGACGTTACTACTAAACAACCCAAACACATTTACGTGATTGTTATTTTTGTAGAAATAATTGTTTGTATGAAATATTAATTATGAAATCAATAATCAAAAAATATGAATACAAACCTGGACATGCTTTGATAAAAATCGATTCACAAAGATTTTTTATATGTTTATGTAAAATTCCAGGTGTTTCCTTCCTCTAGTTCTTTCGAAATGTTTAAATATTCAGCATCACGATGATTTTAGGGGGTCGTATATTAGTTTAAAAAAATGACTAATTTGAAAAAGTTATATTAACTGTAAGTTAATCTTTATTTAAGTAAACAGGCATTTATTTTTACCCAGTTTTAAATAAAAACTTTGTATAACAGACTTCAAGCGATGATTGATAATGAAGGAGGTTGCACACCATATTGATACTTTTAAATTCATCACCAAGTTCCAACAGAGTTGTTTTGTCGTGTGATCTGCAGTTATTTGTTAGTCTCATAAATTTTTTTCGAAACAGCATTATAAAATAACATTTGAAAATAAACATTTCATTCTTCTTTATTTCTTCTTTCTTTTATTGACCCTGGCATGACTGCCCCATTAGTTTTTAGCAACGTACCCAGTACGGATTTTTACCCCTAATAATCGTGCCCCATTTGAGGCTCACATAATCCTACCCATTACAGGCCCACTGCCTTAGTAACACACACACACAAGACACCACCACACCCAGCCATGAAAATGCTCACCCTCTCATGCAGGAATCGAACCTGCGACCCTCTGGCTGTGAGGTAAGCCATAAAGCTGAATGTCAAGAGGATAGTTCAATAATTTACAACAGTTCTGTGGTCAATCACGAAACATCGCCCTTCAAATTGCAGTTTTCAATATGGAGTTGATCCCCGAAAATTGCACATTACGGAATATTGAATATCTTCGGATATAAAGATAGAAACATCGTGAAAATTTGAATTTGAACTAATTTGAGGGGGTCTAGAACTTGTGGGTGTTGCATTGAAAATTACAAAGTTTGTGCGCGTTTAGATAGGAAGATGGCCCCTTATGCAAATTTTACACACATTAATTTGTAGAGGATGTTATTCCTAATCGAATGGTATCTTTCAATTTTTTCTATGATGAACGATGCTTGATTAACAGAGGGTGGGGCAGGTTTTTTTCCGCAGCTGTACATACAGCTGAGTGAGATGGGCAGACTTACTGATGAAGGGACACTTACACAACCTAAATTATTGAGAGTAGAAACCTGAAAACTTTACATGCATGTGAGATAAACTATAAATAATGAGAAAAATTTGTGGTCTTGAAAATCTGTTCCAAAAATTTATAAATTATTACGTTATATTACTAATAACAATCAACACAATTTAATGTGAATATTGATGCTGCTTTTAAGAAATTAGACTAGCAATGTTCGGTTCAATAAATGGTAATTTCATTCTCAACTTCCAATCTCTTTCTCGACTTAAATTTCAAATAAGTGAGATGAGAGAAGGCCGTTTCACACAAACAGGTGATGTAAAAATGAAGTTAAACATATCACCGCTTTTCTTATTTTTTAAATATCGTCTCAGCTAAACTGATTGATTTCATATTAATTTAAAAGACTTTCAATAATTTATAATTAAAGAAAAAAGATTTACAAAAATTTAAATAGTTACAATAATTTAATAACATTAATTAAACTAATGTAATAACATTAATTAAATATAATTTAATAACATATACTAACATAACGTATAATTTAATAACATGAACTCCCTTAGAGTTTGTGATGCCAAGGAGTCAGCAGACCACACTTTGGGACCACTGTTCTATGCTATAGCATTTGCATTGCGTTAAAGCTCAAAAACAGTTTTGATATAGCAAGCACATAACCAAGCATTTAAATCAATGACTTTGGTGATTTGATTCCTATAGGCTTCAAAGCAATTTCTTTTAATTCTGGCCCAAAATTAAAAAGATTGTTTTAGTAATACTTACTAATTTTAATAAATTATTTCTAGCTTCATCCGGAATCCAAGAAGCACTAGATACATGAAACCTGATTTCGGTTTTGGTATTCACTGAAATATATTTCAACCATTAGTAGACATAAAAATAAAATTTGAAGCACAACTGTTTTATGAATAAAAATAAATCACTAATTATGTCTCACTTTTTTAACTAGCAAGGAAAACTTTTCCGAAAGAAATCAATTTATGTAACAAAAATTTCTAAAATACAACATTAACAAAATGCAAGTCTATAACAAAAAATTGCAGCAAATTCATAAATGCTTTCTCTGTAAATTAAAGAATAGCAATTCCTGAATCATAATATGGTGTAGATTAATCATATAAACTCTTAAAAATAACATTAAGATTTTTAACATTATAAAAGTTACATATAAATATTTATTATAGTCTTATTTTTATATATATATATGAACATTAGTTAATTTTGTGATGTTTTTGTGTTTTTTTACACTTCTATGAATATTAAATTTTTTCAACAATCATTTCAGCATCAGCATGTCACCAATGAGAAATAAAATTCTCATATGATTTAAAAATAATAATCATAAACAAATGGAATACATTTTTAAAATACACTACCATTTGTGAAAATTGCAACACTATAAAGGATGGATGATATTAGCTTGAAAATTACAGAAGCTGCATAGCTGCAGAAAGAAAAATAAAGTTCCACCTCTTGTTATTTGAGCATTGTTCATCGCAGAGCAAATTTAAAGACACCATTCATTTAGGAATAATGTCTTTTATAAATTCATGGGCATAGAATTTGTATACAGGACTGTCTTCATATCTAAATGTGCACAAACTTTTAAACTTTCAATGGCAATACCTGATTTTTATGTCACAAACAAATTCTAGACCCTCAAATTAGCCCAAATACACATTTTCGTGCAATTTTCAGAGGTCAACACCATATGGAAAATCACAATTTGAAGGGCAAGATATCGATGATTGATTACAACTGTTCTAATAAAGTGAGTCATTTTCTATTTTACTGAAATATGTTACTGGTTTATTCTGATATATCATCTTGCATTTGAGAACATAAAGCCCTCTTTAATAATTACCATCATCTTATTAGATTTTAAAATGGTTGAATTAACGGATGAATTACACAAATAATGAAATTAGCACATTGTAATAACATTCAAATATGCCGTAAGCTTAGTTTATCATTTTAATGATGTCTAACAATTCTTAGGTTGTTGTAATAAGTATCATACTAAACCGTAAATATACAAATTAGTCTTTTGGCGTAAAACTACTTTTTACGGTAATTAGCATCACATAATTTTATTATATTTTTATTATAAATTTTTATATATTTATTATTTTTTATAAATATTTTATTACTTAATCAATTGAAACCAGATTATGTGCAGTGAGTGATAGGCTACTACATGGCTGTGAATACAATGTTGCAATTTTTTTTTCTGTACATATCAAGTACTGTTGTGTGCAAAATGCTCAAGGGAATTTTGCATTTCATTACAATATTTTCTAAACTAATCGACTAAATGATACCAAATTTGTTACATACATTGACTTTGTGGATGCCTCCCCCACTGGATTCCGGTCTAAATTGGGTGGCACTTCCCGGCCATCCAAACGGTTACCTTACACCTTTCTGGTAGGTCGGACGGTCTGGGTCTCCACAACAACATACATTGACTTATGCAACATCCAATCCCACTTATGAAATACCAGTATTGCCCAGGAGTTAAAGCAAGGTAGTTATATAAAATACCAAAATAAATACATGTTATTCATATAAATAACAGTGAAAATTGCATGCAATCAATGTGGTATGATTGCCCCCCTTCAAATCACAAAATCGGAACCTGACACTTGCATTCTACGTTAAAATCTAATGATGAATAAAATTTAAATCTTAAATTCAACAATCTTAGCACAATTAGACCAATTTATATATTGGCCATATCTTCCACAAACAACACATTTTTTATATTTTCAATTAAAACATGAAATGGAAAGGACATTTACTTTTCAAATCTGTTTCAATCCCCCTCAATTTGATGCAAAATCCCTCCTCAAACATAAAAAAAAAATAAATAAATAAAAGAAATGTACAGGTGATAAGGTGTGGCTTAAAATGTCTCAGTGAAATTCTTTCTTTGGTAGAGAGCTTTAAGCACATGCACAGGTCGCCTACAACTGACACAGAAGAAAAGATTATACACAAGGCATCGAAATTTTAACAGTGTGCTCGTTAAAATTTTTTATAATTCATGAATGGATGGCTTTAGGAAAATATTTTTTTGCTTTGGAGTAGTGTGTAATATTTAAAGAAGCTGCTGTTAAATGATAAACATTGTATTATTAGTCAATTTTTTTTTTGCAATATAAAATGTTTCAAACACACAAAAAATATATATTTTTTTTTAATTTACAAAAATTCTTCTATTAATTGTATGGATTCCCTTCAAAGTTTGTTTAAAAAAGAATTTGTTTTATCTTTCCGATGGTGTTAAGATATGATAATATTTTTGGTTGCTAAAAAACCAATTCTTGCGAAAATTGCTCAACAGGGTGCAAAATAAGAGCATATTTTTTAGTAGCAAATTGCTAATAAAAATTTCATTTATATAGCAGTTTCAACATTTTGACTAGCAGTTCACAACTATATTACCGAGTTTTAAACCAGTTTGGAAATAAAGAGAAATATGCAAGCACAAGAGGTGTCATGTCGCATTTCTGCGCCATGAGCCTTTTCGTATTTTTCTGTGAGAGAAACATCCTTCTCTCCGTCCGTGCCTGTGCTGTGTTTTTCGCTAAGACTTGTTTCTATTGAAATCGCACTGAAAAGCGAGTTTCGTTGAGAATTCGTGAGAATGTCTAGGATTTGCGTCTGGCCGAGATGCGTGACGTGTGATCGCCTGTTGCCAGGAGAAGCGCGCCTGCCCAATCAGGAAGAGGCGCAACGGAGAGGAGAACTTTTTGCGTGGGCTCGAGCGACCCACATTTTTGTCTCTTGGAGCTGGAGATTTCGACGAGCAGAGTCGCTTGAAGAATTTGTCTAAGATTTTAGACAAAAGGCGTTTTGGCCGAAATGGCTAACTGGCGGAGATGGGCATTTGGTTCTAAAGGAAACCGCCCCTGCATTTCTGGAGATGATTGAAGAAGATCCTGGAAACCTACATTAACTCTTCTGTACATTTTCTAAAATATATTTTTTTTTATTCCAGGAAACTGACATCGACTTCGGGTTTTGGAGTAGTTATTCCGCAAACGATTCACGCTGGTGCATAATAGACTGATGTCCTGTATTCTAAATTTTGTTGGACTATCCTTCGCCATTCCATTTTTGGAACTTTTTGATCCAGCTTAAACCATGCTCACCTGAGGAAAGTCTGTGCATCCAAAATTGTAATTTAAAGGCTCAGGTAACCTTTTCTTTTTGGGAAAATTTAGTGCCGTACAGCACTGGCATAGCGAGGACTAATTTCTATTAATATGACTGGCTCATGTTAAGATTATATGGTGATTAATTTAGATTCCTGATAAAATCAGATGATTTTTGAATATCTTAATTATTGGTTGTTATATTATTTTGACCAGAGCAGTAATGGTGAATGTGTTCATAATAGAATAGCTCTGAAGTCTCTGAATTAAAATTTGAAGTTAAAATGCATATATTCAATTTTGAAAATATTAAATAAATATTAATTTGTGTGATAAATGAGCCTGATTTTTGTGTTGCCTTTGTGTTTTACTCACTGTAAATCATTTAGGATTTAATTCTCCTAAACTGGGAAACTCTTTAAAATTTGAACCTGGTGTTTTTATTGGTAATGTTGACAAAATTTATTATGTTAAAATTAATTGTTCTCTTTGGCATTTTGAAATTACGATCACGTCCTTGTGTGTAGTGGAGTCAGTAGATGCTGTTGGTACTGATTCCGCTCCCACAAATTGGTGCCTGTTCCCTTTCCCAGAGTATTACAGTGAGTGAAATATTGAATTTTATGAAGGAGTGCAGAAATATTTGTGTTGATTATATGCATATGAGTACTGCAGAATTTGAATGTCGAAGTAAGTCACAAAATTTCTTTTAATGGTGCAAAATATTTGAGTTTAATGGGCATGGAAAATTTTTTTTTATTTATATGTCATATGTAAATAAGTGCAAAAAGCACATAAGCCCAGATGCACCAGAGTATTGTTTGCATGTTGAATTTGCATTTTACATATTGAAATTGTGTTACATATATATACTTGATATATTTGACATACATAAATACACAAAATTCTATATGATATATGATATATATGAGTAAATTGAAATTTCCAAATATACACACATTGAAAGGTAAATACATAAAGTGCATACATTTATTTATGAAAAGTGAATACAATCGTTCTGTGCACATGCAAAAGTGATTCGAAGTTCATCATAATGAACAAAAAGTGAAAAACGTTACACATTGTGTTTTTCCTGTGCTCTATTTACACATAAATGAGTGATAGAAAGTGAAATTTTTTCGAAATAAACCGTGAAAGTGAAACTATTGGTGTGGTAACTGTGAAATATGCCTCGAAATAATAAAAATTCTCGTGCAAGTAGGAGTAGTGACTCCTCTGCACAACCTGGTTCACGGAACCGTGTGCCTTCGGTGTCCCCGCCACGACTTTCTCCAAATTCTGGCAGATCAGCTTCCGCTGTCAGAGACTCTAACAAAATGAAAATCGGTGTTGGATCTCAGTTCCTTGGATCCATTCCGGGTTTTGCTGGCAATGCAAATGAATCATTCCAGGACTTTTTGGAAAAGTTTTCCCTGGTCGCTGACCATGCCGAATGGTCTAATCGAGATAAAATTTTCATCTTGAAGTTGAAATTGTCTGGTCGTGCAGAAAGACTAATCAAATCCATTCCTAAATTAAACCAAAGCACGAATTTTACTGAAGTTGTTAACGCACTCAAGGACAATTTTACAAAAAAGGAAAATATTGCCAAGAATGTCGCTTCCTTGGTAAATTGTAAACAAATGATTAACGAAGAAGTTCGAGAATACGCGAACCGCATAGAAGCTGAATCCTATGTGGCTTTCCCACAAGATACTGGGACTGACAATGAAGATTCCCTGAGAACTGCTATTTTGCTAAATTCTTTTAAAAAAGGATTGAAAATCATTATTCGAAAAGCTGTTTTATCTGCAAACCCACAGTCATTTGAAGCTGCGAAAGAGATAGCAATATTGGAAGAAGAAGTGCAAAATGAAGTGCTGGAAGAAATGACTGAAGACATAAATGCTGTGAGAATTGAAAATGACCCTAAACATGAAATTGAAGAGCTGAAGAAAGAATTGAATTCAAAGAAGAAAGAATTTGAGAAATTAAGAAGAAAATTCAGTGAGAACTCAGAAAAAAGAAAGAAAAGACTGAATGAAATAAGAGAAGATCTGGAAAAGAGCAACTCCAGTTTTGAAGATTCCTTCTTGGATACGCCCTCTACAAGCAGATACAATGAAGATGAGTTGATAGAGGAAGATTGGGAAGATATTCCAGTAAAGAAGAAACATAAACCATCAACATCTTTCAAAACTTCTACACCATCTAGAAGACTTCTACACTCAAAACTTCTACACCATCTAGAAGAGTCCTTCCGAGAGGTTGGTGGTAGGGGAAGGAGGGTACGGTCCCTGTGGATGCCTCCCCCACTGGGTTCCGGTCTGAATTGGGTGGCACTTCCCGACCGTCCAAACAGTTACCTTACACCTTTCTGGTAGGTCGGACGGTCTGGGTTTCAACATCAACAACACCATCTAGAAGAATTGACAATACAAACCGTTTCAGTCAAAGAAGAACTCCGGTTGCCTCACAGGAAGAAGAGTGGTATGTTAAAAGTCCATATCAAAATTATTCTCCAAGAAAGAACTCTCAATCTTTTAGAAAACCTTTTCGTAACAGTTCATATAGAAATTCAAATTTCCAGAGAAGAAATTTTTCAAATTTTAGAAATTCTTTTGATAATTATAAATTTCAAAACTTCAATAATTTTGGATACAGAAGAAATAACAGATATTTTAATAATTTGGTAATAGAAGACAATTTAGAAGACAGAATTTCAGAACACAAAATTTTCAATCTCCAAATTTTAACAAATCAAACTCTGAAATTAGTTGCATGACGGAAATTAAAGCTCCTTGCCAGAAAGATTTTCCGGTCATTTCTGTTTTTGTTGAAGATGTCAAATTGAATGCATTAATCGACACTGGAAGTTCTATAAACATTATCTATAGTGATGCCTTACAATTGATCCTCGAAAAGTGCAAACAAAACATACATCCATTATTGTGAAGGGAGTTGGGGATCATGATGTTTGGGTTGATGAGAAAGCTTCTTTTCTTTTGTCCGTTGGAAAAGACAATATTGTGATTGAATGTTGCATTGTAGACACACCTGCACCTAACGAATACAACATGATTTTGGGAAGTACCTTTCTGCATAAAAATAAAGTGACCATTACCTTTGGACACAAAGATGTTCAACCTGAAATATCTGAGTGTAATGCAATAAATTATAAATGTAATAGAAGAAATTACAATTTTACAAATGATGTGGATTATAGATCCAAAAACACAAATTTTTCAAGAAATTTTAGAGGATATGAAAATAAGTGTGATAATGGATATTTATTTGAACAAAACAATTACCAAAATGAATTTAGAGATGTCGACTTTAGAGATTTTGATGCAAATGTGAATGAAAGGTCAGATTATGAATGTGAAAATGATTTACATGAAATGCAAATGAATGATGATGTACATACAGACAGATCTTTGACAGAAAACAATATCAGTGACAATGAAATTTTTCAGACAGAATGTGATAAACATGATGAAGGAAGTTCACAACAAAACAAGGCAATAGGTATTGCCAAAGCATTTAGAAAATGTGTTATAAAACCATTTTCTGAGTCGTTTGTTAAATTAAAAAGAAATTATAAAATTGAGAAAGACACGACAATTTTACTTGAACCTATCAATAGTAAGGAATTTTCTGCAAATAAAATTTTCATTGCTAGAAGCATTCATAAAATTCCTGAAAATGACTTTTTGTATGCAAAAATTGCAAATCCATCAGAAAAGTGTGCTTACATAAACAAAGGTATGAAATTAGGAACTTTCGAAAACATCTATGAAGCTGATATTGACATAAATAATAGAGTTGACATTGAAAACTGTATTGAAGAGAATGACACATTTGATGCATGGGGAGGAGATTTTGATTTGAAACATATGAACTATGTCCAGAAAACTTTACTTTTGAAATTACTAAGTAAATATAAACATGTTTTTGCTAAGAATATGAAAGAATTGTCTGGATGTGACACTATTTTGCATGAAATTAATCTTGAATCTAACATACCTGTTAGGCAGAAGCCATACCGTATACCTCATAATTTACAGAAAGAACTTTCGTGCCAGGTGAACGAGTTGTTAGATGCCAAAATTATTCAAAGAAGTACATCTCCTTACAATACTCCTGTGCTGTTTGTTAAGAAACCTGATGGAAGTTATCGGTTAGTAGCGGATTTCCGAAAGTTAAATAAGATTACGATAGTGGAAAATTTTCCGATTCCAAATATATCGGAACTCATCGATAACCTTGCTGGAGCCTTGTATTTTTCGACTCTTGATTTGACTAGTGGATTTTATCAATTGTGTTTACATCCTGATGATTATCCAAAAACTTCTTTTTCGACACCTGACGGACACTTTGAATGGACCAGAACTCCATTTGGTCTTAAGAATGCGCCTGCATCCTTTCAGAGACTGATGTCTCTGGTGCTGGCTGGCATATCTGGAATTTACATAGATGACATTATCGTTGCTTCAAGAACATTCGAAGAACATTTGAAAAAACTAGAAGAAATTTTTGTAAGATTAAGTAAACATGGTCTTAAATTAAAGCCAAGCAAATGCCATTTTTTCAGAAAAACAATTAAGTATCTTGGATTTTTGGTATCAAATGGAAAAGTACAACCTGATACTCATAATTTGGAAGTTGTAGAGAAATTCAAAATTCCTAAATCAATTAAGAATGTGAGACAATTTCTTGGACTCACTGGATTCTATAGAAAATTCATAAAAGACTATGCTGAACTTACTCTTCCACTGACAGATTTATTGAAAACTAAAAATAATGAAAGTAAAAAGAAATTTATTTGGACTAATGAAGCTCAAAAATCTTTTGAAATTTTAAAAGGAAAACTTTTGTCAAAACCAATTTTGAACCTTCCAGATTTTAGAAAACCATTTATTTTACATACTGATGCTTCAAATCACTCTTTGGGCTGCTATTTGTCCCAAGAAGATGAAAGTAAAATTTTGCATCCAATATCTTATGCAAGTAGGAAATTGAATGAAGCTGAATGTAAATACAGTGTTGTCGAAAGAGAAGCATTAGCTGTTGTTTGGGCTACAAACTATTATAAACACTATTTAATTGAAAAACCTTTTACAATTTTTTGTGACCAAATCTCGCTGTCCTTTATATTTAAATTAAAAGATCCTACATCTAGATTAGCAAGATGGATTGCATCTCTGTCACAATTTGATTATCAAATAGTACATAAACCAGGTAAAGCAAATTTAGTTGCTGATTACCTTTCAAGAAATGTTGATGAATGTACTAATACTATTGAGAACATTCCACGAAGATTTGTGTCACAATATAAAGTTATAAATCAAAATGTTAATCAAAATTTTCAAAATGTTAATCAAAATTTTCCAAGTGTAAATCAAAATTCTCAAAGTTCTAATAATGTAAACAATACTAATAGTAGCAATAGAAGAGAATCAGAAGTCAATTTGAATCCTGCCAATACAAATGAAGTAAATGAAATTCGTGCTGTTGATAATAATGAAAGTGAAATGCAAAATGAAAATAACATACAAAGTGGTCAATTGGAACAAACATTTACTTGTCCTACCTTGCTCATAAGAATTAAGAATGCTCAAAAATCTGACCCAAGATGCAATAAAATTATAGATCTCTTAGATAAGAACATAAAACCTTACCCACAAACTTTGGTATTTTTTAGAAAAGATGATATCTTGTGGTGTACTCATAAACACCCTAAGCGTAGACACCAAGAACAAGAAAGAGTTGTTGTCCCACAAGAACTTGTGTCTGAAATTTTATGGTTGCATCATGATTGCCCTACCTACGCACATTGTGGATTTAGAAGAACTTTAGCTTCTGTGAGTAGAAAATACTTTTGGCAGGGAATGTATTCCCAAACCCAAAACTATGTCGCATCATGTGAAATTTGTGTGGTAAATCGTGGTTTTAGAAATAATAAAGCACCCATCCAAAAATTTTCAAAATCCACATATCCATTTGAGCGAATCGCCATGGATTGTGTTGGACCATTACCTATATCAAGATCTGGAAATAAATTTATTCTTGTGATAACTGACTATTTTACAAGATGGCCTGAAGCATATCCCTTGGCTTCAATTAAAACTGAAGATATTTTAAATTGCTTAGAGCACTATATGGCTCAGCATGGTATACCTAAATACATTGTCTCGGATCAAGGGACGAATTTTGTTTCTAGAACAGCAAGATGCTTTTATAAGAAATTGGGAATAATAAAGAATACTACTACTGCCTATATGCCTTCAGTAGATGGATGTGTTGAAAGATTAAATGGTACTTTGGTCAGATCCTTGAAAAATATTGCATATAACGATAAAGATAATTGGGACAATTTGATCCATTTTGCTTTATTAGCGCATAGAAATGCCATACATGCTTCTACGGGTGAATCACCTGCTTATTTACTCTATGGTAGAGATTTAACAGTTCCAAATACTTTGATTACTGGATTTAAACCTCCGACATATGAATCAACATATGATTATGGTGAGGACATGAGATTCCGACTTAAAAGAACATATGATGTAGTCAAAAGTAACTTGGAAAAAGCTGAAAATTCACAAATTTTACAACAACATAAGAAAGCGAAGATATCTAACATTAAGGTTGGTGATTTAGTGTATCTTTACACTCCCTTTTTGCCTCATGGTCAATCAAGAAAACTCAGTTCATTTAATAAAGGTCCTTTTAAAGTGATAAAACAAACATCTGCAGTAAATTTTCTTATAAAACATGTGATGAATCCCAAAAATGAACAACTGGTTCATGTGAACAGACTGACTCTTTTACCTCCAAGAAGAGAGGAATTGCAAAGATTTTCAAAACAAACTACTGAAACTCAAAAATTGAACTCTAAGTCAAATAGACTTACTCCTGTGATCACCGCTGAGAAAGACTCTGTGAAACTAAAATCTTGTTTAGCGAATCCTGCAGAAAGATCTCAAAACAAAAAATCTGTGAAAAGAGTAAGATTTAATTTGCCAAATAAAAGGATAAATGAAAATGCTGTTCATACTAGATCAAACTCTCATCAACAATATGTTCAGAGAAATAATTCAAATAACTTTGATAATAGAGGAAATGGAAGAATCATTTACAACAACAAATATAGAAATAATTATACACCACACCAAAATCATAATTATATGACAAACAGAAACACACGTACACCTTATAATCTAAGATTTTCACAATATTAAATTTTTGGTTGAGTTCACAATTTTTCAGAAATTAAATTTTGCAAGAAAAATCTCATTTTAAATTTAAGTTGATACTTGTTTAAGTTTTTATATTTCAATATTGTCTTTTAAAATAGAATTTATGAAAGAATTGTTGTGATTTTAAAATTTATTGGAAATCTTGCATTAAAGTAAAAAGTAAATAAGTAAAAGTAATTGAGTTGTGAACCATAATTTATGAATGTTTATATTATAATTTAAATAATAAGTAATTTTGTTAATTGACTCTCCTTGGACTTTAAAATTTTTCGAGAGTCCTGTTTTGATTGACTTTGATTATTTTGATGTGTTTTATTGTGAAAAAAAAAAAAATTTTTTTTGATTACTTATTAAGTTCATAAATGAAATAATTGAAATGGTATGGGTATATTGTTGTTCCCCTAAGAAAAAAGGAGGAAAATTTTTGATTTTGGAAAAAGTAAATGATTTTATTAAAATAAAATTGAAAATAAAATTGAAATTAATATAAAGTAATATAAAGTAATTTGAATCTGAAAATGGAAAGTTGAAATTGAGAATTTTTGAAATTTAATGAAATTTTTTTGAAGATCAAAAGTAAATGATCTCTTTTGAAAAATGTTTTGAAACTTTGTTGCTGAGAGAGGTGAAATTTTTGGCTGATGTTTTGTTGAAATTCTGTTCTCTTGAAATTCCATTTCACATTGTTGTTTTTTTTTTGACCAGCAGTTTTCAAACATCTACACACATTTCAGTTAGACATCATATTCGTATGCTGCAACCTCTTTTTCTGAAGGCTGGCTGGTGGACGCAAACATGGACAATTTTACACGGATCACAGATGAAGAAGCAGCTTGACAAATTAATTGTCCGAAGCCTTGTGGCAGGACTGGAGTCCTGGACGACAACTTGCTCCGAGCCTACCTAGGAGGGTTGTGATGGCCAGGTGGGAAACTGGTGAAGCTGTGAGGATGATGATGATGAAGAAGATGATGATGATGACGATGATGGGATCAGCGCAAGCTGTCCCAAAAATTTTGTTTGTCCGTGGCTTCTGAGGCGTGTCCTGGCGTCCTGTTTCTGCTGCAATCGCTTCCTGCACGCGAGTATTTTTTTTTGTTTTTTTACACCTCCCTTTTTACTTCTTGGCAACTCGTTAGTCCCCGCCGAGTTTGCTCTTTAGATGTGTTCCTGCTCCTTTACATAACTGACGTGAATTTCAGGAGAAATTTTTTTCTCCTTCTCTCTCTCTCAGTAGACAAATGTGTTTAAATGTAAATTTTTCCTTCGTGACATGAAGTGGTCACTTGTTGAAATAATCTCAGAGTGAAAGTTGTTGAAAGTAAAGTAAATTGGAATTTTAAGATAAATTGAAAAATTTAAATAAATGAACAATTTAAAGTAATTTATGAAAGTTGAGGCAGAATGAGAAAATTCTGAACTGTGTTTTATGACAAAAATAAGTTGAATTAAAGTTAATATTGAATATGTTGAATAAATGATGAAAAGTTGAAATGTTGAAAAATTGAAAAGAAAATGTAATTTAAAGTTAATATGTTGAATTGAAAGTAATTTAAAGTGAAAGTTTAAGATTTAAATGAAAGTTTTTGAATTGAAAAATTGAATTAAGAAATTGAAATATTGAAAGTGACTTTGTTCTCAAAAAGTGAGACAAATTTTTGAATGAGTAAAAGAATCTCATTACCTGAATATGACAAATTTAAATTAAAAATTAATTTTCAAAATATTTAATCCTTTAAGAATTTTTGTGTCACTTGTGTGTTTTGAAAGTGACAAATTGTTTGAAATTTTTGAATTGTTTATATTGTTAAGTTGTAAATTCACATCATACCATGTTTTTGTTTCATATCATCTGGTTGATCTCAATGTTGTTGATTGAGATATTGTGTTGTCAGGCAAAGTGTCTTGACAAATTTTTCTGATTTAAGTGTAATTTTATGTAAATTTTTGTAAAGGTTCCTTTAAGATGTGGTGACGCCTTGTCATCCTTTTGGTTTTCTTTTGGTCTTTTCCTGTGGTGATGAATGGCTTGGCCGGTCATTCAGATCTGCAGTGGCGTTGTCTTGAGAAATGTTGGGGCCCACGTTTTCTCGCCCAAAATTTTGTTCTAAATTATTTTACACTTACAGGTTCCTAAAACTCTTTGTAAATTTTTGTGTTTTTGAGTGAGAGAAAAATTTTCCTCACTGTGTTCGAAAAATTTTGCCTCCCAGAAGGGGAGAGCTGTCATGTCGCATTTCTGCGCCATGAGCCTTTTCGTATTTTTCTGTGAGAGAAACATCCTTCTCTCCGTCCGTGCCTGTGCTGTGTTTTTCGCTAAGACTTGTTTCTATTGAAATCGCACTGAAAAGCGAGTTTCGTTGAGAATTCATGAGAATGTCTAGGATTTGCGTCTGGCCGAGATGCGTGACGTGTGATTGCCTGTTGCCAGGAGAAGCGCGCCTGCCCAATCAGGAAGAGGCGCAACGGAGAGGAGAACTTTTTGCGTGGGCTCGAGCGACCCACATTTTTGTCTCTTGGAGCTGGAGATTTCGACGAGCAGAGTCGCTTGAAGAATTTGTCTAAGATTTTAGACAAAAGGCGTTTTGGCCGAAATGGCTAACTGGCGGAGATGGGCATTTGGTTCTAAAGGAAACCGCCCCTGCATTTCTGGAGATGATTGAAGAAGATCCTGGAAACCTACATTAACTCTTCTGTACATTTTCTAAAATATATTTTTTTTTTATTCCAGGAAACTGACATCGACTTCGGGTTTTGGAGTAGTTATTCCGCAAACGATTCACGCTGGTGCATAATAGACTGATGTCCTGTATTCTAAATTTTGTTGGACTATCCTTCGCCATTCCATTTTTGGAACTTTTTGATCCAGCTTAAACCATGCTCACCTGAGGAAAGTCTGTGCATCCAAAATTGTAATTTAAAGGCTCAGGTAACCTTTTCTTTTCGGGAAAATTTAGTGCCGTACAGCACTGGCATAGCGAGGACTAATTTCTATTAATATGACTGGCTCATGTTAAGATTATATGGTGATTAATTTAGATTCCTGATAAAATCAGATGATTTTTGAATATCTTAATTATTGGTTGTTATATTATTTTGACCAGAGCAGTAATGGTGAATGTGTTCATAATAGAATAGCTCTGAAGTCTCTGAATTAAAATTTGAAGTTAAAATGCATATATTCAATTTTGAAAATATTAAATAAATATTAATTTGTGTGATAAATGAGCCTGATTTTTGTGTTGCCTTTGTGTTTTACTCACTGTAAATCATTTAGGATTTAATTCTCCTAAACTGGGAAACTCTTTAAAATTTGAACCTGGTGTTTTTATTGGTAATGTTGACAAAATTTATTATGTTAAAATTAATTGTTCTCTTTGGCATTTTGAAATTACGATCACGTCCTTGTGTGTAGTGGAGTCAGTAGATGCTGTTGGTACTGATTCCGCTCCCACAAGAGGGATAAAGCTTAAAATTCTAATCCATTTCAAATCTTACCAATGATTTTCACTATAGGTTTTTTCAGGTATTTGTAGGGTCAAATCAGGTATAATATTTGTTTTCCAAGACATCATACAAAATTAATTTACCAAGTACTTTTTAACTACTTTTGGAGTACATTCAAGTACTTTTGTGGGCAATTTTAAATTTATTCTTCTCCATAACGTTTTAATTATTCAAAATTTTTTCAGCTTTATTTTGCCATAATTACAGATTATTTCCTAATATACCTGTTTCTCTCTTAAGTTTTTAAATTTTCTAATCCTGATCTTTTAATTTTTTTACTTTTTTAAGCTGATGAAGTATTTGCTATTACTTATTCCTCTTATTTTTTAGAAAGCTAGCTAGTAATTTTTTTTCACTGTCGTGCTGTTTAAAATTAAGTCACAAAACGCAATGCGAATTAATTTTAACATTGCAAAACACAAATTTTCCACCGCAATTTGCAATACGATATGCTCATTTGGCACCCTGTTGCTCAATATTGTGCTAAAACATAAATCAACTAAAAAATTAACATTTTTTTAAACTCTCACCGAAGCATATTGTTACATGTGTTGAAGTAGCTGTGTGCCAAAGTTTATGGTCGAATGGCATTTAGATTCTTTCTTACAGACACAAACAAACAACCAGCTTTCTTCATTCAAAAGGTATAACACTCTGAGCGAAAGATAAGGAAAACTTGAGCAACATGTAAAAGCACAAATAATACAATAATGCAGCATACAACTACACTGACGAAGGGGATTCAGAGTATCTTCAAAACAGCTGTATGCTGCATTACTGTATTATTTGTGCTTTTATATATTGCTCAAGTTTTTCTTATAGCTTCCTTTATTATTTAAGATAAGTGGGATTGTCTCAATAGTATTTTTTTACAGACACAAAAAGTAGTTAAGATATGAAGGGAAATCAGAGTTTGGAAAGTCTACTTTTTCTATGCCACAAATGTCACTAGTTCTTCTGGTATAAAGCTAGTGGGATGACTGCACCCAAATTATATACAATCTAGATATAGTCTCGTGGGAAGGCCCCTTTCTTTGCAAGATCAAGTATATAAAATATAATTTTGATGGTTTTGGGTAAAACATTTTTTTCACAGTCTCCTGGGAAATTGACCCTTTTTTTGAAAAGCTGTGTACATAGGTCCAAATTAAGGGTAACTTTTTTTGAAAATTTTTTACTTGTTTTTGACTGATGAACTTTAGCCCTTAATTTTTTTCCTGATTTACACCAAATTAAACATACTAAAATACTTTGAGATATGTGCTGTTTAGTAATGCATTTGAACTTAGTCAATGCATTACTAAACAGCACATATCTCAAAGTGTCATACATAAATTGCAAATTTTAAACTAGAATTTTTTTCCATACAGACATCAAAATGCAAGAGAAGTCAGAAAGAACAGCAATGTACCACATACCTACTTGTTTTTTTTTTTCACAAAATAACATAAGATAAAGAATAAGAGCTTTCATTGTGTTTATTTGAATTTATTTTTAGTGCAGATACACAAAAAATAACAGTTAAGTATTTAACCTAATTCCTACACATATCTCGATACACTGGTAGGTCGGACGGTCTGGGTCTCAACAACAACAACAACATATCTCGATACTATACTTAGTAGAAAGTAATTAATGCAAAGCATCAAATAGCTTTAGTAAAACAGTGAGTGTAGATGATACTGTCTTAATTAAAATATTTTTTTAATGACATTCTGAAATTTATCGGACATATAAAGCAATAAGGTATGTAAAAAATATATAAATTTCAGATTTTTAAAATACATTCTTTTTTAGAGTTTGAGGGCAAAGATCAAATTGGGTGAGCTTAAAAAAAGAAACATCTTGACAGAGTCATGCAACATATCGTAAAAAAGACCATACATCAAATTACAGAAGAAAAAATAACTTATTTCGGCCCACTTGGTAAATTAGGTTAACAGATACAGGCTTTTGATTAGAATCATGATTAGAATCATGAAAAATTACCAAATATTTCAAATTTTTATAAATAAAAAGTAATGCAAATTGAGGACTAAAATGTTACATAGCAAATGTTGTCCACGCAGGACAACAGAACTAATATATTTAAAAATTTGAAGGAGTCACTTTTTCAGTTGATTCGATGTAGAATTCATACCTCTGTACAGGGCTCAACAAATTTCTCCTCAATCTAGGAGCCAGGCACAAAAGGTTAGAAGCCAGCTTTTAATTTTACGGTATTTTGCATTTTGACAATATTTGTTATAAAGGGCTCATGATAAATAGTTACACTGACATAACTACACATAGAGGTTAACAAGAACCCTTAAAATATCTTAATCTAATTTTGATTATTTTAAATTTAAATTTATAAAGAAAGCAAAAAAATATAATATTTATTAACATAATATAAAAATATTCAATTTTTAAGCATTATTTTTACATTAGCAGTTTTACTGTGCGTATATGAAATCATGTTTCACTTTATCTGCATTGACCATGTACATGTCTTTTGGTTTTTAAAGCAAAGTACTACTCGTCCAGTTTTTGAAGAATTAAAATCTTTCACAGACAGACAATTCATATTGATCATCATTAAATTATTTAGACTTTCAATTTCCATTGATGATCGGAATTTTGTTTTTATTAGGTTCATAAGACTGAAGCCTCTTTCACAACATACTGTAGAAACATGCAACAATGATACAATCTAAAAGGAAGATGTCTGTATGTCGCTGTATCATCTGTAGCAGAAAATCTAAACATCATGTAGACATGAAATTTGGTATACAAGTACTTTAGAACCAGGGACGGTACACCTCAGCATTATTTTTTTTTTAAATCAAATTAGTTTTTTAGTTATTTCGCATTTTAACATGATTTTCACACAAATACATTCTTTAGCGACTGAAAATATTATTTCAGAGTTTCCATCTTAACACCTTCAAAAAGTTTGAAAAATTCTCTATCAATCCATACAACTAATAGTCGCATTTTCGTAAATTGTTAAAAACTATATATTTTACACTTGTTGAACATATCGGGCTGGAATATTGTCGCAGGTTTTTTTTATCTTAATACCATCGGCACAGTGTTTTTTTGTTATTTATTATGAGATGGCATATATGTCAAAACGTTCTTTGGTTTTTGAGAATTCTCTGAGTTCCGGTGTAATTGTAATCAAAGGTTTGCATTTTAAATTCCAGGCAATGCTGAGTACATTTTCTAGAAAGTAAATTCCAGGCAATGCCAAGCACATTTTCCAAAATATTCTCCTGTGATTTAAGATGCAAATCTCTGATAAAAACTACACTAGAACTCACAGCAAATTCCTGAAAACCACAGAACGCTTTAACAATATGCTTGCTTATAATGAAAATAAAATAACTGCTGTATCAGAGCACACATGGCAGCATTATGACCACTTATTTTAAATCTCAGGCAATGCCGTACACATTTTCTAGTTGATAATAATAATCATATAACAGGAAATCATTTTTCATTAATCTCATTGCTCAGAGTTAAAAGTTCATTTAACGTCATTTTCATCATTTTTGTCTGATGTACAAGAACCAAGAAACTCGTTAAACGTGACTGCTTTATCAATTTTATATGACAAATTACATTTCATTTTTAATATATTTTATACATAAGCAAAGGCACAAATTTATGAGAATCTATGATTGGTAAAAAAGTGCACTTCAAAACACGTGCAGACTCACAAACTCACTATGCTTACAGCCCTGTTGTGATTGCAAAAGCATCTACCCCCAAATACCTTTCTTACGGTACTTGGCACATATGGCATGTTTCACCCATAGCACGGAAGATGTGATGGAGGTAAGTGGCCAGTCTCGAATGAAAAAATAACTGTTCATTATTTCCCACATGAAATGAGGCACTGTAAAGCTGATTCCTACTGCAGATGGGGTAGAGCAAAGCATTGAATTAGGAAAATTTATATTTTCTCCAATCGACTATATCTATTTTTTTGCCAATCTGTCAAATTTACAGTTGTCAGCACTAATTTTTTAGGTGCCCAGGAATTTGTCGAACCCTACTCTTGAGAATTCCATATAGAAACTGATTCTACACAAAACATTCAACAACATTTTTAGATGAAGTAAAAAACAATTGTATAATTAATTTATCAGCCCACTCAATATTTGATAGAGATTTCATTAAATTAACAAAGAAAGTCAGTTTACCTACCACAGATATTATATATTACCTTTATTAACATTTTGTCCACCAGGTCCACTACTTCTGCTGTATGTGATTTGCAGTTGATCTATACATAGCAAGATATAATATAACAAATAAAACAGTCTTTCATATTGTATTTACATAGCAAATCATACAAAATACAAAAATTCTTAATTAGATTAAGATTTCTACTAAAGTACTTATATTTCCCTGGAAATGTCAGGTATGTTTATAAAATGGTATCCAATTTCACACATTTTATGTTCAGATCTCAAACTGCAGGAGTAAACTTTCACGCCTTTTGCTTATGGCGTCGAGTCATAAAAACCATGATTTTCTTTTTGAAAATTTTATTAAAACTCAACAATAAATTTTGTACTTTACAAACATCCAAATCTCACAATACTATACACTTTTCTATGCTTCCCAAGCCAAAAGCCACACTCACACCTGCATACGTGTTCCAAACCTTACTGACCTATTTCAAGTAAAAACCCATCACAGACTATACTCAAGAATTCCGTTTCATCTGATCACCTGACAGGGCATTACTCTACTCACTTGCAGGGTAACAAAAAATGCCAAACATCGCCCTCTTAGTGATGTGATCCTTAGAGGGTTAGAGGGTTTTCGCAAAACAATATGAAGATGACATGGGGATTCAAGATGCAAATTTTTGATAAAATTTATTCTGGAACTCACAGAGGATTCTTAAAAACTAAAGAATGCTTCAATTATATGCCCATAACCTGGTATGTAAGCATATACACTCATGTCCAAAAGTTAAGCATAGTTGCTGTTTATGTAAAAATTTCAGGAAATGTACATCGGAATGGAAGGAAACGTGGTATGTGGGTGTAATAGGGTTATAGAAGAAGAAAACAATGCAAAACAAGGATAATAACGACTTTTATTATCCAAAGAAAAAGGTTGTAAGAAAAAGGGTCACAATATGAGTGTCAACCTCAGTGAAACAGAATGATTAAAACAATGTGATGCTGCAGTTTAATATGGTGTTGTTATTGAGACCCAGACTGTCCGACCTAACAGAAAAGTGTAAGGTAACTGTTTGGACGGCCGGGAAGTGCAGTTTATTACGGTGTGTGGGAACCTCGAGTAGCCACGTATGCTGCACAACAATTTCCCATACTTTCGATGAGGGTTTGGATGAGTTGTGTGCTCAAAGAGTTCCAAGCCACAAAGAGAGCAGTTTTCAATCCCGGAAAGGAGTTTGGTGGGTAGCGGAGGGCTGCAAGATGTCTCTCAAGCATATCCAGGGATCATAGCAGATTTTCTAAAAATTTTAGGTAGGAATTTAAGGTATTTTTTTCAAAATTTTAGGAAAATTTTAGGAGCTAATTTTTATTATTTCTATTATTAGTACTGTTTAATTTCCATTCTTTTCATTAATTAAAAAAGAATTGATACAAAAAACAAACATCATTGAAAGAAAAAGGTAATCTTTTGAATATTTTTCCTATTTCATTTTTCATTTTAATGCTCTGTAGACTTAAAAATTCAAATTATCACTTAGTATCCAGTGGCCACTTTATCACAGGTATTTTTTGTGTAAATATATAGATACATACACACTATATATATGTATGTTAGAAAAATGTTAGTTTAGTTTTCAAACAACTTTATATAAACAGAAAAAGAAAATCTTAATATAATTAACAAAAAAAAAATCCAAAAAGCTCAAAATCATATTTAAAATTTTTGAAGAATTGTAAAATAAAATACGGCCATAAGAGCAAAAATCTAGCTGGTAAGTTAATAGTTATTGCATGTAATGTACAAGGATTGCATGCACCCGCGTAGCGGCCGGACTTAAAGCAAATAATGCTAATAAAAGCCAATTTATTTTGGGAAAAGTGTTTAACTGTTAGCCTTGAACCCTCGTAGTGGACTGGAACGCGATTGACAGCTATTTCAAATCTATGCAGATTGCATGTGCCCGCGCAGCGTGTATATCGTTATTACATGCAGTAGAATTGTCGTTATTGCATATTTCGTACGTGGATTGTATGTACCCGCTAATAAAAGACGATTCATTTTATGCGCAGCAGCTGTATCATTACCCGTGTGCCCGCATTGCGGTCGGAAACGCGATTGACAGCTACTTAATGAGTTAGCCGTAACTTTCGTGCGTAACTGAGGTGTGTGATCGACAGTAACTTCATAAACTGCATCATTAGCCGTGAATTGCGCATATTGCTACATCGTTAGCCATAACTTGCGCGCGTAGCTGAGGTGTGCGATTGACAGCTACTTCATGAACTGCACCGTTAGTCATAACTTGCGCACGTAACGGAAACGTGCACTTGATGAACTAAATCGGTAGCCGTAACTTGAGCGCGTAGCTGAGATAGATAGCTACTTCATCAACTGTACCGTTAGCCGTGACTTGGCCACGAAGCTGAGGTGTGCAATTGACAACTGCTATATCAACTGCACCGTTAGCCATGACTTGCGCGCGTAACGAAGGCGTGCGATCGACATCTACTCCATGAACTGCACAGGTAACCACGATTTATGCGTGTAGCTGAGGTATGCGATAGACAGCTACTTAATAAACTGAACCATTAGTTATGACTTGAGCGCGTAACGGAGACGTGCGATCGACAGACATCAACTACATCGTTAGCCGTAATTTGCGCGCGTAGCTGAGGTGTGCGAATGACAGCTACTTCATCAACTGCACCGTTAGCCATGACTTGTGCGAGTAATGAAGGCGTGCGATCGACATCTATTCCATGAAATGCACCGCTAGCCACGATTTATGCGTGTAGCTGAGGTGTGCGATAGACAGCTACTTCATCAACTGAACCATTAGTCATGACTTGAGCGCGTAACGGAGACGTGCGATCGACAGCTACTCCATGAACTACATCGTTAGCCGTAACTTGCGCGCGTAGCTGAGGTACAAGATCAACACTTCATAAACTGCACACTTAGCCGTGACTTGCGTACGTAACGTAGGTGTGCGATCGACAGTTACTTTATGAACTGCCCCGTTATTTATGGCTTGCGTCGCAGAGGTGCACGATCGACAACTACTGCAAGAAAGGTATTGCAAGTTTAAAAACTTTATTAAAAACAATAGGGCTGGTCGCCGAAGGCAGTAATTAAATAATATGAGGGAAATAAGTTGTCCTATATTTCATCAAAGCTACTGCAACGCGTTAATCTAGACACAGCTATTTCCCTTCAATCATCCTCTGTTTTGATAGAATAAACAAAAACACATGCACAAGTTCCTGCGGCTCAAAAGAACTCTAGTCCAGAAAACTATATTTTTAAATATTGGTTTTTGAGCAAAAATTCTTACAGAGTTCAAATCTTTGGTACTTTTCATCCCAGATGCATACTAAACATGGAATAATTTGACAAAATTTTAAGTTTAAAAAGAAATGAAAACTCTTTAAAAGTTTTATCTCTTGGAAGCGGGAATGTGTTTATTTAACATTCATCACATTTCTGCTCTTTCATTGTTTTTAATTTATTTTTTATGGGGAGCGCGATCCAATTGCGGGACCTCCCTACTATGCCGTATTTTATTTTATCCATTGCTTTTCTTCATAAACTGCTATGTGGTCCAGGCCCCTACGCAATGCATCCTTTTGAAGAGATATCCTTTAATATCATCAATGCCTAGAGAGGTTGCTAATAGCAGACAAAAATTCCTTCTCTACTCTCCTGTTTTGACATGACGTTGATCAAATATTACGTAATGAGGGGAGTAAGAGAATCATAATCCGACTAACTATATTTGTATTATTGGATTTAGACCTAAAATTCTTCAAAATTTTTGCCCACAATTGATTCCCAACAAAGAATAGTTGAGCAAAATTTTAACTTTGCACAGAGAAACTTCGTGATTTATCTAGTAAATATGAGGAAGCACACTATTCAACAATCGAACCCGTCTTTTTCTATTTTACTCTTTTGAGAGGTTAAAGGCTTCTAGGTTTGTTAGCTTGCACTGGAGATTCCAAAGATATCCTGTGGAGATTCCCACTCCCACAAACAAAAGAATCTCCGCCATCTCCGGTCGTAAATGATCAGGTGGGTCGCCATTCGTCTTGTGATCCTATTTCACTAAAACCGCCCGCGGACGGAGAGGATTTAACCACATTGAGAATCGGCGATTTTGTCGTGATTCACACTTTTGTCGTCTTTGACTTTGTAAAAAATGAGTGCTATTTTGAACAACGTTTTAATTTCTGAAGTCTTTTTTAACATCGATTGCCGTATGAATGGAATGTATTCGGGCGATAGTAGAGTAAATTTAACGCCGCAGCAAAACATTACAAAATTTTAGGATGATTTAAAAATTTTAGGTTAATTTTAGGAATTCAAGGTAAGCTTCAAACTTTTAGGAATTTTAGGACGAATGCGATCCCTGCATATCCCACACATGCTCTATTGGATTCAGATCAGGAGAGTTGGCAGGCCACTGCATGTGCTGAATATCTTCTGTTTGACAGAAGTCGTCGACCAAGGCCGCACGGTGAGGAGGTGTGTTATGATCCATAAATATGATATCAGGACCAACAGCACCTTGAAACAATCGAACGGTAAGCTCAAGGACTTCATCTCTGTATCTTTAACTGGTAACCGAACACGTATCAAAGACGTGGAGGTTTGTGCGGTAGTCCATCATGATGCCTGCCCAGACCATGACTCCCCCAAATGGAAAACGATGTCTTTCAGTGACTTTTCATGGGGGAAAACACGTTCCATGTTCTCTTCAGATTGTGGTACGACAAGAATCAGTTTTCAGGCTTAACGTGGACTCGTCATTGAATATGATATTGCTACACTGTTGTCAGCTCCACTGCAAAAGTGTTTGTTTCTGCGCAGACGTCAGGGGGATGCAAACTGCTGGTCATCTAGCATAGAGACCAATGTGTCTGAGTCTCCTGTAAACAGTTTGTCTTGAAACAGTGACTCCTGTAGTGGCTGTCAGGGCTGAACCCAGTTCTCTGGCAGAACGGTACCTCTAACGTCGAGCAGTTATCACCAAATATTGGTCTTGCTGAACAGTTGTTACCCTTGGCTGACCTGGTACTGGTCATCAAGTAGCATCTCCAGAGGTTTGGAACCTCTGCCACAGTCTGGAGATCACACACTGAGGCACATTCAGAATTCGAGATGTATCGGTTTGGGATCGAACGGATTCCAGCATTCCAATAATTCGTCCCTTCAAAAACATGTCCAGTTAGCATTGTTGTAACATCTGTCGTCCTTTTTTATTGTTAACAACGTTCCTTACCACAGCAATTGTGAAATTCTGCCCCAACTGGCTATGCCGCACGAGGTCGTTTTATACTCATTCTGACATGTGTCGGTGCTTTAAGCAGGTCAAGGTCGCCTGAACTGTTTTGCATATGCACAATGATTAACTTTCATCCCAAGATTCTCCACAACTGATTGTGAACCATTGTATCCATATTAACTCCGAATTTTTCACATTTTACGAATTATGCTTAAGTTTTGGACATGAGTGTACATATCTACACCATGACTGCTGAACTTTCTTAAAAGTTCTTAATTTGCAATAGCTTTCTTGCAGTAGCTCAGAGAGTAAAAATACCCTTTAAGATAATTTTAAGGGGGTATTTTTTTTATTTCAAGAGGTATTGTCTAAAATCAAGTTATATTGCTATTTCTTTATTCTACCTAAAAATGGCATATAACCTACATGATTGACAAAAATATAATACAAATACTATTTTAAAGTAAAAAAAAAAGATTTTTTTTATAATTTTCAATTGCAATTCTTAATGTGAAATTTATTATTTACCAATTAGCAACATCACTGATACTACACTAGAAATTTAATTAAATAGTTCCTATTTGCTGCTTAATGAAACAAATGGAAACTAATCAAACTAGTTCCTGAACAAAATAAACACTGGTAGTTTAAAAAAAAAATACTTTATTTCTATGGGTCTTTATAAACAAGTTTGTGTTTGGTAAACAAGTATTTGCAAAATACTTGTTTGCTTCTTTTGTTGTATGAAATAAATGGGAATTCTTTGCACCATTTAGAAAGAAATACATTTTTTTTTTTTGGAGCTTCATCAGGCTTGTAGAACTTGATGTTTGTTGAACCAAAATTATTTTTGAACTCAATGTCTATTGTACCAGACTTATTGTTAGCTTCTGCTTCCATTTTTCAGCCATAAAATTACCTTCTAAATTATTTTTACGTTTCAGCATATTTTTTTGCAACGTAAATGCTTTCTAGTCTTACAAAACATAAATAAAGCCATATTGTATAACGTTCTCAATTGCGATAAAAAAAAAGTTGAATTACTCTGGCAAATTACATTTGATGACTGGATAATCTTAAGATCTCAAGGACAGTGTTAGAGAGGTGCCCAGGAGAAGATAAAATCCCCCTTTAAACTTATAGCGAAGAGATAAAAATAAGGAAAAAGGAGTTTCATAATTGGGATAGATTTTACATCAAAGTTGTAATGATTGGATAATATGAAGACATAGTTTAAGATGTCATAGGTAACTGGGTAGAGTCATCTCAGGCAGTGCCACCCTTTGAGACTTCAAAGACTTGGCACCTAACTTCAGCTGTAGGAAGTTAAATCTTGTCCGAGGTGCTGGAATGATTGCAGTTTTTATAGAAAATATTCAGAAGCTTTTTAAGTAGAAATGCCAAAAAACTAAAAAAGAACAGATGCCAAATAACCAATACTATCAGATTATTGAAGAACTGATATGATCTGAATCTTATACTGATTAGAGAACTATTATAACGTATAAGAAATTTATAAATGCTGTAAAATTATGTATAAAATTCATTTCAGCCATAATTTATAACTAACCATCTTCATAAATATTAAAAAATGAAAAAAAAATATGATACACATGTTAATAAATATTTTATATGCTCTTCTAAAAATCATAGTAAAAGATTGATCACAAAATAATAAATAATTTACATTAATCATAACATAGTGAAAAAATTGCTGGATAGGGAAAAGGAAAAAATTGTATAAAATACAAAATAATGGATTGTAATCACAAATAAAAGAAAATAAAAATACAATAATGAAAAAACTATATCTTAATCAAAACTTTTCTATCTATCATACTTCTAAGGAGACGCATTTCTACATTGTCAATTATATTCATGCAAGTGAATTGTAAACATCATTTAATAATCTACTTTTGGCAGAAGGCATTTGCAGTAGGAAACATTTCCCTCAACCTTTCAGAAAATTATCGTCTACCGCGATGGTTACACAATGGATCAATGAAAAATTTCTAAGGCTGCAAAGAACAGAAAAGAAAGGCTATGTATGTCAACTGATGAATAAACCAAAAGCTAAGCGACCCACAGTATATCTAAGAAATACAGTACAATGATAGTTCAGGTCAGGTCTTAAATTACTTTGCAGCAATTTCTTTTTATACTCAAATCAGTTTTGTTTATTTTATTTATATGTTGAAGCGATATTTTGAGTGATTTTCACACAAATCGGTTTCTCGGCAATCCAAAATATTATCATTGAGTTTCATCTTTAGTGTGTAATTGTGGTGTTTTGGAATAAGAGGAAATTAGTCAAATGATATTATATTTTTCCCACTACATGTGCTTAGTAATAAACAAAGATTGATTAGTAAAAAATAGCATTTAGAAATATGTGTGGTTAATAAACTACAGAATCAAAATGTAAGATATACGAAAAAACAGAATCAACACAAGTGTACAAAATATTAGAAATTTAACGTTACCAATTGGAACATATCCTGAAAACTTGTCATCAGTATTTTTGATTTCTTGTAAGCATTTCTCCTGTAAAAATAAAACTTGATTTTATGAAAACTTTATAAGAATATTTAAATCAAATTTAGCAATGGAACAATGGTTATCTTATTTCATCCATTTCAGTGTTTGGTGGTAGATCTTAAATATTTCAACAGCAAACACTTTTAAAACAGATACAAGGATTGATTTAATGTCAATAAAGGCTATTATCTACAGAAGAATCAAAGATTATAACCCCAGAGAACAATGAAATTTAAGTTTTGTTTCCAAAAAGTTTTTAAATTCCATCAATGCCAGACTATACCATGTCCATGTCTAAAATTAAATAAACATTGAAAGTGTCCATATAGTACATATATGAGCAAACAAAATTTGCTGCAAACTTATGCCAGATATAACATAAAAAAATAGTTAAAATAATTTATTATTTTAATTTTATAGGTTCCAAATAAGAAAGTTAAGGACCACATTTTATATTTCTCTGAATAGCTTCTATAATAATAGCTAAAACATTTGAAAATAATCTGCATAGGGTATAAATGTGTACATTCTATGTCCACATCCTATGTGTCTACATTCTATAGCAAAGTTCATATCTGATGCAGTTATGGTTATAACACTACACATATCAAAAGCCATTGCAGGACATGAAGCTTATGTGCTTTATAGTTCAATCATGTGGTTTTTTTTTTTGGTTTTTTTTTTAATTAGAATGAGCAGGGCTCACAACAAATTATTACTATGTTCCTGGGAAAAAAAGGGATCATTTTCAATTTTAAAAAGGACCAAAATGGGACTATTTGTGAATGCGACCATCGAAAAAAAAAATGATGATATCTCATACGAATGATTGCATCCGCAAAGTTTCCAAGAATTAAAAAAGGGCAGGGTACTGCTACCCAAGAAAGAGTACTTAAAAAAAATTGAAGACATGACGTTACCGAGCACTGATAAATGGAATTTTTTACTGTGAACAAATTTATCATTAAAAAAAGCTATTTGTACATAAAATATTTTTTATAGTCTTGAGTAGTTGTATTCATTAACAATTGCAGTTATTGAATTTATATAATTTTAGAATTTATTAAATTTGCAAAGGAGAATATTAAAATGCTTTTAATATTTTCTCATTTGTCAATGAGATGTTAATGAGCTCATATATATATATATATATATAATGATTGTTAGAAAATAAATGTTAGCAAAACTTCAAATTACTGTATACTTGTCAATAAACAGGAGAGAAAACTAAAAACTTGATTTAAACAAACAAATAAAATTCCAAATAGCTCTATAAAATAATCACAATATAATATTTTGAAAAACTGGTGCCTGCACAGTGTCTATATTGTTAGATGTGAGACTTTGGTCATGCAGATCGCATGCTCCTGCAGTCCTGTGCAATGGATTTATGTTAGTCATGAACCAGCATAGTGGACAAATAAAAAAATGTTCAAGTTAAATTACCATTATAACTAAATAAACATAATATGAATACATGTTCTTCATTACTGGACAAAAAATAAATTTCAAAATCCTTAAGAAAACAGAATATGTTTAGCTTAAGCTAAATTTAGTTTAGTTCTTTTTAGCCTGCTCTAGCTCAGGCTTTGCTAATTTCTTCCCAAAACATGAAAAATACAGAACATTGAACTACATGTTCTTTACTTTTTAAAGTAATAAAAAATTTAGTAAGTCCACTCAAATTAAACTTAAATTCAGCCCCATACTTTCTAACAATAATACAGAATAATATTCTGTCACCGGGGAATTATGGGGAATAAGTAATATTGTTTTCATCACTAGATTATATTAAATTCTTCTGGATAAACTGTTAAATTCCTCTGGGCAAATTGAATTGTGCAATCGCACTATTTATGCAAAACTGAAGGATGAAAAATAATAGATGTTTTCCGTAATTTTACTGGTATTTTCCTAGTCAGTAATTTTGATCTGAAATTCGTAATTAAAGAAAATCCATAACGGTTGACATCTCTGTATTACATTAAAATTTCGTCAATCAGTCCCCATCAAATGCATCTCAGAAAATGCAAGGGATGCAATTATTGGGAATTTTTTTTATAAAAGAAACATGTAGAACTCTATCGATCTACTCCTTCAAATGTAATAAAAAAAAATGAAGAATAGAGGCTTACTCGAAATTTTCAGCTGAAAAAAGCAATTTGTATTTTCATCAAATTCGGCTTAGGGGGGATAGTATTTCTTTTTTCGGAGAAATGAATAAGACAACTGTGTTTTATAAAAATAAATATATACAGAAACATTACACTTAAAACATCCAGAGGTAGTACTGGTAGAATATGAAAATTCAGGACACAAAATTTCAGGACATGTTAGTACTACTTTAGTAAAATCTCAAATAAACTTTTATTCATTCTCGTCTTCTAAGAGACCAGTTATTGAGAAAGAAGCAAAATAACTTATTTATTTTCGTTTGACAAAACCACAGCTTTAATAAAATTGCCTGATACAAACAAAAGTTAAATAAATAAAAAATTGGCATTTTCCCAAAGACTGGTACGGTCCAGAATTTGGCGATTTTTTGGCACCAATTCTCTAACTGCGCCTGATGCTTTTAAAATGCATCTTTAGCTTATAGAAAGGCATTTCACGTAATTTTTTTGCAAATTTAACAATATTTTAACGATTTAAAATATGCAACTTATTTTTTTTTTAAAAGTTGGTATAAGAAATTTAATAAAAAATTATACTTAGAAGAAATTTGATAAAAACGAAACTTAGAAGAAATTTATAAAGATTGATACTTAGAAGAAATTTAGGTACTTTTAGGCCAGTTGTTCTCTGTCAGAGATCGCTATGTGCAAGCAACCGTTTGTTGTTGTTGTTGAGACCCAGACCGTCCGACCTACCAGAAAGGTACAAGGTAACCGTTTGGACAGCCGAGAAGTGCCACCCAATTTAGACCGGAACCCAGTGGGGGAGATATCCACAGGGACCGTACCCTCCTTCTCCTACCACCAATATCTCGAAAGGACTTACGGACCCACATGTTTAACGTGATCATACTTCGCATGAACACGGCGGCAGTTGTGGCAGCGTGCAAATCCAGCGCGCACACCACTGGCCTACCGCGCCCGAAATGTGCCAGCAGCAAACGGTGTTCCCAGGTGGTCACCAAACAACCGTTTGTGCAATAGTTGATTCGTAGTTGTTGGAAAGTAAATTCGTGAGGCTGGACCGCGGATAAGATCGTGAAGGGGTAGTCGGTACATAGTTCTACGCCCGCTAAAAAACATCACAAAATCCGGTCCCGTTGGCTATCGGAGGTTGCATGTAGCAACAGCTTTTTATGCAACAGATGTTTTGTGGCTCATAGAGTGAAGTAGCAATTCGAACATGGATCTACACGCAATTTGTGGGCTTACCTCGCTACGCTCACCCTGCTAAAAAAACATCACAGAATCCAGCCCCGCTGGTTCTCGGAGGTCGCACGTAGCAACAGCTGTTAGTGCAACTAGTGTTCAGTGGCTCATATAGTGATGTAGCAATTCGAACATGGATCTACACCCGCTTCGCGGACTCCCGCTAAAAAAATATCACAGAATCCGGCCCCGCTGGCTGTCGGAGGTCGCACGTAGCAACAGCTGTTTGTGCAACAGGTGTTCCGCGGCTCATAGAGTGATGTAGTGAATTTCAAAATCAACACGTGGTTAAATCCCCGGTCGTCCATCTCGCTGCTCTAAGTCCTCTGGACGAGCCGGACGGCCTGGGGCTTTCACGTGGTTAAATCCAAAATCAACGTGGCTGCTGGTTAATCAAAAAACGTCCAAAAAGACCGAGAATCACAAGAAATGCGCTGCTGTTCTGTATAAGTTTCCCAAAAGAGGGTTACCAGAGTTACTAAAGAGTCGTCAAGGTGCAATATAACACTGCGCTTATCACCGATTTGGCGCGACAAAAAAAAAAAAAAAAAAAAAAAAAACCAGACCGTACCCGGTCTCTGGGATTGAACCAAAAAATTTAAAACATAACATTTTTATATATAAAAGATCTCAGTAAAGTTATTGATACTTTACCTGGGGTTTCGCAAGATTCAGTGAACTGTCGGGATAAATTTTGTCAAGTGAATATTCACTTTTAAAACTTCTACTCTGAATAAGAGAGCAATAATTAATAATCTTCGATTTGAAATGAATTGAAAGTGGGGGTCCGCACCAAAGCGGTGGTATAGAGCATATAACCATGTTAGAAGCACGATTTATAATACTCGATATTCTTAAGTTATTAATTAGTATTTTACACTGCATGATGATCGACCAAAACGTAAACAAACTATGATTCTTTGTATAATAGCATACACTAAATACTGTACACAGCACTTTAATCTCACAAAGAAACAACCAATTACAAATAGACATACGTGTGACGACACCAGACGAGCTTGGCGAAATAGTTCCTAAAAATTGGCCAAAAAAAGTAAGTGGGTTATTTACTTGGCATTTTATCGCTCTAAAAGATATTGAAAAATATTTTATATGGAGTTCTCGAAATCTGAAGACTTTTTTCTCCGTCTCTAAAAAAATAACTTTTCCTTGCTCAAATGTTATGTCGTATTTATTTAAACGATTTCAAGTCCGTAAGCAGCTCTATAAATTCATAATGTCCACATTTACAAAGCCACTAAAATGCCACTTTTACTTTTACCTGAAGATCCATTTGTCAAACACAGAATAATAAGTTTTCGTATTTGACAGCTAGAATTGCCTGTTCCGAAATCTAGAGGGATGGAGGATTAATAATGAAGTCCCGAATTTTTTTTCTTTCATGAAATCCCGGTGTGTCGTCTGCAAGTAACCACACCTTTCTCTTCACAACGATCATGACAAGAAAGTTATGTTTGAAAATTCCTATGGAAAGCGGCTTAGGCAAAGAAGTCATACCCCTTATTCGATTCTCAGTCCTTATCATAGTCCATCAGTCCAACATTCGTAAGTTTTTAGTTTCTGTGAAATGGAGAGTTTCTTTCCACTCAATTATAAATTTATTCATCTTCTGTTGAAACAGAAACTCCAAATAGAAGAAAATACTATTATCACAGTAACTCAACGGATATAACGACAACTGGGATAGAGAAAATATGTGGTTTGAATCCCAACTAGGACGTTGTAAGGTACTCATAGGTTGTTGGCCTTTGAGAGAGTCGAGACTGCGGAAGGGAGGCCACAGATTGGGGAATCATACTGCATCGAGCAAAATGCGGTTCGTTTTGAACGTTCACACCAAAGCTAGATAGTCTTTCTAGTTAGTCTTGTGTTCACACATTGAAAACGCATGGCTACACACTGCATTGGAGACTCAAAAGAACATTAGAAAAACCGGATTTTAGTGCATATTTCAGCAACATACGAGACGAAATGTACGAAGTACAATGCATCCTGAATCCTCAATGTGTGACCTGCCCTGTGTAATTCGTAAACATAGTGATTGTATTTTATGTCTAGTTTTAATTTCTATTTCCTCTCATCGTCAGCTTACTATTACCCGGTATAGTGAAAATAGTGACCTTACATTTTTGCATATTTTACTGCGCAGGCTGTTTATTTACATTCGTGTCCATGTCTATGCAACAGAAATTTGCGGATGCAGCGATGCAAAATACATGCTTGGAGACAGCAGCGGAGGCGAATTTCAGTTATTAGGTTTCTGTTTGTATTTTGTTCGCACCGTTTTAGTACTACTAGCTATAAATTTGTGAAGTGTTATAATGTGACGTGTTATAAGTATCTTTTTTGGTCATAATGGCATATTTATTAAAAGACAGGAATTTGAATTTGGTTATATTAGCTTCAGAATTAGTGCAGACACATTAAAATTGAGGATAATTGATTTGGAGAGTCCAAATTATGAGGAAGAAATCACGAAATAAATACTTCAGACCATTATAACCAAGAGAATAGAGAAAGATAAATGAAAAGTAAGCTGTTAGATTGTAAATGGAACATGAACAATTCAAGTTAAACTACGGTTGGGAATTCGAAGCGCGAGCCGTTCGATGTATGAAAACATTGTTGTAGTCCCAATGCGATTTAGGTCCATTGAGGAAACTATGAAAAACTTTGTCGGTCTAGGTGCTTACATGGACTGACAAATGGAATTATCTTTCTTCACGCCAGTCACCATCGAGAACTTTAGATGTCGAAAGAGACGCTTCACGCCTTAAGAGGGCGTATGCTTTGGAAAACTCGGAGCAGGAGTTTCGCGCCACAATTGTACTGAATCTATTAGGAGACAGAGCAGCAAATTTGCTGACTCAAGTAAAGGAGGAGCATTACAGGGAGTATAAAGTTATAAAAAGGATAGTATTAAAAAATTATCAACCCTCACAACAAATATACTTGGATAGATTTAAAAAAGCGAGACATGTAAGTGTCGAGAGTTCGCGAGGTGGTGTCCGTTTGAGAGTATTACTTTCGGTTGAGAGAGGCAAAGGATTTTGAGACCATCATAAACCAATTAGTAGTGGCGGACAAAATTATGCAAGGCATAGACTCAAAGGCATGCGAACATATCGGCATAAGGCAGGTCCACGGAATCGGCCAGAGATTGTGATATGAAAAACGATGAGAAAACTGTATGAGCCTAATATGAAAATGTCCGAAATGCGTTACATGACGGGATAGGGGAACGGTCGGATGAATTTCCGACCTGAAAACGAAAGAGAGCGTCCTAGCAATCAAGGGTTCGGAAAGACGGGACAGTGTTTTGAATGTGGGTCAAAACCTCATTTGAGAAGGGACTACCCGAAGGCCACAGATCAGCTACTGGAAAGCTGAAATGTCTTTTGAGACTGGAAACCGGACCCAAGATCAGTACATGCTTGTGCTGCCTCGTGCGCTCAACATGGCTGAGGATGGGGGGACCGTAAGTGCGGATGGAAAGTGTGTTAGGAAAGCCTCCTTTAAGACTAAAAGTCTAGTTAAAAGCAAAATGATCAAGAGTACTATCAAGAAGAAGCCATATGTCCTGGGGTCATACTTCCAAGCTGACATTGGACCGAGTGATATGGACGTTCATTCAGCCGAAACTTCAAGCAATCTGGTGCAACAGGAAACCCCCTACGAGACTGCAGCGATCTTTGAAAATGAATATCTAAAGACTTTGGATATCCCCAAAGATGCAATTCCTAGAGACTCTATCACCTGGAAAATAGTAACCCATTTCATCTGTTATGACTACGTCATTGTCAGACTTGAAGAGGAACTCGAGGACGAAGACATTGAATGGAGCCAAACCAAGATATTACAGAAAATCATCACAGGTAGTATTCTTGATGCTTCTGCGCTGCTGCAAAACCCTGACCCCCATACGTTAGTTAATCGCGATACGTATAATTTCATAAACGATATGGTAAAAAACGAGGAAAAACCACCGACGATGACTTGTATATAATTTTTAAAGACGAGATGCACAAGAAAATTGAGGGTTATGATACCCCTAGTAATTGGAAGAAGCCAAAACTTTCGGCCCAGCCTGAGCCAGAACCTGAGACTCAAAATAAATTTTCAGAACTTGAGAGTGAGGAAGCCACTACGGCTATTGAGCCCCCCCCCCCCACTAAGGATAGAGTCTCCTCCTTCTATGTGGACTCCTCAAGTGACTGGGGAACCCTCATAGAGGAGCTTAAAAGTATGCTAGAGAATAAAGTACAGGACCTTCTTATGGGAAGGGTGATCCGAATTACTCCTGGATCCGTTGAGGACTTCAGGAGTGTGTAGGCCCACCTGACCCTTAAGAAGATCCCCTTCAATGCCATCAATTTGAAACAGGAAAGACGTAAAAAGATAGTTATTAAAGGACTGCGTCCAATACCGATAGTGAAAAAGTAAAAACTGCCCTTGCTAGTGAAGGATTCAAAGTAATCAGAGTTACTCAATTTAGAAATAGGAAAGATAGGAATCCCCTCCCCATTTTTCTGGTAGGCCTCGAGCCTACAGAAGACTGGGCGAGGATCCATGAGATAAAAAGTATACTCTACATGCAAGTTAAAATTGAAACATTTAAAAGCAAAGGCTTCAAAATGTGTTATAATTGCCAACATTTCAATTCAACCATCACAGTGACCAATGTACTTTCCCCCCTCGCTGTTTAAAGTGTGTCGAAGGCCACCCCAGTAGGGAATGTGAGAAATCGAGAGAGTTACCTGCAAAATGTTGCAATTGCGGCGGAGATCACCCAGCCAATTTTAGGCATTGCCACCAAAACCCCTGGAGCCGTAAAAAGTTCGAGGTCGCTAAAAAGCCTCTTTCAAATTCTAAATTGACCCCCCAAACCTTGGTGAGGAAAACTCCCCCCTCCCTTCTAAAAGCATCCCCCCTGTTCAGGAAGTGCAAGCGAGTGCTAAAACGGTCTCAAGAAAAACCGGAGAGCACTCTGCCCAGGCCCGACCTGGCACAGGAATTGACCCCCCCCCCCCCCCTCAAACCTCGAACGCATTTCTTGACTTACTTAAATTTTTTAACGAGGTAAAAAAGCGCTTCGATCTGAGTAACCTGCAGGACTTATTAAACAACATCCTTAAAATCATAACCTCTGAAGATGATCCCATGGCAAAACTTTTTTGCATCATTAAGATGGTCGCAGACATCAAAAAACCCAGACCCCCCAGGATTAGTGTATTCAGGGCCAGCAACAAGTTGATCGGAATACTTCCACCAGTACCACGTGCATCTTCTGAAACACGTGCTACCGCCACGGATTTCCACAAGTGCCATCGCTAGTCCCTTTTCAGGACAGAACTGAAGCCCGCCCATCTGGAGTGCTCTTATGGACAGACCCACGACAACTCAGCTAATGTCACAGACTCAGCACAAGTAAAGAGGAAATCGACGGCGTCAGGTGCCTCATGACTTTTCGATACAACGGACCCAAGATCAGGGTCGTTTCAGTCAATAGTATTGACAGGAAAAGTATTGACGTCCATAAGGTAAATGTAAAGAGACTTGATAGAGTTAGATTCATTATTTTAAGATTAGGTTAAGATTCTTTAGGTAAATACCAAGCGGAGTGAAAATGAGAAATAAATAAGGGATGAAGTCTAAGATGAGCTAGATGTAGAGAAGCAAGTGCTTAGGAATTGAATGTGTCATAGTAGTGAGTCGAGAAATCAATGAAGGGCTAGTTATGCAAATTAGAGAGAATACCTCATTTCATAAAAGGGGAAACCGGAGGTCAGGTAACAATTATTAGTTTGACTGATTAGTTAGGAGTACTTTTTATCTTAATGATAGTTTTGAGGGTATTTGGCCTCCGGATTCTGTTAAAATGGCTGTAATGGATTTATTAGTTTAGAGATATTTAGTAAATTGGTTTTTTGTCTTTTAGGGCCAAATATCTATTTACATTTTTTTTTTTAATTGTAAATAGGTATTTGGTTTGGAGCAAGTTTTGGAGGTTATGGTTGTTGTTGATGACTTGTACTATACTGACACACGTTCTTTATCGTGTTCTTCAAAAACGTTTGTAGGACACCACGTGATCATTCTTTGACATGATCCATTTGATTCTGTAAGAAAAGCATAAGATTTGAAGGAACAGTTTATAAATATGCCTAACTTTTGTGCCGTTTGGGATGTGGTAGTCGAGATTATAGAGATTCTGTTTCTTTTTTAGAAACCCCTATATTCCCCAAACAGGAAAACTCTGTAATATTAAATTAAAATCGGGAAGACGTGAAAAGGGGATTTCAGGAAGGATCTGATAATATTGACAACTTCAAAATTGAAGTTCTCATATCCTTGAAAATTCAATTGTGATAAACATCTTATAATATATCAGTTTATTTTTTTCAAATAAACAGTCAGTTTATTTGTTCTCTAAAATAACTTATTTATTCATAAAATATTAAGTTTGAAATGTTTCTAAACCATATTGAGCGTTGGTTGTAATCGGCAATAATATAGCTCGAGAAGATGTTAGTCTACTTTTGGAATCTAAAATATATGGATCAATACCATGTATGATGGAAATTTCCTTTTGATAACGCTTTGCCACTGCAAAATACATGCTAATACAAGGACTAAGTCTGGCTATCCTACATTCCAGGTTTCTATGATGTTGCCAGGGCTGAGGCCACGTGATGTTGTTGTTGTTGAGATCCAGACCCTCCGACCTACCAGAAAGGTGTAAGGTAACCGTTTGGACGGCCGGGAAGTACCACCCAATTTAGACCGGAACCCAGGACCGTACCCTCCTTCCCCTACCACCAACCTCTCGGAAAGGAGGCCACGTGATGTGGAATTGTCCAGGTGGGGAACCGGACTCTATTATTGATGTAGAGTTAGTTGGCTAAAATTGTAATAGCTTGCTGTGGTAATTGTATGCTGTGTATTTTGTTGCTTTAGAACATAATTTTATTTTAATAATCTGTTGACTATATTTAGTAGATTATCAATGTTTGGTCCGTAGGATACTAATTTATGTGCGAACCTTGATTTATAATGTGTCATTAACTAGTACAATTACATTTTCATATTAATTTTCTTCAACGGATGTTTGTTTTTAGTATATTTGTAATCGATATGTTATTGACTTGCTAATATGCAAGTGCGTACCTAGTCTTCTATTTTTGTTGGAGTTCTTGGTTGTTCTTGTTTTGACTTTTATTTTAAACTGCCGCCTTCGGCGACCAGCCTGTTTGCTGCCCTTGAAAATTCTGACCGTGGCAACCTCGCTAGCGCCATAACGCCGTAGAATTGTTGTTCCGACCCAGACAATCCGACCTACCAGAAAGGTGTAAGGTAACTCTTTGGACGGTCAGGAATCGAACCCGTGTCTACCTAGTGCAATTTACGCGCGCTAACCATTGGGCTACTGCGTCCTCAACCCCGTGGAGTTAACATAGTGTGTTTTAGTTTAAACCATTTTAAACCATAATTCGTTAAAACCATAATTCAATCACTTAAATTTTTTAATGACGCCAGGAAGTGCCACCCAATTTAAACCGGAACCCAATGAGGGAGGCATCGACATGGACCGTACCCTCCTTCCCCCTACGACCAACCTCTTGAAAGGACTAACGGACCCACATGTTTAACGGGATCGTACTCGTGGAGTTAACAAAGTTTGTTTTAGTTTAATGACGTTAAAACCATAATTCAATCATTTAAATTTTATAATAACTATATGCTAAGCTCTTAATTCCATCATTTAAAATATAACGGAATTTTCTAATAGATATAATAATTTCATATAAATATAATAATTTCACTCTGTATACTGTTACCACCACCCGATGTATACAATACATCACCACAATTCAATCCACCATAATTCAATCATTTAAATTTTATAATGACCATATGCTAAGCTCTTAATTCCATCATTTGAAATATAACGTAATTTTCTTGCATGCCAAAAACCGTCGCCATAGAAGCGCCGTGCGTCTGCGCGCGCATGTGGGTGAAAAATCGGAACTCCTTTGACCCTTTCGCCATGAAATTTAAAATCATGACTTCTTTAAAATCCGGATCGTGCGACTATTTTTAATTATTTCTTGACCAGATTGGGCTTGTAAGAATGCCCTGATCTTTGAGCTTTCTAAAAATGTAAATTATTAGTCGAAATTCTCGGTACTTTTCCCGCACTCCTATCAGAAGCAGATTCCCGCACTCCTATCATCGTTGTAGAGCAACCCATAGTGAGGCAGGGGAGACTGACACCACTCAAGTGGTTAATGGCTTCCAAGAGGGCCCGAACCAATATTTCTTTTGAGGCTGGAGAAGACATGAAAAATTCGCAACGAGAGAACACATTAATATCTAGGGGTGTTTTAGGAGCCTACAAATTCCATAGACGGCTTTGAGCGTTGTTATACTTTACTGTCTTGATAAATCTATCTAAGCAGGCACTCTACTTTCCACAAAGCTACTTGACAACAGAGAGGTAAAGAAAACGGTGACCCTCCACCAGGGGCGGCTATTCAGAGGGTCGGTGAGGCCGCGCGGACCCCCTTGAACAAGCACTTCGAATTATTTTAGTTATATAGGTTAATTACAATTTTTAAGGAAATTATCTGAATTTTATTTCAACTAAAATTCGAATTATTGGAAATAAGTGATGAAATTGTCACTAGATGGTAGCACTAAAGCTTTGAAAGAGTCTCTTATGCTCTTTTCATATCATATTAAATCTTTAGGGAAAAATACTGCATTACAGGAAAAGACGAGGGATTTTAAATGAGGCCGCGTCCCTTTATCGCCTCTGGCTGATAGAATGAACGGTATGTTAGTATAACGGCAATAGAAATTAGAGTTAAAAATAACAGACATTGCAATATTCTAATTCGGTGTGAGCCGCAGCAGTTTACGCGGCTCACATCGGAGAAATGCCAAGAAGAAACGAAGAAACCGCCAAGAAGAAAATAATACTGTGAATGACTGACTCGAATTGGCTAAGTTTCGCTAATTTGGCCTCGAATTTTCCTTAATAAATGTGTGTTTTCTCTGTCACTTCTTTTTTAAAATAATAAATTTGGATGTTTCAATAAATATTTGAAAATAAATTACTGTATTTATGTAATTCTGATTTATTTTATCGATTCTATTGACCTAGTCCTTTCAGTTTTGGTTTAGGACGAAATAGTTTAGTATTAGATACAGAAAATAGAAATTCAAAAAAGTTGCGATACATATTGTGTGCTTTTTACTTAATTGAATAAAAGGTGGTTATTTATGGTATTTTGGGGGTTTCTGTTCTTCGCCTTCGGTAGAAAATTGCATTGTTTGGGGCACTCAGTTTAGTTTTGACCCACCCATCCGTATTACTGAAAATGTTTCGCTCCCTAAGCGCCCGGTGGGGGGTCATTTCTGATGTAGGGTGGTTCTGTCCTTCAGAAAGGGGATCATTTCTGAGTTAGGGTAATTCTATGCTTTGTTTGTGACGAGTTTAAATGCGTTTCACCTCTTAATTGTTTAAAAGCCACGAGAATTGTATTTGTGGCATACCCGTGGATATTTTTAGTGACACTTTCAGAAATGTGTTGTCTGAGGGGGTGGGTCTCTTTGACTTACTCAGCTGTCTTACTTTTTCAGCTATTTAACATTAAAGATTGAAAAAATTATAAATATTTGTTAAAGAATGTTAAAAAACAATTTTCAACCAGATACTTGGTTCTTTGATCTGACGTTGCTTTCCTTAAAATCTCACCCCCCCCCCTTCACCGGCCATTACTCAATCTCCCTGGTTTTGCTTCTAATTTCATTGAAGACCAATATTGCACCGATACTTCCTAGGCATAAATTTTCTTGAGGTAGTCCTAAAATTTCTCATCTGGCTTCCTAATTAAGCGATTTTGAATCTACTGGTGGCTATAGTCTCTGCACTCTCTATACGTGCATCGCCTGGACATGTATATTTTTTTATTCAAACCCCCCTGAGCGTAACTTTTAGTTTAACTAACCCTCAAGGTTTTACATCTCGGTTCCTAAGTTGAGCGATTTTGAATCTTATGGCAGCTACAGTCTTTGTACCAATCTGAATGTACATCTTTTTCGAATCAATCCCCTGCTAATTTCACATCTCGGCTCCTAATTGAGCAATTTTGATTCCGCTGGTGGTTATAGTCCTGGCACTATTTGTATATGTGAACTGGATATACATATTTATTGTGTCAGCTCCCTGGGCGTAACTTTCAGTTCGGTTAGCCCCCCCCCCCCCCCCAAATTTCTTTAGTCTCCTTCTAATTGATCGATTTAGATTTTGCTGGTGGCAATCACTTAGATATACAACCTTATTATATCAACCCCTTGGGGACAACTTTTACTTTAAGTAGCTTCAATTTCATATTTCGGTTTTATAAAAAATGCATCGCCTTGGTTCCTGAAATATCCGTGTACGACATTTCAAGGCCGTACGATGTTTACGTTTCCCGTTACAGACCTTACACACACACACGTCGACACACAAATATCGTCTGTTATTATGCAATATGAAACAACTGTGGTGGAAAAGGGGAGACCCTCCTCTTTTTCATATTTACATTTTTATCTATCTTAGTGACTCTTGATCCGATTTTGATGCAATTTTCACACTGTATTTTCTACTTTACAATGGACCCACTCGATCTGCTCACTTTAAACTGTGATCCACTTTTGTTGCACCCGCGCAACGAGTTAACTACTTATTGTTATAAAAACCGATTGCTATATATAGTGACTACTTGCAGGCAGAACTCGCTAGTATCATTTTAAAGACGAATAGAGATATGCATAAAAGCATAAGAATTTTCTATAAATTCCAAATTAATTTTTGTATTAAAAATAGTTTCTTTGTTTTTACATATAAACGGCAGTAGATTTAGTTGGTTTTCGCTCTCTAATTATGTTACTGTTTGGGTTACAAGGACGATCAGGTACAAAACTATTAGCCATAGAGTGTATATGAGAAAAATTGTGTGCATTTTGGGTGTAAAAGTATTTGCGCTAATAATAAAAAAATACTGCACATGCATACGACTGAGAGTATTTAATTTTTACAAATTTGATACAAATTTATTTAGAAATGTATTTAAATAATTTCCATGGTTGCGATAGGCTCTTTTCCATTTTAAGAAAACTTGCACAACGTATATCAACGCAAGTGAAATAATAATTTGGCATACGGCTGTTTCGAGGTAACACCGGAACCAATTTATCAATGCTGGATAAACGACGAACTCGAAGTCTGAACGACGTAGTTAGCTCAAACTGAGGGATATATATACATAAATACATATATGAGCGCCTCCCTCTACATGTCACTCACGAGCCGCCACTGCCGTCCACCAAGTAATATACTCCAACAATAAACACTATTAAAAACTAAAATTTTGTCGTCGAAGGTTTAAGCTCAAATAAATCACTTTTGAAAATTAAAACGTCTACTCATATTTTTTATATTCAATAGAAAAATTATTTGGATGCATAAAGGGTGTATGAAAAAGTAACTGAGTAAAAAGGTAGTCGTAGTTTCCGCAGTGTACTTCTTAAGCATAAAGGGTAGAGAGTTTTAAAAAACTCTCTAGTCTTCATGTTCTCAAGTTCTTCTCAAGCGGACGTAAAAGTTCGGGTTCCAACCGGAACCGGGCTTTTACGTCCGCTCTGTTCTCAATAAGGCATAAATAAAAGACGGGGAAGAACTTCTCTGAAAGTGCTGCCCGAAAATTCAACACAAAAGTAACAATTCAAAACTGTGATCGCATTCCTCCAGCAGGAGGAACGTCAGGACTAAAGTCAAGAAAACTGTGAACAACTCAGGGAAAAGTTTAGAAAAAATAAGCAACGTTCAAAATAGGAGGAATTAGCAAGGTGCTAAGAGTATTATTTAGTTGACGAGGCTTTTTTGCCTGTGCTTGCCACGAGGATTGGTCTTCCATTCTTCTGCATCACCCCACAGGAGAAGGCTTGGTTTCTCTCCTGTAAGTTTTTATCAATCAGATTGAGCAGCAGTTACTGCATGAGACAGAAGAAACACTTGGATTTTATCAACCTATCCAATTCGCTTTGAGTAGTTGGTTTACTGATCACTTTACTAGAGGTTGTTGACTATTTTTCACTTGAGCTGCTTTCGTCTCATGCCTATCTCCGATTCTTTAGTTTGTTCGTGTACCACTGCTTTTCAATATTTTTCATGAGTACAGAATGTTTCTGAATATTTTCAACGATATTTTTCAGATTTTTGTTGTATTTTGCACACTGCAACATATTCTAATTTTTCTTCAATTATTATTACATTTTTGCTTCATTATAGATGATATTGTTAGCTTTCACAACAGTTTGCATTTCTACTTGTTTCTTTATTTCCTGGCGCTGTTTACTTGTAGCCGTTGTGTGCCTTCCATCACATCTAAAGCATTTCGGGTGTTCCTCTGAACATTCTGTAGTATCATGTTTATTTTCTCTAATGTTTATAGTGGTCAACTTTTAGACATTTTAAGCATATTTTCGACAGTGGCGGCTCGTGAGCGAGGTGTAGAGGGAGGCGCTAATATATGTATTTATGTATAAATGGGGATATTTAAGTATAGAGGCATACTATAATATGTATTTATGTATATTATAGTATCCCTCCTCAGTTTGTGCCAACTACGTCTTTTAGACTTCGAGTTCGTCGTTTGTCCGGCACTGATAAATTAGTTCCGGCGTTACCTCGAAATAACTGTATACCAAATTATTATTTTACTTGCGCTGATATGCATTTGCAAGTTTCCTTAAAATGAATAAGAGCCTATTGTAACCATGGAAATTATTTGAATGTATTTCTAAATAAATTTATATCAAATTTGTAAAAATTAAATACTCTCAGTCGTATGCATGTGCAGTATTTTATTATGATTAGCGCAATTGTTTGTACACCCAAAATGCACACAATTTCTCTCAGGTACACAATATGGCTAATAGTTTTGTACCTGATCATCCTTGTAACCCAAACAGTAACATAATTAGAGAGCGAAAATCAACTAAATCTACGGCCGTTTATATGTAGAAACGGAATAACTATTTTCATAGAAGTTTAAGAATGAATTTGGAATTTACAGAAAGTTCTTATGCATTATGGTTTTCTCTATTCGTCTTTAAAATGATATGAGCGAGTTCTGCCTGCTAGTAATCACTATATATAGCAATCGGTTTCTATAGCAATAAGTAGTTAGCTCGCTGCACGGGTTCAACAAAAGTGGATCAAAGTTTAGAGTGAGCAGATCGAGTGGGTCCATTGTAGAGTAGAAAGTGCAGTGTAAAAATTGCATCAAAAGCGGAGCAAGTGTCACTAAGATAGATAAAAATGTAAATATAAAAAAAAGAGGAGGATCTCCCCTCTTCCACCACGGTTGTTTCATATTACATAATAACAGACGATGTTTGTGTGTCGACGTGTGTGTGTAAGGTCTGTAGCGGAAAATGTAAACATCGTACGGTCTTGAAATATCGTGCACGGATATTTCAGGAACCAAGGCGATGCATTTTTGTAAAACCGAAATATGAAATTGAGGCTACTTAAAGTAAAAGTTACGCCCAGAGGGTTGACATAATAAGGTTGTATATCTAAGTGATTGCCACCAGCAAACTCTAAATCGCTCAATTAGAAGGTGAAATAAGAAATTTGGCGGAGGGGGGGGGGCTAACCGAACTGAAAGTTGCGCCCAGGGAGCTGACACAATAAATATGTATATCCAGTTCACATGTACAAATGGTGCCGGGACTATAGCCACCAACGGAATCAAAATGGCTCAATTAAGAGCCGAGATGTGAAATTAGAAGGGAACTACTTAAAGTAAAAATTGCGCCCAGGGGATTGATATGAAAGATATGTATATTCAAATGGTACAAAGACTGTAGCTACCAGAAGATTCAAAATCGCTCAATTTAGGAACCGAGAAGTAAAACCGTGCGGGCTAGTTAAACTAAAAGTGACGCTCAGAGGGGTTTGAATAAAACAATATGCATGTCCAGACGATACGCGTATAGATAGTGCAGAGACTATAGCTGCCAGTAGATTCAAAATCGCTTAATTAGGAAACGAGATGAGAAATTTTAGGACTACCTCAAGTGGAATTTACGCCTAGGGAGTATCGGATCAATATTGGACTTCAATGAAATTAGAAGCAAAACCAGGGGGATTGAATAGTCGCCGGTGAAGAGGGGGGTGGGGAGATTTTAAGGAAAACAACGTCAGATCAAAGAATCAAGTATCAGGTTGAAAATTAATTTTTAACATTCTTTAACAAATATTTGTATTTGTTTTCAATCTTTAATGTTAAATAGCTGAAAAAGTAAGACAGCTGAGTAAATCAAGAGACCCACCCCCTCAGACAACACATTTCTGAAAGTGTCACTAAAAATATCCACGGGCATGCCACAAATACAATTCTCGTGACTTTTAAGCAATTAAGAAGTCAAACGCATTGAAATTCATCACAAACAAAGCATGGAACTACCCCAAATCAGAAATAATCCCCTTTCCGAAGGACAGACAGAACCACCCTACATCAGAAATGCCCCCCCCCCCCGTCCGGGCGCTTACGCAGCGAAATTAAACTGAGTGCTCCAAACAATGCATTTTTCTACCAAAAACGAAGAACGGAACCCCCAAAATACCATCAATAACCCCCACTTATTCAATTAAGTAAAAAGCACAAAATATATATCGAATCTTTTTTGAATTTCTATTTTCTATATCTAATACTACTAAACTATTTCTTCATGAACCCAAACTGAAAAAGCTAGGGGTCAATAGGATCAATAAAATAAATCAGAATTAGATAAATACAGTAATTTATTTTCAAATATTTATTTAAACATCCAAATTTATTATTTTAAAAAGAAGCGAGAACGAGAACACTCATTTATCAAGAAAAATTCGAGGCCAAATTAGCGAAACTCAGCCAATTCGAGTCAGTCGTTCACGGTATTCGTGTCTTCTTGGCTTCTTTAGATGAGAGCCGCGATCAAGGTAAATGGAAGTAAGAGAGGTAGGCCATTCGTTTCTGGCAACCTACTCCTGTCCAGAGTTCTTGGAATTACTGACGTCACTGGTCCCTAGCCAGACCTTTCCGAAGCATGGGAAAATGTGTCGATGTTTTTAACTCTCGCGTTTCTAATGATGAAAATAAATCAAAGCGCTCAGAGCTTTTGGAAATAATATAAATGACCAAATGCAAATTCTAAGTCAAATGCAAGCGGATATTACGGAACTCAAGAGTCATTTCTAAAACTTCAATACTGCCTTTCCAAAAAGGCATTCTTGTTTCAAGAGCAAGCTTAAAAGGACTTTATGATGACATGAAAGAAAATAATATTAAATATATAATGACAAGTTAGAGTCAATCAAGATGCTTTAGAAAATATATTTTCCCAAATTAGAGGTCTTGTACGATTTTATAACCATCCTCTTACTACTGATTTCAAATTCCGACTTAAAACATTATTGCTTGGGTCTAAGCTTCCTATGCCAATAAATACAAATGTGGAAAATAACCAAGATCAAACACTAACTGCGACTTTATTTTTCAAATTAGAAGAAAAAGACTATGCAGCATCACTGCACTGCAGATTGCCCCCCCCCCCCCCATTGAGCCTCAACATGACATTCATTTCAGTCCTGTTGTAAATGAAAAAGAAGCCTTGCGTTTTTTTTTTTTTTTTTTTGCAGGATATTTGGCATATCGTCACAAAGAAGCGCAGTTAGGAACTTATTCATATCTAGTGGAATCAACATCCGAAAATGACAAAAAATGGATTGAATCTTTATCAAGAGGTGGTTTAATTGCTCCACATGATACCTGGGTAGAAACAGTCACCAAATTATAAGATATTTTTTTTAAAACTACACGGAAATTTTATTTCTAATTCAAGAAATATTTTAAAGAACCTCCAACTGAAAATAAAAGAACAATTTCCTGAAATAGCTCTTGGTGTTGTAAGAACATATACCAGAACCGGAACCTTCTTTCGAATAAGGCACATAAATGAACAGATGAAAAGAAACGCCATGAAAAGAAAAGCTGAAAGAATTTCTGGTCATTCACGTGAAGAAATGAAAAATAAGCAGTGGAGAGAGAGCTTTAAATTTTAAGGTTTACTCATGACCTAGTAGTTAGGAATTGACGGGCTGCGTGTGTTAGGTTTTCATGGTTTTCCTAACATGTAACATAAATGTGACGCAGCTTCCCTTAAAATATCCTCCATGAAGGCATTCCTCCTTTATAGAATGACCAATTTTAAAATTATCCTTCTCTCCCATAGGGGAAAATCCGTAACCCAGTCATTTGATCACTGACCTTTGTAACGCCAGAATTAGTTGAAAGATCGTGAGATCAAATCTAGTAAAGCCACTAAAGAGGTAATGGGAGATATACCCCCCCCCCCCCAGAAACCTATCGAAAACTATTGAAGTTAGAAGGAAGGATATTAGGAGAAATAGGAAGCAACTCATTTCATTGTCGCCCCCCCCCCCCCATTTTTTCTGTCGACGCAATTGATTAAAACCTACTGACTGGTTGGACGTGTTAGCTTTCATTGATTTTCAAACATATAGCGTAAATAAGGCACAATTTCGGTAGACGTTCCTTTATGAAAGGCATTTTCAAAATCTGGTCAAAACTGAACTTATCTAATCAATATCTCGTCCTATCCCTTTACTTTTTTTAATTTTTACATTTTTTTTTTATCATGAAGTACCCATATTCAAAAATTGCCTATCGTTATATGAAATTCAGTGCTCATTTAATTTCTTGAATAATTCAATTTTTTGACCATCATGAAACAATGATAATACATAATTAAAGAAAATAATTGTACTGATCTTTTGTATCGTACAAAATATGATTTCCACATTTGTTCGCATTCGGAGAAGTCTTTAAATAATTGGATTTCGTACACATATCAATTTCATTATGAATAAAAAAATAATACGAGCATTTTTCTGCCTGAAATCTTTAAGGACGTCACATATTTATTTATTTCAATAATTCTGAAAACTATTTTTGAATTACATTCAGCAAATCATTCACTGTCTTCTAATTTATTTTATCATGTCAAGTCTACAAGCATGATATTTTAAAGCAGTTCGATAAAAATGGACAGGTTTTGGTGGCTTATTATTCTAGTCTCAGATAGAATAATAGTGTCTTGTATTTTAGCTAAATCCTCTGATATTTTACTATGCATTTATTAAAGAAAAACTAATAACAATTTTAAAATGCAGAAAATATTTTAGCATAGTTTAAACAGCTCAATTGTTAATATCATCGTTAGAGATGCTTAAAAACAACTCTAACAATACAGTCCTAAATAAAATTTACCATAACTAGTTTCATTTAATATTATATTCTTATATATGAATAATGAAATGTAATCTATCATTTACTCGGTAGAAATTTCAATATACTATGTGATGTATATTTAAATTAAGAAAATTGCTGCGGTATTCAATGTATTTCTTATGACAGCAACGGGCTACGGACCTGTCTTTGGGACCAGTGACGTCAGTCGCGAAGGGAGGGGAGAATTCCAGCTGTTGGCGTACAATCTTTGGCCAACCTTACCTTTCAATAGACCTTGGCCGCGATAACCCACGCGGCTCAGATCAGATTGGAATGCCTGTTTTTTTAACTGAAATTTCTATTGCCTATGTATTCACATACCATTCTTTCTATCATCAGAGAGTCGAAAACGGGACGCGGCTCTTCTTAAAATCCCTCGTCTTTCCCTATAATGCAGTATTTTCCCCTATAAATTTAATATAGTATGAAAAGGGGATAAGAGATTTTTTTGAAAGTCAAAGCTTTAGTGCTGCCATCTAGTGACAATTTTATCATTTATTTCCAATAATTAGACTTTTAGTTGAAAGAAATTTCAGATAATTTCCTTAAAAATTGTAATTAACCTATATAACTAAAGGAATTTGAAGTGCTTGATCAAGGGGGTCCGCGCGGCCCCGCTGATTTTCGAGCTTTCAATATATGGAAGAACTGTATATCTCGTATCTTCAATTATCAAATTATTTCTGCTTGTTTTACCATACCTAGTTCACGCAATAGAGGTACTGGAATCTTCTTGGTTCTTTTAGACTTAGTGAATCGGGTCAATTCTCGTATTATTATTATCCATTTGGTACTGATAGAGTATTATATAATTATAGCATATACAGGTGCTCCACAAAAATTCTGGTTTTGCCAAAAAACGGGTAGTACTTTTGTCTGAGTTGATCATAAAACCCACGTCATCATTACTGGTTTCAAAATTATTACTGATATAACCATCTATAGAGTCCTTTTGAAATTCCCTTTTCAAGTAATGGGGAATTTTATCTTGAGTAGTTCCGAACTGGAACGCGGTTTGGACTTTTTCTTTATCCGAGAGACTATTGTCTCTCCATAGTCCAGCGTCGCTAATGATTTTCCCGCCGACTTACCCATAACACACCATAATTTTGGCAATTCAGTTTCCTCAAACCACCAGCAAAGTTCTCCATTCATTGCTCGGAAAAATATACAGAGCGGTATAATATCTGACTGAGATATTATACCAGCGGTATAATATCTCTGCAGAGCGGTATAATATCTGACTGACTACTTTCGTGGTCAACAACCAACCATATCCGCAAGTTAGCTTTGCACAGAGAATAGGAAGAATTTTACTATGTAATTTTCTTTCTTTTAATTTGAAATCGCATATTATCGACAAAAGACAATGGAATTATGCACACATTCGTATAAAGTAAAGCAGGCAGCTATCTTGGAGGTAACTTTGATGACTATTTCAGTGGCATCGCCGCCCCAGAACCCCCCATTGAATTTTGAAGAAATTATATTTGTTGAAATGGAAAATAAAATATTTGGTAACCCCGCTCTCTGTTTGTTTGTTTTCTGACGACGCTACTAGCCTCCTTAGCCAGAGCCAAAATAAAAATGAAAAAAAAAAAACAGAATGAAATAATAAAATCAAAGGATGGTATTTTTGTTCCTTTCGTTAATGCCAATTTTTTTTTTTTTTTTGCTTTAATTTAAAAATCTATTTAGTTCAAACATGTTTTCTGTAAACGTTTGATCTGTCTTCCTCCTTGAATCTGTTATCGATTGAACTACGGTTTACTGGAAAATTCTAAAATTTATTCGTTTCCCTTTCGAATCTTCTAAAATTTATTTATTTACTTTTATTTAGAAAACATCATGGAGCTAGCTCTTCAAGATGTTGCACCACTTTTCTGATTTGAATCAGCAACATGCTCCACCAATCCAATCGTTGTTGATCTGCTGCATTTGGCGACAGGTTTGCCGTGCTATTATTTTCATGCCTTCTGGGTAAGATACGCGCAGCAAAATAATTCCTGAGAAGGTCTAAAATGGCTGCTCTGGTAGAAGGGCAACAATATGGCCTATCCGCTCAGGACAAAATTAATTGTAATAAATCATTAGTTTTTGTGAAATTAACGGATTCGGCATTACGTTCAATTGAAGAATATGTGAAATACAAGGTAAGTTTATAGTGTTGTGGTAAATCTTATTAGTTAAGTTAATTTGCATTAATCTAGTTAGGTCTGCTTTACACGTCGCGTTCTTGTTCTAATTAAAATGAACTATTTATATTTCATTGTACAGTTGCCAAAGTGTTAAAATTTAAAGCTACATGAAGATACAATAAAACAGTAGCTAACTTAATTGACGTCGATTGTTTTTGCTGAAACAGATGTCAAAATTCTCTTGTATACGTGTTGGGTATTCATAGTCTCATATTTCACGATAACATGTTAATGTTAACATTTCTCCCTAAACAGATTTCTTTATTGTTTAACAGAAAAAAGAACTATTTGTATTATAAAGTGTTAGAAATGCACTTATGTACTAGATGATAGTCAGAAGCTAAATATTGAATCTATGTGTTCTCAAGTTATTATGCAGAGCAAAATTAGTTTGAACGTAAAATTAAAAAAGAAAGACATATTTTAAGATATAGTTTATTCCTTACTTATAATTTTTATTTTGGAATGTTGTCGATTTAAAGGTTTGTGAGTTTTACATTCGCATCTCTTCTTTCGCAATAGGACTTAAAAGGGAATTGTTGCACAAATATGGTTTCGCGCATGATCCGAGCTATGAAATACTTTATTCAAATTATATTTACAGTTATCTGATCATTAATTATAAATTAGTTTAAATTTGGAAAGATTATGTTGTCTGTTTTTCTTTTTTAAATATTTGTAACGATTGTGTGTAGTATTTGTTCCTGAAATGGGGAAAATAAAATGAATGCAAATAATAATAAAAACATGGCTTGTAGTAAAAAGTAAAACCACTTTGCCTCAGTAAACCATACATATCAGGAAATGCATTTATATATTTATATCAAGTTTATAAATATCATTGAAAACATTACATTTTAATATCCTTAAAATATTTTTTACAGATATTTTTATTAGTAAATTATAAAAGCTGCTTTTTGATATGTTGTAGTACCTGTAAACTTCAATTTAAATGTTTTTTTAAAATCTTGAACTATATAATTGCAATTTGATTGGAATTTATTACAAGTAAAAATTTGAGAAAACAGCTCTCTCAGTAATTATATCCTTTGAATGTATTTTGTCAGATAAAAATCATTGTATTTTATCAGATAACAATTATTGTATTTTGTGAGATAAAAATCATTGTATTTTATCAGATAACAATTATTGTATTTTGTGAGATAAAAATCATTGAATTTCACTTTTCATATACAATTATGCAAGTTTCATATGTAATTATAACTTTTGTTGCAATCATTAAATTTACATTAAATGAAAAAATTGGCTGTGGCCAATGATGTACTTTGGATTTAATTGAGGGGGCATTGAATTGGACAGATAAAAGTATGTTTAGTGAAAATTCATGAAATTCAATAGGGGATTCTAAAAATTTATTTAAAAAATAAAATCCAGTTTTCTTTTCTTTTTACAAAACTCTTGAATTTCTTTGATTGTTGATACATTAATCTTCCTATTTATATAGAAAAACCCGTACATTTGAATCAAGATTTTGTCATGGTAGATTTTTTAAAAGGCATACATGGTTGAAAATAATCTTTTACTGATGCTTGTTGTAATAGAAACTTTGCAAATGTTTTTAAAATGTTGTAGATGTTTGGATATATCATTTTGACACACTTTGAAATTGCATTAATAGTATTTTTGCAGTATATTTGCAAACATGTTTTCACATTTTTTATTTCACAATGAGAATTAAGCATTTCAAACTGTTGGACCTGGATAGAAAAATTAAAACTTCTGGATAGGACGGAAATCACATATATAAATATTCACCCAACTGACGAAAATCATCTTGCATTTGTTATTTGCTGCATCATGTCCATTTGGGAGATGCGAAATGTTGCAGTGTCAAATCACATGAAATGTTCATGAACTTGATTCAATATTTGGTCAATAAATGACTGTAGGTCATTGATTGAAATTTCTATCTTGATTCAACATTTGGACAATAAATTGAAATACAAGTTCTGAAATAATCTCGACTGAAACACTAGCCTTTAATGTTTGTTTTATGTAGTTGGCTTTATAAGATCAATACCAAACTAACATAACTTTGTTAAAAGTAGCATGCAATGTAAAAATAATTGTCAACAGGTTTCGAAGGTAAGAAATAGCCTTCTTCGTTGGGATACACAAAAGTGCAACATTTATTTATGAGAGCTAGATCGGTGAGTGATGTAAGATCAGCAAACATGGCTAAAGCAGGGAAAGGAGTTTACCAATAAGTGAAGAAAAGAGGTAAAATTTTAGGAAAAAATAGTTGTATTTTGCCCTGCCATTGGAGAAAAAAAACAAACTAAGATACAATGAATGGACAGTGAACGTCCAACAATTGACACAAAAAACACTTGTTGAGTGAGTAAAACTATGAGCGTTTAAGCCCTATTAAATAAGAAAGGTGAAGTGCCAACATAGTCAACAAATATTTAGGAGAAAAAAAAATGCAAATTTAGAAAAAGTATGAAAATTACCGAAATAAAAAGAAGAAAGCAAACAAAATTGAAAAATTAAAAAGAAAGGACAATATCATTAACAACTATTAGAGTTCCAAAAATGTTTAGCAATTACAAACTTAGAAATTTCTTGTTTAGAAACATGGTTCATGTGTTCCTTAATTTAAAATTTAAGAGCTTCCTTAAAAACTCCTTCTTTTAAAATTTAAAGAATGACATTTTCAGCAAATTTGATGGTATCTAAAATAAACTTATATGCTCTTAATTTCTATTTTGCTACCTTTGTATGCATATAACCCTCTTAACTTTTAGAAAATAAGCAAAAATATCTCTAAAAAAATATGTTGGGGCAATTTGTTCACAAGGGGTCTTTCATTTCAGTCAAAACACTGGATATATTGATTTTTGTAAATCTTAGTCATAGGTAAACATGTAACTAAGATTACAATAGTTGCATAATGAAAATATGGCGTTGGTGATAAGGAGAAACCTAAACAACGTAATTAAGCACAAATTAATAAAACAATGCAGCACCCAGCTGATTTGAGGATACATTGGACTTCCTTCAGCCAATATAAACCAATAAACACAAAGTCAAAAAGACGAAATGGGCGTGCCATTTATTGGTTTATCTTGCTCTGAAGAAGGGGATCCAACATATCCTTGAAACAGCCATATGTTGTATTGCTTTATTAATTTGTGCATAATTACATTGTTTTTCTTTATCCTTTGAATAAACCTTTCTTTTTAAGAATTTTCTTTTGTGCATAATACATAATTGTAGCCTTTCGAACATTATTATGCTCAGAATTTTTTTTTATATTCCATGATTGTGAAGTGAATACTTGTGATTAGACTTCTGTTTATAATTAAACATGTGTATTAGCAGGTAAAAGTAAAGCTATTGTTGCCGTAAAAATGAAAAGAATATCACAGAATGTGAAATGCTTTCACTAAAATGGGAAAGTTGAAATTCACGTTATCTTCTGTCATTTTTAAAACAATATTGTAATTGATCAAATATTAAAAGTTGTGGCAATTTTATATTTGAGAATTCACAAACTCTCACCAAACATTTGATAAGAATAAGGCAATATATTCTTATCAGAATTAGTTAATGTTTTTTAATATTTTTAGTGTTTAGTTTAGCAAACTCTTTTCTGTTAGCTATTTTACTAAAGCATATTTTTTAACAAATCCTGGTTACCAAATGAAAATATATTGAAAAGTACATATATACTTGTGAGACTTTGTCAAAAAACATTGTAGACATTGTCAAAATATGTAATTTCACAATTGATATGCACAAAAATGCACTTCAATATTTACCAGAGCATAGAAATATACACAAATTTAAGATTTCTAGCACTAAAATGGGAATTTTACTTTAAATTTTTCACTTTTATGTTTTATTTCTGTACATTTAGTATTTTTAATTTTCATCTTGCCAAAAAGTTTGATTTTATGAAATTTGTCATGTTAATAAACTTCTTTTTTATATTTTATATGTTGTTATGGAGTTGCTTTCCTATATAAGTTAAGATAAAATTTTATTAGTAAATAATGCTTATGCAATTTTATAGATACAGTTTTTCAATAAAATGAATTTATACTGTTTTTCAAATAGCATAAATATATTTTATTGATAAATATAGAAAGAAAATTATACTATTTTTTTGTAAATATATTTGTATTGTGAATAGGAGTATATAAAAAAACAAAAATATAAAGGTATGAATCAGTTTCATATAAAATTAGTCCTGAAAATTATTTTTGACAACTTATTAGTATATGTACCGTTTAATGCATTTTTGTGTTTGCTGTAATTTATGTATTAAATGTTTTGTGTATAAAATATTTTTACAAATGTTTTATTGGTATATTATTGTTTTTAGGGGGATACTTTATCTAAGCCTACAATTGAATTCCAAAATAACAATGGGGTAAGTTATTTTCTATTTCTATTGAATTTAATTGTCAAAGCAGCATTTCTTTAAACTGATTAATTGAAACATACTTTCTATTCATTGTTTTTATAATCTAAATTTGTTAACTTTTGAAAGTGCGTACATTTTCAGTTCTTTCAAAGTATGCTTATTTTCAAATTTTTTTATAATATATTTTCTGTTGATATAAATGGAATTAATTGTGTCAAGTGAACTAGAGTTCAATGTTTCATAGACATGCAAAATATTTTTTAACTAGATGTTTAAACCTTTGTTCAAGGGATATTTTAACTTTATCTAAGGAACACTTACATTTTGTAGTCATTTGGTTTTTAAAATTTGTTGTACAGTACTTAAATATATATATATATATTTTTTTATTTAAAGAAATGCAAATAAATACTTATGTAAATAATAATAATAATAATAATAATAAAAAAATCAAAGTACAGAAGTTTAAATTAATTTAATTCTATTTAATAAGTGTTTTGTATATATAAAGGCACAAATGAAATTTGATTTATTAAGTGAAAAATCCATTATGGATGTAAATAAATATAATTTTCAGTTTTGTATTAAAAATTATGAGCTTACCATTTATCAACACAATGTTGATGAAATATGACTCACTGAACATATATCGTACATTAAATATAAATCCGTGTAAATCAGATGAAGTGATTTATGTAAAAATTGATCATATAAGGACCATTTTAAAGTGTATTAAATGTGATAAATTTAATATTAAAAAAATATTTATAGTTTTTGCTTTATCATGGAACTCAGTTTGGGAAGTACTGCCTTTAAACCAGATTCTCAGCAAAACTGAAATGTATATTTTTATGTCATGAGATTTGCTATGGGCTTTTTTACTTTTTTGATTATATGGAGTTAGGAAAACTTCTATTCTTACTTATTAATTCACAGAAATAACTCCTGGTTATTACAGTGTACAGATGTGCAAATATCAGTAGTCTTTCTAATTTGCATCGTAACAATTAATGTCCTATATGTGCTGTCATAGAGAAGTGTGAAAAATATTTTTGACCTTTTAAAAAAATGTTCAAGAGAATAGTTTAACCTTCTAATTACAGCAGTACAACACTTGTACTACTGGAATGCTATCCTCAGCAAACGACTCTGGCACAATGTCTGTTACAAAGTCATTCCATATAGGGACACCCGATGAGTGTTGCACCATAGTCACTAGTAGCAGCTCTTGTATAAAAGCTGCAGAGCTGCAGCACCTCCTGTAATTTGTTTAAAAAAATATATCTTTATTTATTCATCTCATTTGTGCAATTTTCTCGCACAAAGTCAACATTTTATGCAGATCGAAATGTCCTTAAATAAATTTTTGCTGTGCAACGTAAATGAGGAGGTCAATTTTCTTATGTCTATAATAAAGTGTGTGAAAAAGGCATCCTTTGGGCTGCAACACTTGCAGATCCTTTTTTCCGCCTGCAGGCTTTGTGTGCATGCTCCGAGTGATGCTTAGTGGGTAAAGTGAGCCAGTTGTTTATTCCTTGCCATGCTACAATAATTGCAGACATAGTTATATAATTTTTTTTATTGCTGTGTTAAAAATTTAGTTTAATTTTAAACAGGGTTGGCTGGATTAAACTTTTTTTTTTATTATTATTATGATCATTTGACAACTTTTTTTTGTTAAAACTGTTATTATTTTAGTTTAAACCATGGTTTAGACCTTGGTTTATATTGTGTTAAAAATCTAGATTAATTTAAAACAGGGTTACTAGCTGATTTAAACCACATTGGTTTAGACCATGTTTTTTTTTTTTAATTCATTAACAGCACTACCACATTTAGAACTGATGATCTGCTACTGATAGTGACAGATTTTTTGAAAATTTTTATCATGGATACACATGGTAATATGACCCCCCAAATCTGAATTTGTAATGTATATATCCCAATAATGGCCCAGATACAGGCATTTGAAAAATGGTCATTTTTACTATATGGTCGCCATCTTGGATTTTGCACTAATGTTTAAAAATGTAATAGCTTGAGAACTAACTAATTGCTCAAATTAATTCTGGTACCAATTTGAAGTAATTTATATCAGGAATACAAGTGTCATATCTAAACAATACAAATGATATATTTTAATATTATTTCAAGAAAATGGCAAAAATCGCCTACGGATTGATAGCTAAATTTAATGAGCTATGAAAGAAATGGCTCATAATATTTCTACAAACACTAACTAATATGTGTGCTTTAAATATAGAAGAAATTAGGAAGGTAACTATCCGAATACCCATTGAAAATCAACGGTTTTGCAGTAAGCAACCCACGAATAATGTAAATTTTTGAATAATTCGCATTTCACATTTATTCGGCAAATTGAATATTTTGGAGTACAGAACCCTCTAAAGAAAAAAATATTGGGAAACTTAAGATGTGCATTTCTTCCTTTCGAACTATCTACCCATACGCCACATTAAAGTCTATCTCATCCCGAAGCATTGCTGTTTTATCATTTCTCCTTTCGAATGGTTTTCTGTGAAGCACACCCATAAAAGAATATATTTGAAAATCTCTGTCTCGGGTTTTTTTATCAGATGATTGGCCCATATACCAAATATTAAGTAAGTCTCTATCACATTCAAAAGGAAACGTGCCTCATTTATTCGTTAGATGAAATATGTTAATTAGGTACTTTGAAATAGTATTACATGTTGTCATCCGGAAAATCGCCAAATGTATAATTCAACGTTAAAAACACAGTACCATCGATCTTATAGTTCTTCCGAAAGATACAGTCCCTGTGGATACTGCCCTCACTGTGTTCTGGTCTAAATTGGATGGCACTTCCCGGCCATTTAAACATATACCTTACACCTATGGGTAGATTAGATGGTCTGAGTAAAAAAAATGAAGGCTCCCAGGCCCCTATGCAAAGTATTATTTTACCTTGCCTATCAGTGCCTCTGTACTAGGCTGTGGTTTGAGAGGTATGTAATACTGGTTTAAATAATGTTTCGGTAATAACTGAATTACAATTAAAATCAATTAATGATATTTACAATTTATTGAATTGAAACCCGGTTTTGTAATACAAACATTATATGCAGGAAAATAAAATACAAGGAAAACTCCATTTTAATTAGAATATAAAAATCAAGGAAAATATATAAGTTGAAAATAAATAGACCACTTATCAAGCTTTACTTTTTCATTTGATAAAAATTTAATCAAGAACAATTTCAAATATATATTCATATATTACATTTAAGATTGATTTGGTTTCCATAAGAATTTTTTACCTTAACCTTAATACATAGATGTGTAAATTTCTTTATTATAAACAACTATGCTACTTCTAATTTATACAAAAAAATTGAAGCAAATAATAAATAAATATCAAAAAATGTAAGGTGAAATTGAATAAATTAAAACATCAGGATATTTGAAGTCAAATTTTCTATTAACTATTAAGAAAACAGCCACTTCCTTATAGCTTAGACATGTCTATCAAAGACTTGCTGTAGCTCGAGTATAAATTGTATGCATATTTTCTTAAAGTTCCATTTCCAATGGAATATTGTCCGATGTCGGTAGACAGAGAGAGATTCGTCACTCCTGAAAATCCCGCTTGATGCTTAGCTTTACTAGATAAAGTAAACATACTTTGTTTATTTACAAATTATTTGGATAGATATTATCTCCCTTGTTAGCCATAAAACCAAAATAAATAAAATATTTCTACAAAATTAACTCTTTATAAAAACTAAAGTTGACTGTCAACCTGAAGGTGGTTTTTGCAATTTTCATGTAATGACAATATTAAAATATACTTATTATTATTATTATTTTGATTTGGTACTTATATTCCTGATATAAATAGCTTCAAATTGGTACACAGAATTATTTAATTTGAGTCATTAGTTAGTTCTCAAGCTATTTCATTTATAAACATAAAAAAATATAAGTACAATATCTGAGATGGCTGCGACTGCCAATGTCCATTTTTTAAATGCCTGTATTTTGGTCATAAGGATATATATATTGCAAATTCAGATTTAGGGGTTTTATTACCATGTGCATCCATGGTAAAAATTAAAAAAAAAAACATCTGTGACTATGGTGCAAACAAGTTTTTCTTAAAATAGATGTTTTCACATGGAATGATTTTCCACTCCTCTTTTTTTGGATAAGGAGATGGTCACCTATTGCCCCCACAGTGAAATGCTTTGGGCACTTCTTTTGTAAGAATTTTAATCCGTATTCTGGATGGTTATTGGAAGGAAGAACAGGTTACATACAAAAGACAAGGTATTTTCTGGGAGAAGTGGAATTTTCAGTTATTCTGTCGAAGTTCAAATAGGGGCTCTTTGAGATAGATATTATTTTAAAGGTTAAGTAGATATACCAGTATTTCGTGCTATGTTGTGTGTTATGGATCATTATTTTCACAATTGTGAATTTAATAATTTTACTTAGGTGTGTTCTTACCATATATATATATATATATAAAAAAAAAACACTTATTATGATCTATTTGTTTATCTCTTCACACATAAGGCCTATCCTATACAGGTGCTAAAAATGCTACATTAGTATAGCTAATGCCTGCTTGTTAATTTAATCATCTGTGCTACATGTAAAAAGTACAGTATTTTGGAGGCTTTAAAAGCGCTAATCAAGTTATACATGGTATTTTTAGGCCAGATTTGCTCATTAGCACTCATCAGTAAAAACACTCTGTATAGTTTGATCACTGTTACCAGTGTCAACAATGCTAACACTTCCATTTGCATTGAAAGTGCCAAACACCTACTTAACGTTGAATCTATGCATCTAAAGCATTATTATAGATTGAACAATGTACTGTATATTGACTTGTTCATCTGACATTAACACGTCATCAAAACAGCTGCTTTTTCAGCACCTGTATGGAATAGGCCTAACATAAGACAAACTACCAGGTTAATTTTTATAAAAAAAAATTATTTATAATATCTAGCAGAGTGGGCCAAAATGTGTAACTGCATGTCTGGTATGCACCTAAATACTTGTTAACTCCTTAAAGTTTTATCAGTGTTTAAAAATACGTATATTTTTAGCAGTTTTATGTTTTTTTTTATTTTTCATTGCTGTACTGCAGTACATATCTTTATTTTTCATTTTTAATCGTTCCGTATCCTATTCTGTTATTAAAAGTTTGCTTCGTTAAAATTTGCATTGGTATATTAATAAACCTCTTAAGTTTCAATTTGTTGTTATGCAGTTTCTATCCTTTAGAATGCTTATCTGTGATAAAAAGTTAGAATCAAATTTTATATTTTATGATCTTTTGTTATGGGAGAAAAGGCCATCTTTATTCGAGTCAAATAATTTTTAATAAATCCGTGTTGCCACATTCATGTTTTGATATTTGAAATATAATATGTAGTTAATTAAAATGACTTAAATAATTAACAGATCACACACACACACACATAATATATCATGTGGTCAAGATTATTTACTATCGTTGATGAGTGACAAATACTTCGTTCTGAAGCTATGTTCAGCAATGCTCATTATTGAAGGCCATCTATGTATTTCAAACTTAATATGGCTATATTTTATAAACACACTGTTTTAAAAACTATTTTCCTGCACTTGTTAACTTATTTTGCTAATGCATTGACATGAAAAATTTGGTAGAAAAATTGCTTGTGAAGTTAACATTATTAGTTTTTTGTGAATCATAGATAGAAATAATGAAAATAAAGTTTTAGTCCTTTTGAATTGAAGGAATGCAGTGTGTAACAAACAGTTGTTTTATATTTATTTTATCAGATTTTTTTTTTTTTTTATATCTGGTTATAACTAGTTATGTTCTAAGAGGTCATATAGCCAGTCTATTCCCTCTTAATTGTAAATGCTGCGTTCAATACTATAAAATCTGTAAAACAGAATATGGTCATAAAAGAAATCTTTAAAATACAATTTTTTTTTTTTAATGAAAATCTGTACATTTTATATTTAGCATGTTTTCTGAATTCTATTCCCATGTCAAACCCAAATTGGAATAACATTTAGAATTTATATAATATAATCCTATTATAAAAAAAATTCTACAAAATTTAAGCAGTAAGGAAAATTTGATAAATTCTCAGCTATTACTAACATAATAGGTATAAATAAAAGTGCTAAACGCTGAATAAAAAGCCAAAATTTGCAGTAGGCTTTGAATCTAATGTGTGTCTACCTAAAATATGCATTCAAGCAGCTACTGATGCTTTGTATTTAGAATTTCATGAACTCATAAATAATAATTAAAAGCTAAAAACATAGTTTTTTAAAGTACACCCTTTTATTATTTGTATGTAACATGATGAATGAAAGCAATTGGATTTTCTTGTTGTCAAGTTTTTCCCACCAAAACAAGTACATTCCTGTGGTGGATACAAGATGGGATAGCCCGATAAGGTTAAAAATTCAAATAATTAAAACATACAACAAAATACATTATGATACTAAATTTAAACTTTCTAGCTGCTTTGTGTTTTAAGTTATTCCCTAAAAATGAACAAATTCCTATGGCGGACCCAGAGCATGGCTAACTCATTAAGGTTCAAATCCAGAGTTAAAAATATACTGCAAAAGACAATGACATGTTAAATTTGGAATTTCTAGCTGTCCTGTTTTAAGTTATTCCCAAAAAATGAGTGCCTTCCTATGGCAAACCAAAAGCTCAAAATATATCATAATAGACAATGACATACTAAATTTGGGCTTTCAAACTGCACTGATTCTTGAGTTATTCTAAAAGAATGAGTACATTCCTATATCTGACCCACGTCAGGTTAACCTAATAAAGTTGAAAAACAAAGGAATTAAAATGCATCACATGACAATGATATACCAAATTTTATGTTACTATGATTAATGGAACTTGATTACTTGGGCTTTAAATATTTGACAAACAAACACCAGATCAAGTTGAATAAAAGGTTGTAAAAAGGATTCAAACACTAACAGATATAAACAGTTTGAGCATGCCCGAATAGAAATCATATATTTTTCAATGTTTTAGTCTAGGTATTATCTTAAAATCACAAATTGAGATATTCAAATTCAGTTTATGTGGTATATTTCAATTGACAACTTTAAGAGGTCTTTTCAAGAAACTCACACTAAGGTCTTCTCCTGGCCGTCCAAATAGTTGCTCAAGTCCTCAGGATGAGTGGGACGGTCTGGGTCTTCAACACTAAGGTCTTTAGCAATCTCCTTCAAGTTTTTGAACATTTTTAACACTTTACAACATATTGAAAAGTCTTTGACTTTGTTCGTTCTGTATGTCTGTCCGTTCGCACGATAACTGCCATAAAAATGACTTTATAAAATGAAATTTTAGTATGTTGTTGAGACGGTCTGTGTGTTTACGTATGGGAATGTAAATGAATAATATCACCCAATTAGTATTGGATTTGAACCTAGGTTGAAAAAATGAAATACATTGAACCCTATGGGACCTAATTTTTTAAACATTTTTTAAGCGAATTTAAAATTAACAAATTGCTTCAAAAATTTTAGGAAATATTAAAATTATCCCATAAAATATATAAAAAAAATTTCAGCAAAATCTGTTTGGTAGTTTTTTAAATAAAAATTAAAATAATAATTGTACCCATATTATATGAATAGATCACGTAACCCACTTCAAAATAAAATATGGCATTCATCTTTTTTCACAGTGTCAAAATCATGATTTTTAAAGTTCTTTTTAATTTATATTTAGTGTTGCATCCGTCCTAAAACTGCTTTATTTTTGCGTAATTTCTGTGCATCTATATTCTGCACCAATGCAATTATAATAATATATTTGAGTTTAAATGATCATCAAACTTTGATTATTTCTACAACAAAGTCTAATTTTAACGTATGCAGAATGTAAACACATCAAGCTGTAAGATGAGTTGCATAAGAATTGCTGAATTTTTTTTAATGTAAAATTATTTAGCTTTGGAGTGTGGAATATAGCTGCTACAAATAAAACATTCATTGATTTTACATAGAGAAGCAGACCATTTTATAGTATTGCCTTTTTCGATGAAGTTTATGGAGCAAGAACGTACTTTTACCTCCATGGTTTTAAGTTTTTAAGTAAAATAAGTTATTGTAGTATTGTGATAATTTTGAAAATATCATCGCTGAATGAAAGAAATGGAATAAAAATTTATGAATGAAATATTCACTACGATGATATCATTTGAATAAAGTTCACATTTTTTTTTACGATGAAGTTTTAAGTTTTCAAATATAATAAATTATTGTAGTATTGTGATAATTTTAAAAATATCACCGCTGAACACACATTTTAGAGATGTTTAAATAAAATTGCATTGCAGTTGGAAAGTGTTTCATAATCAATGCTTTATTCATGATTGATCTTTCTTGTTTTTTAAAGAGCTTGAAAGGTAGTTTGTTTAAAATAAAAAAAAATTAGCCATTTTTAATATGAAATTTTTTTAAAATGTGAATGACATATTAGATACTGTTCTCGAGATTTTGGAAGTGTGTTATGATTTAAAACTTAACATAATAAAATTTAATTCATTATAATCATATAGTGAGTGCTTTTAATGAGAAATGAATCAGCATCAATTTTTAGGAGTTATTACAAATTTTTCTTGAACTAATAGTTAAATATTTTAGATTTTAGTTTGTACACAGAGCATGGAAAATAATCTATCAGGAATAATCATGGAAAATAATCTATTTTGATGAAATTTGGTTATGCTGAATGATTTTAATTGATAACTATTTCATAAATCTTCATGTATAAAAAACTAATTTTTATTATTTTCTCACAACATTGAAATTTGTTAGTTTGAAAGGAAGTCATATATTGGGCATATCAGATTTTTTTTTATCAAGCGATTATGTCAAATTTGTTCTGAATATTAACAATTTTACACAAGAAACTTTTTTTTTTTATATTTAATTGAACTTCTTATTTATTAGAGCAGTTGAGTTTTAATAATAAAAAAGGTTTTCAATTATTAAATAGTTGAACAATTTGCACATAAAAATAAATTTCAATATAGGGTTAGCAGACATTCTCATCTTTAAAGAGTATGACACTTTTGTACTCTTTACTTTTTTATATTTGTACTTTTTGTTGATAATGCCACTTGGCTGTTATCGCCATGGATTCAGAAAAGAAACTGGATGGATAATGTGTTATACTAAGTGCTACTTAAAATCATAGCCATAGAAGCAGACGAAAAATCATAAATGGATATATTGAATGATTTGTGTCATAGCATACCATTGTTATTTTGAATTTAAATGCAACCATTGTCTGAATTTTTTTAAGATTTGTAACCTTTTTTTTCACAATACCAGCTCAAAATGCCAGCACTGAAAGGAGTATTCAGCCTATTGAATAATCAGTGGACAGCTGAAAAAAATCTTCCTTTATCTGAATTTGTAAATGCTTCTTAATAGTGCATTTTTTAGTTTTAAAGACATTTTATGACGATTTAAATAGGAAATAATCTCCTTGCTTAGTAAATCACATTAAGAAGCAGTGAAAAGTACAATTAAGAATATTAAATTTATAGAAATCTATCTTCTATAATTAAATGTTACATCTCATTTTTATTAACACTTTACAACATAGTTGAAAAGTGTTTGAGTTTGTTCAATCTGTCTGTCTGTCTGTCAGCATGATAACTGCCGTAAAAATGACTTTATCAAATTTAAATTTTAGTATGTTATTCAGACAGTCTGTGGGACCTATGGGAATATAAATTAATAATATCACCCAATTAGTTTTGGATTGAACCCTGATTGAAAAAATGAAATATATTGAACCTTATGGGACCTAATTTTTCAAACATTTTTTAAGTGAATTTAAAATTCACAAATTCCTTCGAAAGTTCTATGAAATTTTCAAATTATCCCATAAAATATATAAAAAAAATTCAGCAAAATATATTCAGTAGTTTTTTAAATAAAAATTAAAATAATTACACACTTTATATGGACCGGCCATCCATTTTGTTGCTCTAAGTCTTTGGATGAGTCGAATGGTCTGGGCTTTCGACACTTTATATGGAGAGATCATGTGACCCACTTCAAAATAAAATATGGCATCCATCTTGTATCAAAATCATGATTTTTAAAATTCTTTTTAATTCATATTTAGTGTTGTATCTGTCCTAAAACTGCTTTATTTTTGCTTAAATTCTGTGCATCAATGTTCTGAAACAACGCAATTACGATATATTTAGTTACAATTAGTTTAAATGATCATCTAACTTTGATTATTTCTACAACGAAGCCTAATTTTCACTTATGGAAAATGTAAACACCAAAATATGTAAAATGAGTTGTATAAAAATTGTTGCATTTCTTTAACGCAAAATTATTTAGCTCATGGAGTCTGCAATATAACTGATATGAATGAAACATTCATTGATTTTACACAAAGAAGACGATTTTTTCTATGAAGTTTTAAGCATAGAGTTAAATTACTTGTACCTCCATAGTTTTAAGTTTTTAAATAAAATAAACTATTATAGTATTGTGATGAATGAAAGGAATTTAAAAGATTTATGAATGAAATGCTGCTTTTGTATAGAGGCGATTTATCTTTCGATGACATCATTTGAATAAAGTTAATTTGTTTTCGATGATGTTTTCAAATATAATAAATTATTGTAGTATCATGATAATTTTAAAAATATTACCGAGGAATGTATCGCATTTTAGAGATGCTTAAACCAGGCAATGTATATTTCAATGCCGTCATTTGAATGAAGTTCATTTTTTTCGATGAAGTTTTAAGTTTTCAAATATAATAAATTAATGTAGTATTGTGATAATTTTTAAAATATTACCGAGGAATGTACCACATTTTAGAGATGTTTTTATAAAATTGCATTGAAGTTGGAAAGTGTTTCATAATCAATGCTTTATGCATGATTGATCTTTCTTATTAATTTAAACATTGTATAAGTACCTAAAACAAATTGTAATAGACCTTACTCGACACCATTTGGCAACCTTATGCGAACATTTACTTTCAACTGCAGTAAATTTTGCTTCAGATATTATAATAAATAATTAAGTTTTACTATTACAGCTTCTAAATACAACTAAAGTATCTTTTGAAAGGAAACTAAAAAATAATTTATGTTTTGTATTCCGTTGTACTACCTACTTGAATAGCTAGTATCTACAAAATAAAGTAATTTGAAAACTAAACTAATTGCTCATGGTCGCTTGTATGTCTACATTATATAGTTAATCTTCGGTATGAGATGACTCTTCTCAATTTTAGAAAGCCCGAGCCTGGTACATTAGAGTACGAATCGGAACTGTTCTATATAAAAGAGCTCGAAATATGTTTTGATTTTTCTACATAATTGCTTGCTACTAATTTTCAAAAATTTCCATTTGAAAACCGACAATTAAATTGATATATCGAAAAAAAATGTTGTAAGTATTACTGTGAGTGCGAAAACATAAGAATAACTTAAATTAGAAATCCAATCAATAAATGATTCTGTTTTTGATTTATACTATTATTTTTATTATTACTTTACAACATAGTTGAAAAGTGTTTATGACTTTGTTCATTCTGTCTGTCTGTCTGACCATTAGCACGATAAATGCTGTATAAAGGACTTTATCAAAATGAAATTTTAGTATGTTGTTCAGACGGGCTCTGGAACCTATGGGAATATAAATTAATAATGTCAATTAGTTTAATAATGCCAATTAGTTTTGGATTGAACCCGGGTTCAAAAAATGAAATACATTGAATCCTATAGGACCTAATTTTTCAAACATTTTTTAAGCTGATTTAAAATGCGCAAATTGCTTTGAAAGTTTTATGCAATATTCAAATTATCCCATAAAATATATAAAAAAATTTCAGCAAAATATAGTCGGATTTTTAAATAAAAATTAAAATAGCAATGACACCCTTTATACGAAGAGATCACGTGACCAACTTCAGAATAAAATATGTCATCCATCTTGTGTCAAAATCGGGATTTTTAAAGTTCTTTTTAATTCATATTTAGTGTTGTATCCATCCTAAAATCGCTTTATTTTTGCTTAAATTCTGTGCATCTACATACTGAAGCAATGCAATTACAATATAGTTGAGTTTAAATAATCATCCAACTTTGATTATTTCTATAACGGAGCCTAATTTTCACTTATGGAAAATGTAAATGCCAAAAGATGTAGAATTAGTTGTATAAGAATTGCTGCAATTCTTTAACGCAAAATTTTTTAGCTCATGGAGTCTGCAATATAGTGGATATGAATGAAACATTCATTGACACAGAGATGCAAACGATTTTTTTTTTATGACATTTTAAGAGGCAGATTTTATAAGAGTAAGGCAGGTCATTATACACACCATTTTTGATTTTGCTGAAATTTTTATGGTGGTTTCTTCTAATGATTTTAAAAGACACATAATTTTTTTTTCCCCCCAAAATTTTTTTTGTGACCCACAAAAATTCCTAAAGCGGGTCAGGACCCAGTATTTTTCTCAAATTGACATCTCTCTCTATTCTATTATCTCTGCGCATTGATCATCAACCAAAGTAATTCTTGTGATTATAACATGACCTTTAGTAGCTAAATTGAATTATTTTGTAAATTTCATGGCTGACCTTCAGTGCAGCCTGGCAGGGTTCGCCAAACTTTGTCATGAAAAGTGAAAAAGCACACCACCACCATTTTTGAGACCTCATAGGCCCATGCACTGAGGGTTAGCCGTAGTTTTCGTGTTTAATTTGTGTAGTACTACCCAGTATTAACTTAATTAGCTCATTTATTGCATGGCTCACCGTCAGTGCTGCCGAAAAATAGCTACTTTTGTATCTAACGAAACGAAAAAGGGTCCTTTTGGTGGTCCTGTCTCAGTGCACTGAGGGTCAATGTGAAACTTGATAATTGTATTTCATAGTATGAGACCTGTCTTTTAACAGACAATTGACAGAACTTTGGCTAATAGCCATGCGAGCACACAGGGCTTACTTCAAGACATTGTAGAAATGGAATATATGGGAACAAAGCATACAATTAGCTGTACAGTAAGCCTATAAGCTATTCACTATATGTTATATGTTTTTTTATTATATATGTGACTAGTCAGTAGACAGCCATATCGTGTTTTTACAATGTCATCTAATTTTACTTGTAGCATAAGTAATACACAAATAACATTGTAATTGTTAGCAATCATAGTACCGGTAGCCTAGTTCCAAGAAAATAATTTTCAATGCAATGATGTACACCCTAAAATTGAAAAAAAACTAAAAAGCAATGTTTATCATTTTGGTAAAACATTTTTATTGAAATATTTTAAAATATTTAAAACACCTTTAAAAAAAAGGTGTTTCAAATATTTTACGTTTTTACCGTAATGATAAATGTTGTTTTTTACTCTTTTTCAACTATAATGTATGGTGTAAAACATAATATACCTATTTATAACAGCCTATTACTATTTTCTGATATTATTTTGATCACAGCAGCACTGTTACTTTTCAGGATCTGGCAACACGTTTCATGATAGACAACCTGGTAACAAGGCAATTCAAAATGGCTGAATTGTGGTTCAAGTAGAAACTTGTCAGAAACTGCTATAATTTTTTTAACAAGAAGTATGGATGAACAATGTGTCTTCCATAAGAAAGGTGATTGTGGAGACCATAAAGCGTCAAGAAAGAGTTGTTCATATCAACTTAGTGGTCTTGAACTATCTGTAAATAAACAATTGGAAAAAATTGGATTTTACCCCAAAACAAAATGTTTCTGAAGTTCAACTTATCAGTAATAAAAGTCAACAAGACATTTCTACTGTTGAAGGTGTGATATGCTCATTCCACAGATTCAAGTACGGTACATTTTGGCAGCCATCAAGAAGGTGTGCACACTCTCATCATACAGTGCATCCTGCTAAGAAAAAAGAAACTGTTCGCATGGCATCATGGAAGGTATATTTACATTGGAATTTGAGAGGACTGATGTCAGAAGCTGCAGTTTCAGTAAAGGTGTGCATTTGTTGTTTACGTTGATCTCTCTCTGCCTCATTCATATATAAAGTACCAGCTGGAGGCTGATAATTTGGGTCAGCTGTTTCTTCTGAATGGTTCTCATCCTCGATTTCTGCTGCACAGTTCTCATCATCAATTATTCTGTGCTTGCTACATAACATACCACCCATTGGAAAAGACGGAAATCTCAAATTCCAATGTAAATATACCTTCCATGATGCCATGCGAACAGTTTCTTTTTTCTTAGCAGGATGCACTGTATGATCAGGGTGTGCACACCTGCTTGATGACTGCGAAAATGCACCATACTTGAATCTGTGGAATGAACATATCACACCTTCAACATTAGAAATATCTTGTTGACTTCTATTACTGATAAGTTGATCCTCAGAAACATTTTGTTTTGGGTAAAATCCAATTTTTTCCAATTGTTTATTTACAGATAGGGCAAGACCACTAAATTGATATGAACAACTCTTTCTTGACACTTTATGGTCTCCACAATCACCTTTCTTATGGAAGACACATTGTTCATCCATACTTCTTGTTAAAAAAATTATATCAGTTTCTCACAATTTTCCACTAGAACCACAATTCAGCCATTTTGAATTGCCTTGTTGCCTATCATGAAAAGCGTTGCCAGATCCTGAAAAGTAACAGTGCTGTGATCAAAATAATATCAGAAAATAGTAATAGGCTGTTATAAATAGGTATTAGGTTTTACACCATATATTATAGTTTAAAAAAGAGTAAAAAACAACGTTTATCATTACGGTAAAAACATAAAATATTTGTAACACCTTTTTTTTTAAGGTGTTTTAAATATTTTAAAATATTTCAATAAAAATGTTTTACCGAAATGAGAAACATTGTTTTTTACTCTTTTTTAAATTTTAGGGTGTACATCATTGCATTGAAAATTATTTTCTCGGAACTAGGCTACCAGTACTGTGATTACTAACAATTTCAATGCTATTTTTGTATTACTTATGCTATAAGTAAAATTAGATGACATTGTAAAAAGAAGATATGGTTGCCTACTGACTAGTCACATATATAATAAAAAGCATATGACCTATAGTGAATAGGTTATAGGCTTACTGTACAGCTAATTGTATGCTTTGTTCCCATATATTCCATTTCCACAATGTCTTGAAGTAAGCCCTGTGTGCTCGCATGGCTATTAGCCAAAGTTCTGTCAATTGTCTGTTGAAAGACAGGTCTCATACTATGAAATACATTTATCAAGTTCCACATTGACCCTCAGTGCACTGAGATACAGGACCACCAAAAGGACCCTTTTTCGTTTTGTTAGATACAAAAGTAGCTATTTTTCGGCAGCACTGAGGGTGAGCCATGCAACAAATGAGCTAATTAAGTTAATACTGGGTAGTACTACACAAATTAAACCCGAAAACTATGGCTGACTGTCAGTGCATGGGCCCATGAGTTCTGGTGCTTTTTCCTTTAGTTTGGTCAACCTTGCCAGGCTGCATTGAAGGTCAGCCATGAAATTTACAAAATAATTCAATTTAGCTACTAAAGGTCATGTTGTAACAAGAATTACTTTGGTTGATGCTCAATGCACAGAGATAATAGAATAGAGAGAGATGACGATTTGGGAAAAATACTAGTTCGTGACCCACTTTAGGAATTTTTGTGGGTCACAAAAATTTTTTTTGGAGGAAAAAAAAAAAATTACGTGTCTTTTAAAATCATTAGAAGAAACCACCATAAAAATTTCAGCAAAATCAAAAATGGTGTGTATAATGACACCCCTATTTCTGCTTCATTCTTATAAAATCTGCCTGTTAAGCATAATGTTAAATTGCTTGTACCTCCATGGTTTTAAGTTTTTAAATAAAATAAATTATTATAGTATTGTGATGAATGAAATGAATGGAAAAATTTTAAGAATGAAATGCTGCTTGTATATAGAGAGCCAGGCGTGTTATATTTCGATGACGTCATTTGAATAAATTTCATTTGTTTTCGATGAAGTTTTCAAATATAATAAACTATTGTATTATTATGATAATTTTAAAAATATTAAGTAAATAAGTTTAAAAATATTACCGAGGAATGTATCGCATTTTAGCGATGTTTAAACCAGGCTATTTATATTTCAATGCCGTCATTTGAAGTTAATTTTTTTCGATGAAGTTTTAAGTTTTCAAATATAATAAATTAATGTAGTATTGTGATAATTTAAAAAATATTACCGAGGAAGGTATCGCATTTTAGAGATGTTTAAATAAAATTGCATTTCAGTTGGAAAGTGTTTCATAATCAATGCTTTATGCATGATTGATATATTGTTATTTCATAAAATTTTCTTGAAACAATTGATGAAAATTTAATGACATTAACTGATGACATCAATACTGTTGCTTGTAGTAGTAAAACTAATATTGTTTATTTTATCCTATCCACTCAATATTTTAGCAGATTATAGCGGAAATAAAACTGAAATAGTTATCTTTATAAAAGATTTTTATTTTTTACACCATTGTTAATCCCTGATGATTAGATACATAAGTCATTTATCAATCCTTCTATAAACTTTTCTTGATTAAATATTTGCGAAAAAATATAAACAAACTACGCTTAAAAAAAAATAGTTTGGAGCTCAGGTCTCTTAATTCCCTCGCCCTTTACCATTTTACATTTGAAACAAATTGCTCTTAATGTTTTTCCGGTAATTTTACGTTCCGTGTTGAGTATTGTGTCCTTGAATTTATGGTACAGATGTTGACTTAATCTCACGCTTATCAATTACTGACTGCGAATTCTTATAACTGTCCCAATGCAGAATCGAAAGCAATTCACTTCACGCTTCTTCATTGGTTTCTTTAAATTGTTCAAATTATTAAATAATTGCGTCAATACGTTGCAATACTGTTCCTGTGTTTTCACTTTCACAGTGCATAGTATATCTAGAGAAAGGAAAAGTATTCTGATGGAGATTTTTATATATTCACACTCTTTGAGCACCCCAGAATCATAGGCATAGCCAAGACCTGTGAAGAAGGAGGGGGGGGGGGGGATATGACCGAATGCGAGGCTTTTACTCTGCAAGGTTTCAGTTTTCAAAATCTTATGGATAAGTAATGTTTTCTGCTAATGAGGGGCGTATGACCCCCCCCCCCCCCCCTCTACTTATGCCTGTAATATTGATAAATGTGTTTGTCTTGCTTATAATGTGGGCTGCAGATTGATTATCTGTCGGAACAAATTGAGCTCTAAAAATAAAATACGACTATTTCAATCAAAATAAGGTTATTGCTTTTCAGGCAGATCGAACCCAGCAATGTTTTCATTTCTTTCGAAAATCGATAATCATATAAAAATAATTATTACAAAATGTTAGCTGTTTTCTAAGTATTTTTCATTTAGAAATAAATGTCATTTATAGAACGCTAAAGCGTCGTTACTGAGATATTGTATGTGTTTGATCTAAAATGAAAAGAATCATAAAATAAATGGGTATCCTATTATCAAATGAGGGAATGCTTTGCAAGTAATTGTGACCAAAAATTCAGGGACACCATTTTTTAGAAGTTACTATGAGCTGTTCTCAAGATGCTAGAATTTTTACTTTTCCACAAGGAATACGATATCTGTATGTGAAAGTGAAAATAATTCGAAAATAGCGGATATTGTTATAAATGTTTCAGTAAGATAACCTTTATATAACACTACAATTTTATACAGAGATTTATATATCAAAAGGAAAAAATATTTCAACCTTTTCATAGTAGTTATATTTAAAATTATCTGGAAGGTAACGATTGACTAAGTAAGTTAGCATTTCAAATTCGTTAAATTAAAAATTTAAATAAATTTATAAAAAGAAGAGATAGGGTTTGTTACCATATTTAATGATATAATATTCTAAATTAAATATTCATAATGCACATAAGTTGGCATAAATTTGATTAATTCGAACACTTGACACAGCGGTGATGAAAACAAAAACATTATGTCAAAAGAGCAACTATTGAATAATTATCTCGTGTTTCTTGAATTCGCTGAAACTGTTTGTTAACCCATTTTCTTTATCCAAAATTAAAGTCAAGGTTATGGATGCAGGGATAGAATTTTATGTACATTACGTAACTTTTCTACAAAATGCGTTTGATTTTGTTGGGAAACAACATGAAGACGGTGCATGTTTTAACATGAGGCAATGCGCTTTTAAATATTTACGTTTAAAATAACAATTTTCTTTTTTATATTGAAGAAAAGTTTTTATAATAAACGTAAATATTCTGTGTACATTCATCCGGCAAAGTTTTAAATTGTTACTCCATTACCGTTGGGAGGATCGCATGAAAGGTCTGTACAGGCGAGATTTCTCTGCTCGACAGTACTATAGTGAGTGGTCTGCACGGCGCAAAATTTTAGATTGAGCTGGCCCAATCCCTCAGTGGCAGCCGAACCCGGACCGAGCCCGATTCAAACAAAAAATCTTTAGGTTTTGGCTTTGCCCGAACTGTTGCTTTTTAAAAAATATAGTTATAAATGTATTTTTAACTCCAGTGCTCCAGTAAAGTATTATATAAAAATACATTTCTGAAGTTTTTCTCACCCTATTTTTGGAATTACAATAATTTTTCCCAGTTTCTGTCATTATTCATTTATAATATGTCTAAACGTGAATATCGTCATAGCTTAAATTATGGTTTTAGAGTTTAGTAGCCTCTGGTTAGTAAACTCCTTTTTTTTACTAGTCACTTCTGGCTAATTACTAGCCAATGGCTTAAGCACAAGTTACTATAAATGCAGCTTTACAATTTATAAAGTTATACTCACTAATGCAATAATTAGTAAAATATTTAATATATAAATAATTTTAAATTTAAGTTATATTTTATAAGCGTTTATATATAAAAATAGATTTGAACAATATTTTGTTCTATTTTCCACCCATTTGGTCAGTTTCTACAAATTTATTGACTGCTCTTTGACTTCACTAGGATTAATGGCAGAAAGTTACTAGCCACTGTAACTACTAGAACAGAGAAGTTTACTGGCTAAATTTCAAAGTTATTAGTTAGTTGGATAGTGACTACTACATGATTTAAAACATCGATATTGGTCGACCATGTCTGGAATTTTATGAGCGAAATCAGGTCCAAGAGCTAGACTCAAACCCATGAAGACTTAAGAAAAACTTCAGCAACGTTTTTATGTACGAATAGAATAACAATGCACCATACAGCTATGAGCTGTTTCTAGGATACGCTGGATCCCCTTCATCAGTGCTAAGCAGCCAACAAACTCGGTGTCAAAAAGACGAAATAGGTGACGAATGTGATTGTGAACCTTTAGCACAACCAGAATGCGGTACGAGTTTTAGCCTGGAAAAAAAAATATATCCGATGTTTTAAAAATAAAGAAAATACTGAGCCAGCCCTCTAGTTAGGTGCTCAAAATTTACTTAATGTTTGCTTTTAAAACCCTTCTCAGTTCTATAGCTAAAATTTGCAAAAATATTTTATATATTGTGTTAAAATTTATTTGTAGATTGTGTTGAAATGGGTTTTGTCTGACAGACCTTTGTCACACAAACTTCCTTTTTATATAACAAATTTCTGAATTTACTCATGGAACCAATTGATGTACATAGAAAGAGATGTATTGTGTTTTATTTTTTCAAGTTTCTTTCCATATCGTGTGATTGCATTACCTATTTCTCGGCGCATTCGAGGGCTGACATATAGGTAGTTTATTGATTCTTCTATCGTTTATTCAGCTGTTGTGATTCTGTCAACAAATCAAACGGGAATTCCGCATTTGCTATTTTTCGCTTTTTTTACACATAGAAGAAAGCGGTACGTGTTCACCTCCCTCACTTTAAAAATATTTAAGAGTCGAGACGAGAATTCTTTACGGGTCGAAATTATAAACTTTTGCCTGACTCGAGATCAAAGCAGGGCCACCGACAGGGGGGGGGGGGGGGGGCTGTGCATTGCATGGGGCCCTTGCTGCATAAATAGTTAATGAAAAAAGTCATTATTATACAATAGGGAAATCCGACAACTTTTGTCGGTGGCACTGGGCCGAAGATATTTAAAGATAAGTCTTAATGCAGGAGACTAACATTTTTTTTAGTGTACCCATTCCGCCATTTTTTTGTCGGTATAACCAAGTTTTATACGAGCAGCCTGAGATTCGCTAATTTTTCTTTAAATTTCGCACTCTTGCAAAATCTGTTTTTCGCAATAAAATTATATATTATTTGAGAAATGATCAGTAAATTCGGCTCAGGGGGATATGACGATCTTAACCCTAAAGGGTTAGGTAGGTAATGCGAAAAAACACAGTGAGTAGCAATCTATATTTGTTAATCTGTCTCCCAAACAACCTAGAAGCCTATTTACATATTCGGTTAAGGTTATTTGTTTGGTACCACATTTTAGGCGCCTCTCTAGTTTTTACTTATATTCCTTTCCTTAGCATAATGTTTCCTATTTCCTTTTGCTCAGAATGAAATACCTGTAGTTAGTGTAAGTCATGCCCAGAGCTATAAAATGTAACACATATTTATGCAGATATTTTGTAGATACTTTTCACACATAATACATATTTTTCCCTTTCTTTGCTGAATATGCAATAAAACATGCAATAAAACATGCTTATTTTGTCATATTTAGAACCAATAATTCATAAATAATTGCGTATTTAAGCAGTTTTTCTAATTTTATGGCCATTATATACTCCAAAAGTTAGCAAATTTGTTTCAACAGCATTTATGTGTTGTTATTGAGACCCAGACCGTTCGACCTACCAGAAAGGTGTAAGGTAACTGTTTGGACGGCCGGGAAATACCACCCAATTTAGACCGGAACCCAGTGGGGGAGGCATCCACAGGGACCGTACCCTCCTTCCCCTATCACCAACCTCTCGGAAGGACTTACGGACCCACATGTTTAACGTGATCGTACTCCGCGTGAACACGGCGGCAGTTTTGGCAGCGGCTGGAATCGAACCCGGGCCTACCGAGTGCAACTCCAGCGCGCTAACCAATGGGTCAATGGGCTACCGTGTTGATACTTTTTATTTTGTTTCAACTCTGCTTCGTGGATTTGCATAGATACCTTTTGTTTTAGTGATTGTATATATAGATATACTTTTTCATTTTACACAAGCCTGTGCCTCTCAAGGACAGCGAAACTAACACTCTTTTAAAAATAAAGTTGCCATTTTTTAATAAGTATTATCTTGTTTAATAATGTATGGTACTTAGCGTCGAAAATAGTTTCTTAGTCGAAAATTATCTTTGATTCTGTTCCCTGGTAAATACTATAAGTGTGCAAAGTTTTATCCTTGTAGATTCTGGAGGGTATAGTAAGATTTTTGGAACCCCCATATTATCTGCCTCTTGGGAGAAATAAAAAAGGGTTCTGTCCCGTTGGGGGTTCTGTCCCCGTTAGGTTCTGTCCCGTTGTCGATATTATAAATGTGCAAAGATTCAGCTTTTTATATCACCGGGGGAGCAACTTTTTTTAAACACCCCATTTTCTCCGATCCCGAATGAGGAAATCAAAAATCTGTCTGTTTGGTTCTGCTGCGTGGTCAATGCTATGTGTGCAAAGATTCGGCCATTTAAACCACCGTGTGTGTGTGTGTGTGTGGAATTCTGGCTGGAGGTTCTTGAAAGACTTTTCGACCCTCTATTTTCTCCGCCCCCCTGATAAAAATACCAAATCCGACTCCTTTATATTCTGTCCTGTGTTGATATTAAGTGAGCAAATAATCTGTTTTCTAGGTTACCGTAGGGGTTTCTGGAAGGCCTGGAAAGATTATAACAAGTTAGACTATTATATAGATTGCCCTGGTCATGTCTGTACTATATATATATATATATATATATATATATATATATATATATATATATATATATATATATATATATATATATATATATATATATATATATATATATATATATAACAGTAAATACATCATCTATGGAATTTAGATATTGTTCTAATATATATATATATATATATATATATATATATATAAAATAGGGGTCGCAATCCCCCTTGACCTTTCTGCAACCCTGTAAACACAATCATTCCACCTATATATTTTCTTTTTTCATTTTAAATCTTATATATATATATATATATATATATATATATATATATCAGGTTCGATCGAGCCTTCTATTATCCGTGCTCAGCTGTATTGCTTTCCACTGCTCAAATATGGAATCAACTTGCCCTCTTTTCTCCAGCTTTTGACAACACTTGTGTTCTACCTCGAAGCTAAATCGATTAACGACAGTTGTAGAAGGAATTGAAACACGTTGGTTGCATTCCTTTTGCCTTTGCGCTAGATACTTTCTTGCTAATCCTGCGATCGCTGCGGAAACATTGGAAGGTATTTGCATTAATAGCTCTGTCTTAGATGCTTAATTTAACGCTTTAATGAAGTACCTCTCAGTTTTTGGTATGAAAATTATTGGAATGTAGAATTTTAAAGGCATGCTGCTTAAATTTCAGTTTCAGTTGCTCTTAGATTTCAGTTTGGGAGAGACATAACTTGACTAAAATTTTCCATATTAAGAGACTACCTAGTTGGTTAACATTATCTGGTTAACAATATCTACAGGAACGTCCCCCCCCCCCCCTCTTTCATGACTAAACTCTAAATAATTTTGTGATGAGTGAATTTTAAGTTGCAGTATGTAGGGTTCCGAGGAAAGTCCTTAAACATACCAATAACTTTGTAAGGAAAGGCCCATGAGTGTACACGTCAAGTTTATCTATAATGGTAAAAGTGACCATGCCCGAAAATTTGAGCGCCCTTAGCGGATACTTAAAAAAAAATATAGGTTAACGAATTGTGCAACAAAGCGAGATAGAAGAAAAATATCAACTAGCAAAAAGTCTGGCTTTGAAAGGACTCGCGCACATGAAGTATACGAGCTGTGAAAGATTTCAAATACAAATTTAATATAACAAATTAGAAATTAAAAGTATAAAAAATTAATTTCTATATTTGAGAATCCTAATACAAAAGAGCATAGAAGTTTTTAGAATCGGAATGTTACATAAAAAAATCTGATGTGGGCAACACATGACTTTCCTTATATAATGTAATGAATTTACTACTTTTACAGTAAAAAAAATAGTTTTTTGCTTATAGTAGATACTAATATTCTTTCCAAGATATTGAATTTTCGACAATTAGTCGTCATTTTCATTGATTTAGCGTCATTTTTATCCATTTGGCGAGATTTTCGTTAATTTGGCAACATTTCAAAAAGTCGCCAAGTTGGCGACGTTCCGCCAAATTCGTCGCCAAAATCTCGCCAAGCGTTATGCACGAAGAAATAAGTTATTCTTACAGCAGATAAATGACTATTGGCGTTCAAATACAAAAGTAGTACTTAAAGTATCTCTTTTCATGAATGGAACGAGCTAGATCCACGAGAATAATGTCACCCAATTTATCGCATGGTATTACATATGAAAAGTGAACATGTTTCTCAATTTGAAATATTTTTTTTTATTTTATATAACTTTTTGATAATTTTTTTGAAAAATGTGCAATATTTCGAGAGCAGTTCATCTTAGTGTTCTAAAATTTATGTCAATCGTTTTCTAATGAAAAATTACACAAGAAATGTCTATTTACGTAACCTTATTAGCGGTTTTGATTTTTTGACGATTTTTTCAAAATTTCACTCAAAAATTTAGGGGGGTTCTGAACATTCGATTGCGTATAAAAACAATAGGCTTCCAGTTTTTACGGATTGTGATTTTTGTACCAAATTTCGTTCGAATCGGCCCATTCGTTCGTCAGTTATCGTCTCCACAGACTCACTGACACACACACACACACACACACAGACATCACTTCAAAAATGTTTGATTCGCGATCAGGGATGCTTGAAACGTGCTCTCCCGTCGAAAACTCGAATTCGAATTTTCGACCCCGTCACAATACTTTCCTTATACATTATGTATATAAGGAAAGTAATAATACAGGGGAACCATGAAATCAAAGTAACACATTTAATCGCAAAAACGTATTTAATATATAGGAGCACGTTTATATCATCATGCAAGTGCATACACTTAGATTAGCTGTTTAAAAATTATTGTTTGCTTGTTATTTGTAGGAAGCTTAGTGAGCATACGCAGTTTAAAAATAGGCTTTTCGCCCTGTTACAGTTCGTTTTAATGATTGGAATTGTGATTCAGCAAATCTGCGTGCAATTTTACGCGTGTATGCAAAATTTTATCTTCCTATTGTAGTTACCTATTGTAGCTTTCGAGTAAAAACGATAAAATTCAGGCAAATGTTGATTTCGCTTCGTTAGAAATAAAAATTGGATTTTTTGCTCGTCCATTATTACAAAGTTGTAGGAGATTTTAAGTAGGAATCGACACTAGGAACGCACGAAACGCTCATAGGAAAGGCAATAAATGCCTTTCAAAAAGTCGTATCATCAGGGACTGTAACACGGTGACATCTGCTATGCTTGTCGAAGTATAATGTAAAATTCTTTCTCGAATTCAAATGTACATTGTTGCTGACAGAGGGAATTTTGAATAGGCCGTACGTGCATGTAAGTGTTTATTACTTTCCTTAGATGCATGTTATAATGTATAAGGAAAGTATTGTGACGGGGACGAAAATTCGAATTCGAGTTTTCGACGAGAGAGCACGTTTCAAGCATCCCTGCTTGCGAATAGAACATTTTTGAGGTGAGGTGTGGTGTGTGTGTGTGAGTCTGTGGAGACGATATCTCACGAACGAATGGAGCGATTCGAATGAAATTTGGTACAAAAATTACAATCTGTAAATACTAGAAGCCTATTTAAATACAATCGAGTGTTCAGACCCCCCCCCCCCTAAATTGTTGAGTGAAATTTTGAAAAATCTTCAAAAAATCAAAACCTTTAATAAAGTTACGCAAATAGACATTTCTTATGTAATTTTTCCTTAAAGAACGATTGACATAAACTTTAGAACGCTAGTACGAACCGTTCTCGAGATATTGCACATTTTCCAAATAAATTTATCAAAAAATCCCATAAATTAAAACAAAAAATTAACTGTTGAGAAACATGTTCACTTTTCATATGTAATATCATGCGATACATTTGGTGACATCATTCTCGTGGATCTAGCTCGTTCCATTCATGAGAATAGGTACTTTGAGTAATAATTTTGTATTTGAACGCCAATAGTCATTTACTTGCTATAAGAATAACTTATTTCTCCGTCCATAACGCTTGGCGAGAATTTGGCGGAATGTCGCCAACTTGGCGACTTTTTTAAATGTTGCCAAGCTAACGAAAATCTCTCCAAATGGATAAAAATGACGCTAAATCAATAAAAATGACGACTAATTGTCGAAAATTGAATATCTTGGAAAGTTATTTAAATAATTATTTTTTATGTAAAAACGATTGACATAAACTTGAGAACGCTAGCATGAACCGTTCTCGAGACATTGCACATTTTAAAAATAAATTTATCAAAAAAATCACATAAAATTAAAAAAAAATATTAACTATTGTAAAATCTGTTCACTTTACATGTGTAATATTATGCGATAAATTTGTCATCATTGTAGATCTAGCTCGTTTCATGCACGAGAGAAGACAGTCTGGGTAATGGCTTTGTAATTTAACACCATTAGTCGTTTATTTACCATAAGACTAACTTATTTCTCCATAAACAATGGCTGTCAAAATTTTGGCTGCCAGTTTGGCGGCATATCGCCAACTTGGCGACTTTTTTAAATGTTACCAAATTGACGAAACTTGCTAAATTGATAAAAATGTCGCCAAATTAATAAAAATGACGCCAAATGGTTTGCATTATTTTGCTAATTTTTAATTCCGTAATATGATGGGCTGGGCATGCCTTTTATTATATAAAAAATGCTCTTCTAAATATCGGCCCCACATTGACGAAAATATCACCAAATGTAAAATTCAACTGTAAAACACAGTGCCATGAATCTTATATATTATTTTTTGACTGTAAAAATAATAAATTCATTGTATTATTTAAGGAAATTCATGTGCTGCCCACATCAGATTTTTTTTTTTTTTTTTGACATGTTACGAATTTATAGTCTTATAATTTTGAAGTTAATTGATGATAATGCTTTGTAGCTTTTCCGTTCTTAAGTTTTTCTTGGAAGCTTTCCTTTGTACTGATTTCATTTGTAGGTCAAAAGCGGCTTGACGAAATAAATCTCCTTTTATTGCTCCATATTTAAAATATTTACATTTAAATAGATAAGAAAACTCGCGCCCGTATGTAAAGTAAATAACATAATAATTAAAAAAACCCTGAATAAAATGCAGTAATCTCACTCATTTATTATCGGATTTTTTAAAATAAAAATTGTACAGTATAATCTTTGCAATAAAGTGTATACAAGTTTTAATTTTTGAAACTTTTGTTTTCGAAATTTAACTTGATATGCAGTTTATATTTTTGCATATTAACCGTTGCAGTTACATAACCTTTGGTGGTGGTGGTGGTGGTGTGTGTGTGGGTGTGTGGGGGGGGGCATATCCCCCCCCCCCCGGCGGAGAAATTAGTTGTCCTTAGAGTCCATATAGGAAAACAAAATCCAGCACTGTAATCACTCCCTATTCGGTCGTAACTGCCCTCTTTTCTGAGATCTTGGTTAGCCCCATAATTTATTGCGTTTTACATATTTATTTTGCAAATTCGAAATTTCGGTTGCGCACTAAATAAAAAACAAGCTTACAGAAAAATGTAGATTACATAAAAAATGCCTATTAAATATATCTTTTCGATTTTCAGTAAAAGGTGAAATTAATTGAGGGTAGGGTTGCCAGATTTCAAAAAGCGAATAGTACGCCTTGATGGGAAGAGGTGTGTGGGGAATTTTTGAGGTGATGTTAATGTCCGTCCGTTCGTAAGTTTGTGGACGCGATATCTTACGAACCAAAAATTGATTTTAAGCGCAATCGAATGCTCGCCCCCCTCCCCCCCCACCGCCCAATTTTCGAATGAATTTTTGAAAAAGAGAAAGAAAATCATTGAGAACCAAAATATTCCATAATAATCACTTCAGACGTAATTTTTCATTAGAAAACAAATGATATAAACATTAGAACGTTAGCATAAGTTATTCTTGTGGATCTAATTCATTCCATTCACGAGAGAAGATACTTTTTGTTATAGTTTTATATTTTGGTGTCGAAGAATTCGCCGATAGTCATTTATTTTACGGGGTATTAATTAAAATAAATTGCTTCTTGATGAGGGTTTTGCACTTGAGTATAAATTAGTCATTCTGTTTTACTAATAAGTTTCTAAAAGTGCCCATTTTCAATTTACGTGGTGTTAATCCAATGCCAAAAACATTGTGCCGTGGATCTTGTTTATTATTATTTTTTTTTTGTGAAAGTATTAACGTCATTGTTTTATGTATAGAAAGTCGTGTTCTGCCCATATCAGATTTTTTTATTATACAGGGTGATCCAAATTAAATGTGAGGTATTTAGACTTCTCTGTAGGAAAAACTACTGGGCGAATTGCATCCAAATTTTGTACATATACATTCCTATGTATGCAGTTTTGATTTCAGAAGAAAAATAAATAGTTCAAATTTCGGCCGTTAGAGCGCTGCTGTCTCCGTAATTTGCATATTCCGAAGTATATCTTACAATTGCCGCCTACGAAAGGCGCCACAAAGCCTTTTTTCTCAAATCCATAACTAGCGAAGGATCATGACGCTCACCTAACCGTTATTTGTTAGACTATTCTATCAAGGAAACAGCAATGATTCTGCTACATTATGGTATTTCGACAGTTAAAAGATTTACGTAAAGGTTCATTTACCATTTGTAATCTTCGGAACTCTCTTTTGTCAATATTTGTTAGATAGGTTAAGCACTATGCAAGTTGCGGGGACTGCAGCGGTAAATTTCACCCTGGTGGCCGAAATTTGAACTATATTTTTTTTTTCTTCAGAAATCGAAACCGCATTCTCCGAAAAGTATGTGCATGTAATTTGGTTGCGATTCGCTCAGTAGTTTTTCCCACAGAGAGGTCTAAGTACCTCACGTTTAATTTGAATCACCCTGTACATCATACAATCACCTGTATATAAATAATTTTTTATTGGTTCTTTTGTATCTTTAGATTTTAAATATACATTTAGAGGTAAATGAATGTTTTGGAAGACTGCTTTTATAAAGCGAATTACAATATATTTACTCCCATCTTTTTATTTTTTATTATTAATGCCCTTACTGTTGGTGGGTGACTGGGACCACTTTTCCGTGAGATACGGGGAACAGTGCATATTTTTCGTACATGGATGCTCACCTTTTCTATCTGGAGTAAATAGGGCATAGAAATGCCTTTTCGGTGACGAGATATGCGTCGCGAATGACATCGTTTTATTAAAAGGCCTCTTAGATTGTTTTAAAATTTTGCCTTTTATATATCATATACGTAACGCGACATTATGTCCAAAGAAAAGCCGGTTCCATTGATTTTCTAGTGGATGTAGGTTATGTTATAAAACTTTATTTTGTATTGGAAAGCTGTAACACATAACTTTCTTGAATTTCGATTTTGTGGGAAAATTAATGCGAAATATAGAGTTTTCTCATGAAAGATCACGCAAAAAATCAACAGGTTTTTTTCTGTTGCTGATTAAAATAAGCATACCAAAGTTCATGCAATTTGCTAAATTATTTCTACTACAGAGGTATTGCGGTCCCTGTGGAAAAATAAAATTTCTCATATTTTTAGATGAAGATCAGCTCATCATAACTAAACAATAGTGTCCATTTATTTGGGATTTAAAAGTACGTGTAAAGCATACATTCATTTGATAATAGTGAAAATATTTAAAAAATTCATGATTTTTTTCAATTTTAGAACGGCTCGTGATATCGTTCTTTAAGTTGTCATTCGTTTCCAAATAAACAGTATTCGCAACAAATGTTAACATAATTTTAATTCGATTTATTTAATTTGTTCGGAAAATAGCGACCCATGTGGAAGAAATATAATTTCCAATATCTCGGGAATAGCTAGCAATAATTTCTAAATAATTGTCTTCATTCATTTTGGAAAAATGTACGTATTTACAAAGCATTCAATATTTCAATAATAGTGAGTTTTTAGTAAAGTTTTTCCCTCATTCTAGATGTATGTGTGGGGAGGAAAAGTGGACTATCTCCAGAACGTCGCATGTTAACTTTTTATAAATGATGGTTTTCGCTTTAAAGTAAAAAATCCCATATGAAATATCAATTTTATGAGATATTTTTCTCCGCAATTGTGCTTTTATAACGTTTTTCAATTTTTAAAATTTTTTTTATCGAAAAATTGATTTTTTGCTCCTTTTACCTAAAAAATAAATAGACCTAACGTTCACCGATTGAAGTAATCGTACCAAGTTATCAATTTGTTTGAAGTATATCATACTCACAGACAGAAATAACAGATATTGATAAAATGATGCTCACAGACAGAAATAACAGATATTGATAAAATGGTTCATTCATAATCAGGGACATTCAAAAAGTGTACATCTATTAAAACCGTAGGGTTGGATTTCGACTCCATTACAATATTTTTCCTTTGCTTTACGTATGTATGTAGTACAAGTAAGAAAAGTAATTAGTTTATATTAATTCGTTCATAAATATAATTAATATTAAGTGGTAAGTTAGTAAGAAAGTGATTGAAATAAAATGTAAAACCGAGAGGCCGCGAAAATGCAGGAAAAAAGAGAAGGTTGTCATCAATCTTCTTCACGGATATTATGTATCAATACTTTTTGTTATGTTTCTGATAATTAAATAAAATCAAATTTATAAATATTGAACTCTTAGTCCAGTATAATAACGAAAAAGTCCAATCTGATTACTGTTTTAATACATGTCCGATTGTGTGTATACATAAAACTAGATTATATTAGGTCAAATTTTTAACACTTTACAACATAGTTGAAAAGTGTTTATGACTTTGTTCATTCATTCTGTCTGTGTCTGTCCGTTAGCACGATAACTGCCGTGAAAATGACTTTATCAAAATGAAATTTTAGTATGTTGTTCAAACGGTCTGTGGGACCTATGGGAATATAAATAAATAATTATAATATCACCCAATTAGTTTTGGATTGAACCCGGGTTGAAAAAATGAAATACATTAAACCCTATGTGACCTAATTTTTCAAAAAATTTTTAAGCGAATTCACAAATTGCTTCGGAAGTTTTAAGAAATATTCAAATTATCCCATAAAATATATAAAAAAAAATTCAGCAAAATATATTCAGTAGTTTTTTAAATAAAAAATAAAATAATACACCCCATTATATGAAGAGATCACGTGACCCACTTCAAAATAAAATATGGTATCCATCTTGTATCAAAATCGTGATTTTTAAAGTTTTTTTAAAATTTATATTTAGTGTTGTGTCCGTCCTAAAACCCGCTTTATTACTTTCCTTATATACATAATGTATAAGGAAAGTATTGTGACGGGGGTCGAGAATTCGAGTTTTGGACGGGACAGCACGTTTCAAGCATCCCTGGTCACGAATCAAACATTTTGGAGGTGATCTCTGTGTGTGTGTGTGTGTGTGTGTGTGTGAGTCTGTGGAGACTATATCTCACGAACGAATGGAGGGATTCAAATGAAATTTGGTACAAAAATCACAATCCATGAATACTGGAAGCCTATTGTTTTAAAACACAATCGAATGTTCAGAACCCCCCTAAATTTTCGAGTAAAATTTTGAAAAAATCATCAAAAAATCAAAACCTTTAATAAAGTTACGCAAGTAGACATTTCTTGTGTAATTTTTCCTTAGAAAACGATTGACATAAACTTTAGAACGCTAGCATGAACCGTTCTCAAGATATTGCACATTTTTCAAATAAATTTATGAAAAAAATCCCATAATTTAAAAAAATATTAACTGTTGAGAAACATGTTTGCTTTCCACATGTAATATCATGCGATAAATTTGGTGACATCATTCTCATGGATCTAACCCGTTCCATTCACGAGAAAAGATACTTTGAGTAATACTTTTGTATTTGAACGCCAATAGCCATTTATCTGCTGTAAGAATAACTTATTTCTCCGTCCATAACGCTTGGCGAGATTTTGGCGACGAATTTATCGAAATGTCGCCAACTTGGCGACATTTTTAAATGTTGCCAAATCAACGAAAATTTCGCCAAATAGATAAAAATGACGCTAAATCAATGAAAATGACGTCTAATTGAAGAAAATTCAATATCTTGGAAAGAATATAAGTATTTGTTATAAGAATAACATTTTTTTAACTGTAAATGTAGTAAATTCATTGCATTATATAAGGAAAGTCATGTGTTGCCCACATCAGATTTTTTTTTGCTTAATTTCTATGCATCAATGTTCTGAAACAATTTAATTACAATATATTGAGTTTAAATGATCATCACATTTTGATTATTTCTACAACGAAGCTTAATTTTCCCTTATGGAGATTGTAAACACATCAAGTTGTAAGATGAGTTGTATAAGAATTGCTGAATTTTTTTAATGCAAAATTATTTAGCGCTGGAGTCTGCAATATAGTTGATATGAATGAAACAGTCATTGATTTTACATAGAGAACAGACGATTTTATAACAGACTTTTTCGGTGAAGTTTTAAACACAAAGTTAAATTACTTTTACCTCCATGGTTTTAAGTTTTCAAGTAAAATAAATTATTGTATTATTGTGGTGAATGAAAGGAACAAAATAAAAGTTTATAAATGAAATTTTTACTGCTTTTTCGTATAGAGTCAGGCGTTATATTTCAATGACGTCATTTGAATAAAATTTTTTTTTTCGATGAAGTTTTCAAATATAATAAATTATTGTAATATTGTGATAATTTAAAAAAATATTACCGCAGAATGTATCGAATTTTAGAGATGTTTAAATAAAATTGCATTGCAGTTGGAAGGTGTTTCATAATCAATGCTTTATGCATGATTGATCTTTCTTGTTTTTAATTAAAAATGTGCTCTTTCTCTTCCATTCTACAGTTTAAAACAGAAATTATATCTTCAATATCACCTCAAACTGTTTGAAGCTTGTTAGTTGGAGCTTTGTAAATAGCAGTATCGGTTCCTCGATTTTGTATAGCCCAGAAATTGATTTCTGTAAGGCTTTGAGCTTTTCAATTTGTATATATCCCACTTATTGCTACCCATAAACTAGTTTTCTTTTTTCCAAAGATTGAAAGAAATTTCTTCTTATTTAGTTTCCCTTCTTCCCCCCACACATACTTCGATTATATATAATGTCCAGATACTTATATTCCTAGGAAAGTCCATAAGGCCCCCACCCCACCGCACCCAATAACTTAAAAGGATAATATATAATAAAGTGACCATGTCTGATCGAATGAAAGGGATGATTGCAGTGCCCCTAGCGTAGAAATTAAGAAGTTGGGTTAACTAACTGCAGTAATACGAGATAGACAAAAATTGGCAATTATAAAGGGGGAGAGCAACTTTATAATTAGTAGGAAATGACGGAAGACAATATCTGTCAAAAGTTGCATCACTAGGACCTATAAACGGTGACACCGGCAATTCTTGCCAATGTACGATTATGTAATATTCTGTTTTAAAATTAAATTTGCGTTGTTGCTCACGGAAAACATTTTGAACAAACAGAATTCCTGACATTAGATTCTTGTGAATGTGTTTATTATATCATTCATGAATAGGGCAACTATTCGTCAATAGCCCTATTGTGTTAAAAGAATGTTTTCTGTAACAATTTGTGTGGATTCGTACTCATTAGACCAGATCTAAAACTTTAATTGGCATTTTTCGTCTTATCTTTTTTTATTGCTTAGTCCGTTATCCCAATTTTTTTTAATTCTTCGCTAGGTGGCTCTTATGCGATTGGGCATTATAACTTTACTATAGATAGACTTGATGCTTACATTCATGAACATTTCTTTATAAAGTTATTGTGGCTCTGCTTTCTGTATATAGGGAACATATTGTAATAAAGTTAGAAATTCGATTTATAAATTTGTTAGATATTTTTCAGGAATATAACACATATAGAAAGTTTTTTTTTAAGTAATTTGCATGTAGGTGTTAATTTGTGCGTGAATTTGAAAGAAAATTGGGATAATATTTAGATGGTTTGCTTATGAATGGGATTTTAATGGGTGGTATGTTGAACGATAAATTATTTGATGAAACATCTTCCATTAACTGGTTTCGTGTTTATTTTTATTTAGAGGTATGCAAAATTGTATAATATAACAAGTTTTCTTGAATGCTGTTAACTGCAATGGGAGTGTATTCCAAATTTCGGGGATGCCTCCTATGGGCGGATTCTGTGACTATGAATTTAGTCGTAGTCTCGTGTAGCTTAAGCCAAATTTTGAAGAAATTTGAAGCTAGCTGCGTGGTATGACTGAATTTGCCTATTTTAATAGCGGTTCACAAAAATACGACATTTAGAAAGTTTTCATGCCACTATGTCAGATATCAGCTTCTCCATGTTGACGACCATATAATTAGCGCGAAATCAATCCATGGATGCTGTTACCAGCAATGGAAGCACGATCCTATCATTTATTTTCGTTTTCGATTAAAAACAGATATGCTGTCCCCAGTTAAATAGAGTAGGATAAGCGTATCCTTTTGTTTCGCCTGCATGATTCCAGCAACAAATGTGGAAAAACAAAAATCCCATATGCATGAGCCAGATATGAAAACACGTTATTTGGAATTCATTTCACTTTCCAATTTCTCACAACAAACAATTCCGTTATTTGCCGTTTTCTTTTTCCAATCCCAAATGAAGCATTTTGTTGCAGATTCGCTGGTCAGAAAACGAGATCACGCTAGGGAAAAGTGCTTGGAAAAGTTTTAAACTGGAAAAGAAATTAGCGTTTGGAAGTACTTTGGTAGTTTTTCCTTCTTGGCTGTGAGGGAAACTAGTTCTCTCTCGTAAAACTAGTTTCCTGTGGGATTTTTGTTCGTATTACATGCCAAATGTCTATCGCAAATGACCCACTAACAGGAAAAGCTCAGATTATTACTTTCGAACTTAAATTCGAACGTTTTGTCCTCCCCCATTGTTTATATCGCGGTCTCCCGTCAAGATGAGTTATTTCCGAAAATCTTCTGCGTTTTCGTTTTCAAATCTTTTGAGAAATGTGAGGATATACTTGGCTGAGCATATCTATTAGGTGGTATTCATTTGGAACAGTTTTAATCGTTTCTTTAGAATTGATTTTTGGAAATTTGGATTGCGCTTCGATAACTGCATCCATAGACCTGTTTCGCACTTATTCCCCAGCATAGAGTAGCTGCAAGCATATAAGTATGACTTGATCACACTGAAAATCAACGGATTTGTTTTTGTTACCGATGGAAAAAGGCTTATTAAATTATTTTATGGAAATCGCTTGATTCTTTTGATAAATATCACTTTCTCTGTAAGGGAAGTAAAATTTCTAATATCTCGAGAATAACGGATAACCCGTAAGAAATAGCTCCAATTTATTTGTTTCAAAAAACTCAAATACGATGCATATATATACTCATTTGATAATAATCTCATTTTTAAATTTTATATTAAAAGAATGCAGTGTATCGAAATTTACGTATGTTAGCGTCCTATAAATGAAGTTATACGCTTTGAAATAAAAAAAAAAAAGTTTATATGTTAAATGCCGTTGTTTAAAAACTTTGAACACAATTATTTTTTATGATGCTTTTTCAACTTTTGAAAAAAGCGTTCAAAATATTTCTGATATTAATAATTGAAAACTCGCCACCCTACGTCCGGGTTCTAAAGTCCACGAGGAGTACTTGACTTGAATTTTACTTTCTCATACTATGTAATATAGCGAAAGTATTGTTTTTACGAAAATTTTCGAATTCGAGATTTTGATGTCAATATGTTTTAAGACCTGAACATGTTTTGACTATTTTTGGAGCGCTGTCTGTCTGTGTACACGATTGCGACCACAAATATTAATAGATTTTCACGAAGCGTTGTATCCTGCTTTGTTTAAAAAAAAAAAAAAAAAATCTAAAACTAGATTGAATTTGTTATTAATTCGAGCGAAAACTTCGAAATTATATATATTTTTAACATATTCAAGATATCAAATTCTTTGTTGGAGGAATTCCATATTTGGTCCTGCCGCGTAAAATTATGTTTACAAAATGGTGGGATTATGCACCTCACCAGTTTAACCATTTAATTGCCGTTCATTAGTTGTGGAAAGAAAACGCTGCGTATTGTTGATTTATTTCAAAATGAAATTGTATGATATGGTGTGTGAAGAAGTCCTTGGCACTTTTGAGCAATAGCCGAATGCATCAACAAACTAGTGTGTTATGAGCCGCTAAATTTTGCATGCTTATGAATGCGCATTTTTGTCAGTTTTTTTTTCATGAGCAAATAACAGCATTTGATTGATTATAATAACATTGAATGATGGATGAGTATAAAAGTCAGAGTCGCGCACGCTCTAGAATTTTTCTTTTTTCGAGAATATGAACGGTGGTTAATTATTCACTGATTAAGAATTTTCAGGCCCTCTTTGTTTATGGAATAAGAATATTAATAGGTTACATCATGAAACTAATGTAAATTCTAAAAACAATATCGTTGGAAATAAAACCAATTATTTTAAAATGATTTTTTAGGTTTTCTTTGAAAATATATAATAATAAAAAATATTTCATAATAAAACAAAATTGCGTCCTTGTGCAGCGTAGCGGAATATCGAAGCTACGGACAACCGCGAAATTCGGTATAAGGGTAGTTTAGCTCTCGAGACGATATGCTTTGGCGAGATTTTTTAATTTCGAATTAGTTTAAAATTTAGCGAGTAGCTTCTAAGCTGTGAGAACATCAGACGCATCTGCAGCTGGAGGAGTTCCCAAAGTTTGGGGGAGAGAACTGGAGGCGACCCTCTGCGTTTTCACATTCCAGGAGTCTTAACTTCTTCAATTTTAAAGATATTGTTTATATTTTTTAAACATGTCATTATTTTATCATTATTTCGCTTAAAAATCTCAATTATTCTTTAATTCCCCCCCCCCCCGGCTAAAAGGATGTTTTTTTACTTTTATGATTGCTAGAATTTCATGTATTATTGAGAACATATTTTGATTTTAAGCAAGTGCAGCATTTCTCATTTGCTCGCGATCTTTTCATGCGGCCCGTGTTACAGTGCCTAGAATACTGTTCTAGATATTGTACCCGATCTTTTTCTCACTTTGACTTAATAGGTAATCTGGCTTTGTACACTAATCCCGAGATTCAATTTTACTATATAGCACTCCTGAAAACGCAAGAATAAAAAAAATTGTGTTTATTGAAAATGTGACAAAAAATGATAAACTAAGTAAAGCAGTCTGTTTAAATAACTGTTCTGTTTAAATAACTGTAAATTCTATAAAAATGTGAGGCAAAGTGAAGCAACTGTTAAAAAAAAAAATGCATGCATAAATAGCATGCATTGGTGTATATCTTTCTTATAAATATTGTTTGAGGTGCTTGTTCTCTAACAACAATATGGGGCGAACATTTGCACTTTTATTTCCCTTGCTATAGGAAAATATTGTTCTGTTTGAACACAGTTGTTCAATCAGTACTGCCAATCATTCAGAACTGTTTTAACACTAGAAAATGTATCCGCATTGCCTGGCAGTTAAAACAAGGTAATTAGTTATATAAAATAAATAACAGTGAAAATTGCATGCAGTCCGTGCACATCGGCACAAGGGACGAGAAGAGAAGTGGGCGCGGTAACTCACTGGTCAGTGCGCGGGAATTGCACTCGGTAGACCCGGGTTCGATTCCCTCCGCTGGAAAAAGAAAAAACTGCCGCCGTGTTCACGCGGAGTACGATCACGCTAAAACATGTGGGTCCGTAAGTCCTCAGGGGTGCGGAACTAAACCTGTAAACCGAGAGGTAGGCCAGGTCCGCACTGCTGTCTCCAAGGGACGAGAAGAGAAAGCCCCCCCCAAAACCGAAATCCGTCACTTGCTGACACTCTACTTTCTATGTTAATGGGTACAATTTTCAGAAAAACCTATTTTGAACAAAAATCGTTCGTGCACTCAAGTTTTTCCATTTGCAATCAAGCTAATTATATAGCGCAATTTAATAATGACATAAATACTTCACTGCTTGTTGAAAATCCCTGTGCTCCGTATTTAAAGTACTACTTAGTATGAGATAACAACGGACACGTGTGAGTGGCCTCATTAGGGAGAGAAGCTCTTTTCCGCGTGCGTGGGAGTGCCCCCTGTAGTTAGCCGTAGATATCCTTATATAGGATATCGAAGGGGGTGGGGGGCGCTAGGTTCGTTCGAAAAATCTAAGATATGCTTCAGATTAAAAGTAATAATAATAATGAACAGATGGGTTTAAAAATTTTTTTTTTTCTCTGGAGATATATGTGATATATTTCTATGATATATTTAGGAGCTGCTTTTAAAATATGAACGTTGGATGGCCATGTCAATATTTGTATATATATCGTAATATAAAAATCTGAGAGGTTAAACGCCCGAAAAGTATATATTTTTTAAATATTCATTAAAATTTGACTATTCAGCGTATGGACTCCGTTCAAAGTTTGTTTGAAAGATAATTAATTATTCAATCTTTCCGATGGTGTCAAGATGGAGACTCTGTGATAATATTTTAGGTCGCCAAGGAATCGACTTGTGTAAATATCGATCTAAAACAAAATAAATATAAAATTAATTCAAAATTAAATAAAAATAACGCCGAGGTGCACCTTTTCGGGTCCTGGAGTACCTGTGTGCCAAACTTTATGGTCGTACGACGTTTAGATTTTCCACTGATGACTGCACACACAGACATTTCTCTTTATTAAGTTAGAAAGTAAAATATTTTATTTATGCAGGGTGTTCAGTGCTATCGGTACCCAATGGCTATTTCCTCAACAGTTAGTCACAGTACTTCCAATTGCAAAAATGTTTTAAATTTTAAAATCTATTGTTTTAAATTTTAAAATCTAATTTATCGCTATGGTAAAGCGATGATAATTCCTTGAACAATGATGGGAATTATTAACATATGGAAGAAATAGATAATTTGAATTACGAGTTATAATTAATAGTTTCAGAAGAGTTTATATTAACATAGATAAGCCAAATGCATCTAATTGATTGATATCATTAAATTGTTGCCAATTTGATAAAAGAAACTTTTAAAGATTTTTTATGAAATATTTTAAAAGAATAATTTGGTCCAAAATCTGGAAATATATTTCTTTATTCTGATATAGCTTTTCTTGAAGAACGCTATTTGTATCTGCTGTAAATTCTATTTGAAGAATTCTAAGACGTCAGTTTTTAAATGTTTAATGTTCTGAAAGTATCAGTCTTCATTTTCTTGACTTTAAAAATATTTCCAAAGTTTTTAAATAGCGTTTGCTGCTTCTTTAATGGGGAACGAAGCTTAGAGACTTCACTAATTTCGTCGTCGAAAGAATCAACTACGTCTTCATTATCGGTGTTCAGTAAACCACTTGTAAGCTCTTTAGACATTTCTTCGATTTACCCAAGATTTTCACCAATTGATATGTAACATAATCCTTCAAAGGGAATTTTTGCAACGATATGAGCTCTCCTAGTACCTGAAATAAGGTTTCAGCCTGGTTGTCGATGTGGAAGTAAATGATGAGCTGATGCTGATAGTCCGACCTCACAGTCACAACCACGGAATTTGACAACCTACATGATGAAAACAGTTTTTGTTTCTTCCGAAATTTCTCGTTAAACAACGTGTCCGTTTGCAGAACAATTAAAACGTTGATATCTAGCAGTTCCCAGGGGGTAAAGGTAAAGGATACATTCCTAGACACAAACAAAGCTGGTAGTCTACTTCAATGGGAATTTTAAGTAAAGAACCCTCGTCGGTGGCTTGGGGACTGCGGACAATGGTTAGTTATTGCCCGTCTGTTGATCAATGTTCTACAAGGTCGCTCTAACGAGATTTCTATCTTTTTTGCAGCCATTATATCGATAGTGAAATAGCATTAAACCTATGTTATTCGTTATGTACTGCTGTGTTTCTCACCTATGCTTCGTGATGTATGGTGACATTCTCAATCGGTTGTTATATTGAAGTGATTCGCTAATTCGAAGATATCTATAAGGCTAGTCTACTTTAATTTTTCCTCATTAGATTTTTCTCTATAAGGTTGGTTGCACGATTTTGTTGTAACATACTATAAAATTTTTTATTTACAATTTCGTTATAAACGGGGTTGATTTTAGTATTTTCGCTTTCTTTTCTTCGATTTGCCCGAAAAATCAAGCATGGAATCTAAACAAGTTGCTCCACTGCTGTTGTGTGTTATTCATGTAACAATTATGAGGTCAGCTGTTCATGCTTCGTTACATCAGCTCACGATTCTTTTCCATATGATGCGAATAAAAGAGAATATTTCTACAGCAATAAATACGTTTCAAATACTGATCGCTTCATTATTACTTATTTAGTTTTTCGTAATTATGTAGCGAACTACATTTTTACCGCTAGTTTTTAACTACCGGGTGCATAACTTTAGTTTTCTGATTTTTTTGAGCAGCGTGAAGTATAACTTTAATTTGCAGTGTTTATTAGAATGTATTTCACTATTATATGTTTCACTTTGAATAGTGCGGTAGAAAAGGTATAATTATGCATTGTATGTGATAGTTGCAATAAAAGCATGTTTTCTTTCATTTTCTGCTATTGAAGTTTTAACAGTAAGGCTTTTTGACTGAAATGTGCAAACATTGTTAATGGGCTGTTGTTTTTATGAAACTTGTTTACATACTTCATGCTTATTGGTAACAAAACAGGAGAAACTCGTAATAAAACCAAAGTGTAAAACAAAAATGTTAAATAGTATTTTATATAAAACGACTGTTAAGAAATTCTGAAATAAATAATTTACAAAATATGATCTCTGAAGCGTGAGATCGGTTAGAATAATAACTACTTTTTGTGATCTTCTCTTCGATCCTACAAAGAAAACTTATCGATGCTGAGATTCTATATTGGGGGCACGATTCCACATCTATATAAATAAAAATGAAAATCTGTCTGTCTGTCTGTCTGTCTGTTTGTCACACCATCACGGGAGAACGGCTGAACCGAATTAGATGAAATTTTGTGGGTAGCCCAGAAATAGCCCCACTTAAAATTATATTCGTGTTTTGAGTTTCTACGAACAGTGGTTCTCGATATATTAGTAAAAAACGAAATTTTCGTTTGTCTCATCATCACGGAAGAACAGCTGAACCGAATTTAATGAAATTTGGGGAATAGCCTTGAAATATCCCCCCATAAATTTTGTCCAAGTTTCGAGTTTCTAAGACCTGGGGTTGTCGAGATATTAATGAAAAACGGAACTTTTTCCTAGGAGTTCTACTCCCTAACTCCGTGGTTTATCCAAACGAAAAGCTTGAAAATCGTTTGAAAGTGAATTAAAATTTAATCTCTGAGTTTGATGGGAGATTTTTTGCGTTAATTAGTCACTTTCTGAAAACATGAATTGTTTGAAACATGATTTAAAGGGGAAATCTATCTCCATGGTTCATGGTTTATTTAAAACAAGCTTTTACGGAACAATGAGAAGTATTGAGAAATCAAAATCGTTATTTAATTTCGCAGTTTATGTTATAAGACATGACATATTTAACATGTTATAAGATTCTATCTCATATCATGTTACTCAAAAACGCAATTAAATTAAATCTGTCTGTTAATTTCAATAATTATTTTTTCGATTTGAGTAATAAATAAATGGATATAAAAATATATTTTAGAAAAGAACGATTTGATTTTTCTTATAGCATTTTTGACTGGATAATATCAATTACGGTCTTCAGGTTTAAAAATTATTATTATTTATATTTTCGGGGATTATTGATTCAAGGATTATTGATATTTTCAAGTTATTATGCAATTATTTTATTATGGCAAAAGATCTTTAAACTCATATATTGTATGTTGTACGAATCTTCTACAAATACACGTGTATATCTTTTAATCTACGAGAATATAAGTAGTACAGGTATATTGACATATGTTTTGATATATATTGGCATATATTGGAATCAATTGCGACCTTCTGGTATAAAGAGTACGGATATTATTGGTGTTTTCAATTTATTACGTCATCTCTTTTATTTTGGCAAATATTTTTGAGACGCATATTGTAATACGGGTAATCTTCTACTAACACATTGGCATATTTTCTGATCTGCGACAATATAATTAGTACGGGGTTGCATATATTCATTCAATTCCTATTTTTTCTTCTGTAAATTTGCTTACAAAAGGGGGCAGGATTCTTCAGATCTGATCGTGAAGATAATTTTGCATAGTGAGAACATATATTCTTAAACTTCTCTCTAGGAGCAATAAATTTAATATTTTAACAGAATTTGCACATGATTGCGAACTTTAAGTTTCTTTAAATTATACACCCCGTACGAATAACGGGTGTGCTGTTAGTGGTTAATAAATTTTAACATTTTAAGAGGATATATCATGTTGCTCGGCATCGCAATTAAATTAAATGTGTTTGTTAATGTTTTTATTATTTTTTTTCGATTTAAATAATAAATAAATGGATAAATGGATATAAAAGTATATCTTATGAATGGACGGTTTGATTTTTCTTTTAATTATATTAATTGCTGACTGCGTACATCAATTTCATTTATTTTGGCAAAGAGTTTTCAAGCTTATATCGTATTTAGCTACTAAACTCATATATTGTGTTTAGCCAATAAATTCATATAGCCGATTGTTGAAACAGAAAAATAGTAGAACGGGTATATCTTCTAATACAATTGTAGTGTTTTCATTTAGTATATTGAAACGGGATAAGAATGTTTCATTCAGATCTGCAAATTCAAAGCTACGAATTTGGAGGGATATCGCTAATTTGACAACTTTTCTTAAACTTTGCCAAATTGATATAAACGACACACAAACAGCTGCCATAAACCTTCGGGTTGGTCGTGTGGCTTGGGTCTTCTACATATCAATGAAATTTTTTTTTGTTTTGTTAGAAGAGAGTACTGAAATGATGTTTGGTTAGCATTTATCTGTCAGACCAACCATCCTACTTAGTAATACATTTAGCGAATTTTTAAAATGTCACCAAATTGATAAAAATGTTTTCAAATCTATAAAAATATCTTGAAATTGATAAAATTGCGCTACATAAATGATATTAATTGTTTTTTGTTAGGGGATAGTATTGTGATGATATTTCGTCAATTTGTCGCAAAGTGGAACTGTCAGTTCTACAGTCCCACTTGGCGATAAATTTGGCGATTTTTTAAAATGTCGCTAATTGGACGAAACAGTCGCCAAATGTTCCATAGAAATATAACTATTTAGACGATATTTTTTCTACCAATTTATTTGAAGCAAATGATATCATGTCGCTTAGCAACGGATTTAAATCCAATGTGTTTATGCGGCAGACGATTTTTATTAAATCCTTTCCGATTTGAATAATGAAGATATGTATATAAAATAAATTTCATTGCCATTTCATTTTGGACTGGATAATATCAATTATGCTCTTCAGGTTTAAACATTATTATTATTGATATTTTCCGGAATTATTGATTTAGGGATTATTGATATTTTTAAGTTATTACGCCATTGTTTTATTGCGGCAAAAATTGCTGACACACGCATATTGTACGTTGTACGAGTAATCTTCTAACCTACGAGAATATAAGTAGTACAGGTATATTGGCATATATTTTGACATATATTGGCATATATATTGGAATCAAGTACAGTCTTCTGGTATGAAGATTAAGAGGATTAATTATATATTCAATTTATTACGTCGTCTGTTGTATTTTACCAAAAAACATTTGTGACTCATATTGCAAAACGGGTAATCTTCTACTAATAATCGGACATTATAAGTAGTACGTGTATATCTTCCCATATAATTTTAGCACTTTAATTTTGACATATATTGGAATAAATGACTGTCTTCAGATTTAAAGATTACGGGTTTATTGGTATTTTCAATTTATACATGTAATCTACTAATACAGGTTATATTTTCTAATATTCGCGTATATAATTAGTACGGGTCCCATACAATTTTAACGCTTTTATTTTGCATATATTGATTCAATTCCATATTTTTTTTATATTTGCTTACATAAGGGGTCCAAGATGTTTTATTCTTCAGATATGTCGATGAAGATAATTTTATATAGCGAGAACAGAAATTCTTAAACTTTTTTTTAGGAGCATTATGTTAACAGAATATTTTGATTAAACATGTATGTCATTTAGTATACTATAAGAATTTGGGCATGATTATGAATTTCAAGTTTCTTTATATTATATACTCCGTACGAAGAACGGGTATGCTGCTAGTTTTATTATATAATTAAATAAAGATAATAAAAATATTGAGCCGAACTTAGGGTAAAAAACCACTCTGTAGTTTCTACTAGGTGAAACAAAAGCTTGAGTTAAAAAAAATAATTAGTTATCAAGGTATTAAATAGCGAGAAAAAGAGCGTAAATTATAATTGTAAATTTAAATGAAAAAATAATGGCTCGATTTCATCGTTGACACACAATTCTTAATAATACTGCTGCCAGGCGTTCAGGGCCAGATAAAAACTCTTATTTCTGAAAATTTTGCTGTTCCTCTCTCAATATATTTTAAATTAAACGTATTGAAATGTACGCGAAAATAGTCTTCAAAAAGATGTGTTTTTAATGGTATTTACGTACGTTCAGTTCCTGTGGCAATGCATTATAAGTGTCATGTGTGGCGTGCCTTACATTATAATAAGTGTCATGTGTGGGCAACGCATATAAGTGTCATGTGATCTATTTTTTAATTATTTGAAAACCATCTTAATTACAAATAATATTTTACATATCAAAACATTGAACGGCAACATGGTTTACTGAAATTTTTGACTTAATTTAAGATGTTATTTTCTACCACGAGAAACAATGAAGTAAAAATGTAAAATTGTTTCTAACTTTTTTAATTTTACCTTATTTTAACAATTTTTATTTTTTCTCAACAGAATTGTCTCTAGATGCTATATATTACATTTTGTAAAAAGTAGCATTATGGCTATGCTATATGCGTACAAACAGATGGACAAACCGTTTGCAATAAGTGTGTTTCGTATAAGTTGCGAACACGCCTAAAAAGTACATATAGAAAAGTTTATCTTATTAGCCTTTAAAAACGTGATATGAGCAGCACGTGACTTTCCCTGCAGATTCAAATTCATTTTGTAATTTTTTATTTCATTATGCATTCAATTGCAGAAAATAATATGGATAATTTTCTGATATTATATCCAATTCGTTTTTTTTTATTGCATCTTCGTTTCGTTTGGCAACTTAATCTGCTTTAAATTCTTCAGGTCCTTGAAATTCAAAAAAAAAAAAAAAAAACAATATCTCGAGAACGGTTTATCCTACTGTCATGGGGGGGTCAGATTTATTCGCTTAGTTGTCAAAATTTTCATGTAGAATAAGTACTTAATTAATATATTTCATCAATTTTAGCCATGCATTTCAGAGTTTCACTATCTTGCACATGTAGTATTTTATTTTAAATCGAATATATTAAATTTGCGCGTCATTTCGCAAAAAAAAAAGGCAGATTCTTTTTTCCGAGTCGTATCAAAATCTAACCAGCATCACAGTATCCTATGAGCGACTTATCTACCAAATTTTCTGTAATTTGATCAATTAGTCTGTCAGCTAGAGTTGATACATATAATTTTTGCGGGCCATTTCGCAATAACGGCAAGTTCATTAATCCCGAATCGTATCAAAATTAATCAGCACCAGGGTCGCCCACAAGTGACTTATCTACGAAATTTTATGAAATTTAGTCGATTAGTTGAGTTAGAGTGGATATATACAATTTTTGCGGGCCATTTCGTAAAAAAATACAGGTTTTTCTTTTCTGAATCATATCAAAATCTAATCAGCACCAGGGTGACCCACAAGTGACTTATTTACCAAATTTTGTAAAATTTGATCAATTGGTTTTTCAGTAGAGTGGATACAGGCGCAATTTTTGCGGGCCGTTTCGCAAAGAAAAGCGGGTTGTTTTATCCCGAATCGTACCAAAAACTAATCAGCACCAGGGTCATACACAAGTGACTTACCAAATTTTATGAAATTCGTTCCATTAGTTTTTGAGTTAGATGGGATACATACCTTACACAGACAGACAGACACACACACAGACGTCATTCTGAAAATAGTTTTTTCGTATTCTAGAGATCTCAAAACGTGTAGATCCGTCGAAACCTCGAGTTGTGATTTTCGGTATGATTTCAATACTTCCCTATACATTACTATGTATTGCAGGGAAAGTAAAAATGAAGTCTTGTAGTCGATACAAGTGTGCAAAGTTTCAGCCTTCTAGATCGGCACATTTGGGGTATATGGAAATACTTTCTCTCCCCCCCCCCCCCCCATCCTATACCATTTTCTTCGCCCCCGGATGGAAAAATAAAAATTTGGCTCCGTTCAAGGTCCGTAGAATAATAGGATGTCTCACAAGAAATGAACAGTGGAAGATTTTTTGCACGGGTTGTACATACATAGTTCCAATTGTAAAAATGCTTTAAATAAGGTAAGAAGTTATGAAATATTGCAGTATTTTTATAAAGTAAAGTATTAACTTTTTATACAGCTCGTAGCGAAAAAAAAATTTACAAAAGTGGTATTAATACTTCATTTCGTCAAAGTAAAGATAAATTTAAATCTCAAAAGTTTAAATTTAAGATGAAATAAATTATTAAACTTCCTGACTTATACCACATTCTTTTGACGTTTCGATACTCCTGTAATCGCCAAAAGTCATGGGGCCGTTCGTTCACAAAATTTATTGATTCATAGAATCATTTAGTAGGGTTTTAAAACAATTTTTTCAATGATTTGTTTTAGACAGACAGACGATGCTGGTTTAAAGTTATTATTTTAACACTTAAATTAGGTAAATAAAACAGATTTGTTGCTCTGTCTAATATTTTCCAAGTGAAATCTACGGAAAAATAAGCATTTCCTTCAATTTTAAAAACAACTAAGATTGTTTAAAACCACCGTTTTCAGTTGATTCAATAAGTTTCTGATACATTTATGTAACTGCACGTTCCCCACCAGAATAAGAGCCTTTGTAGACAAATTGGTATGGGTTCTTGTATTCGGTACAGCAGGTGACGGGTTCGGGAAGACCGAGGAAGACTTTCAGTACTTATGACCGAATTATTCCATGTCAAGCCATCCAGGCCAACACCTAGATATTAAGTGGAATGTGGAAGACCCAGGCCGTCCGACTCATCCGAGGATTTGAGTAGCTGGTTGGACGACCGGGAAAGGAAGCTAGCAGGTGCCGACTTCCAAGGACAGCGACCGCTCTGGAGGTTTATTAAAAATCCAGTTTTTTAAAGTTTAAGAATAAATTCGTACGACAGACAGTTTTACAGACAAGAAATACGGACATAACGAAGACAGGTACTGTAAACAGACACAAATATGGACACGAAACATTCAGAAAAACATCAAGGATAATAATAATGAGACATTGCACAACATGATATAGATGATGAAGTAAATACAAAATGACATGGGAGGCTGATAATAAAAGATGAAAGTGTTTTCGATTTAACAGTAGTGTTATCAGTTATCATATTTACAATTTAATATATACAAGTTTGTACAAACAAAAGCAGGAAAAGGGGAACAGCAGAGGAATCTTCATTGATCAGGAAAGTTAAAAGCAGTAAAGCCCGACGAACTTGTCAATTTACTTTATTGGAAATGTCTCTTGCAATGAGGACACAGTTCTTAAGATAAAAAATGGATTGACTGTTGCGGCTGACACTGGAAAACCAAGCCGCTTCATTTCCAGGAGCAGGTTTAGAAAGATGAAATTTCTTAGTTAAGGGGCAAGAGAAAACAAAGTGATCTACGTCGCCAAAAGAGTTGCATAAGCAGTTCGAGGATTTTTTATGTTTAAAATAGTATAAATAATCAAGAAAAGGACCATGACCAGTTAAAAAATAGATTAAGTATTTGTTATGAATTTGGGTATTTACGTTAACTTTGGGGAGATAATTTAGAATTCTGGCTGGGTCATGAGTCCTAGGGGAGATATATTCATTAAGATACTTTTGCCAGTTTTGAAGTAAGAGATTTTTGCAAAAATTAGTTAAATGAGAATAGGGGAGAGGAACTGAAAAAGGGAAACCGGAGGAGGATGCTTCTTTAGCGTGGAAGTCCGCGACTTCATTTCCCAGAATGTCAGCATGGGCCTTGACCCAAATAAGATTAAAAAGGTGTTTAGAGCGAGAAGCAGAGTTTTTGATAGAGTTAATGTAGTTAGATTTGTTTTTAATTGATTTAAAGACCAGGATTGATGAAAGGCTATCCGAAAAAATATTTATTTTGGAGAAGTTATCAGTTGCCCAGTCAATGGCAAAGTTAATGGCCGCTATTTCTGCCTGAAAAACTGTGTTCCCATTGTCAAGTTTAAATTTAAAAACTTCTTCTAATTTATCATGATTAAATAAACAAGCAGAAAAGCCAACATTATCATCAAGTTTGGAGCCGTCGGTATAAAAATTTAGATGGGAGAAGGAGGAAGGATTAAGGGGTTTAAGGAGGACAATGCGGTTTGAGGGGGAAGAATTAGAGAGAGGACGATTAAAGTCGAAAGATGAGGGGGAGGGAAGGGAAGGATCAGAGAACGAATTGATACGAAGTTTCCAAAAAAGGAATTTTTTGTGAAGAATATCAATTAAAATGTGAACAGGGGGAATACCGGTAATGGAGAAAAGAGAAATGCTCGAGGTTGTTCTAAATCCGGCAGAGATTTTAAGAAGAAATATCCGTTGTAAAGAAATAAGGTTATTGATTTGAGCCCTAGTGAGAGATCCCCCCCAGATGCCTGACCCGAAAGTAATAATTTTTTCAATAACAGACAGGTACCAGATTTTAAGAAAAGATTTGTTGACCCCCCAGTTGCCCCCCGAAAGTTTCCCAAAAGTAGAAGCAAGCCTAAAGCATTTCTCTTTTAGGTAAAATATATGGGCGCTCCATTTTAAATTATCATCGATGATAAGACCAAGGAATTTAAGGCTTCTACTAAGTTTAATGGGAGAGTTTTGGATTTTGATAGAGGGATTAATTTTCCTTTTTGATCTAGTTTTATTAAAAATGATGCAGTTGGACTTTTCCGCGGAGACCTCAAGTTTAAGAGAGGAAAGGGAGTTTGCAATAGAATTTAATATTGAATTGGTCTTGCGACCAAGAGTAATGATGGAGTTTGAATAGGTAACCACTGCGAGATCATCCGCGAAGGCCTGTAAGTAATATTCATCATTGTTAAGGGAAAGAATTTTATTAAAATAAATGTTCCATAGTATGGGGGAAATGACGGAGCCCTGAGGGGCACCTTTAGAAATAAATTTTGAAAAAGTAAAATTGTCCTCTATAAAATTAATTGTTCTTGAGCTGAGATATGAATAAATGAAGGATCTGAAAGTAGAGGGGAGATTAATTGAGTCAAAGGTGAGGGGAAGGATATTCCAATTCACGTTATCGAAAGCTCCACGGATGTCCACAGTGGTTAAGGAAACATGAGAAGAGGATTTAAATTTATCAATGGTACTGACAAGCTGGTACGTGGCGTCTTCGCAACTGAGGAGCTCCCTAAAGCCATATTGCAGAGGGTGAAGTGAATTTCTAGTCTTCAGCCAGAAGTTCAATTTGTTTATAAATATTTTTTCTAATATTTTCCCAAAAGTTGGGAGAAGGCAAATAGGGCGATAGGATGAACATAAAGCGGGATCCTTACCCGGCTTATTGAAGAAGATGATTTTGGCATTTCTAAGGGGAGCAGGGAAATAACAGAATTTGAAGCAGGAATTGATGAGAGAAGATAAAAAGGAGGGGAAATGTTTAAACAGGGTTTTCCATATATTAAAATCTAAAAGGTCTAAACCGGGAGCTTTATTATTTTTTAGGTTGTTGAAGACCAGAAATAATTCTTCCTCAGAAACCGCCCCCAGCCCTTCGGGAGGCAGAACAGTTGCAGGAAAAGAATTAAAAAAGGGGTCATCCTCGAAGCAGTGATCCAAAAGACGAGAGATTTTAGTATTGTAATTAAGGTTAGGCTCGCCTGGAAAGAGAAGTTGAATATTATTAATTTTATTGAGTTTTTGGAAAGCAAATTTGAAGTGGCTGCCAAATTTAGAGTAACAATTAGAACAATAATTTTTCCAGGCGTCATTTTTAGATTTATTAATAAGTAATTTATATTTAGCACGGTTAATTTTAAGTTTAAGTTTAGCGGCCGAAATAAGATCGGGGGCAGCAGAATTCTTCTCTAGCGATTTAACTCTCCTGGCAAGAGCAGTGACAAAATTCCTGAATTTAGCCAGGTCTTTAGTCCACCAGGAAAAACTAGGTTTCCTGATGGATTTCTTTTTTTTCATAGAAGAAAAGGCGCAGGATTGAACAGTGTCTAAAAAGGATTTGACAAAGGAATCAAGGCTGTATGTGTCAATTATATCTTTAGCTAGAGATTTAAAACGGGTTATATGGGGTTTAATTTTAAAGATGAATTTGCCAAGGCTATACGCGGTTTTTAAGTGAAAGGAATTATCAACAGGGGTATCGATGTTAATTTTGATTTTAATAAATTTATGATCGCTAGAGGATTCATCCGTTAAAACTTCCCAGGAGTAAATAGAGTCGAAAAAGCCAAAAGATACTAGAGAAAGATCGGGGAAGCCTTTACCTGAATGTGAATCGAATGTTGGACCACATTTGGGGTCATTTAGGACGATAAGGTTGTTAGAAATACAAAAGTCAATGATTTTGAGTCCCCGCTGATCAATGAAGCCATATCCCCACATCTGAGCTCTAGCATTAAAATCTCCCAAGAGCAGGTAATCATAGGAGAGAAAATCAAGTGAGGAAAATTCTTCAATGAGATCTGAAATGCTATCGTGGGGAGGGAAATATATTGAAGCTAATATAAGAGGTTTACGTGAAGGGAGAATAACTTCAATAAAAATGGCCGAAGAAGAGTTAAATTTAATTTTGGCTGTAAGATTAGAATTTAAAATTATAATAGCTGCTTTTTTAGAAAGGGAACAAAATTGGGAAAGGCCGAAAGGAGGTTTTAAAATTTCACCGTTGGAGATGTAGGGTTCTTGAAGGCAGATAAAATCAAAAGAATGGTCTATTGCGTATTGAAGAGTATTGCTATGTGCTGCTAATGAGTGATTGGTGTTAATTTGAAGGCCCTCAAGAACCATAAAAGAAAAAAGAACTGACAGAGCTCAGAGGTGGGGAACAAGTAAGAATCATAATATAATCAAAGAAAAGGGTTACACTTCCTTTTGAAGCTCCTTGATCCTGGCGAGCTCCGCTTGCAAGAGTCTGCATGAGCTTCTATCATGCGCATTATGATAGATGTTCAGTCTACTGTTTTTATTTTTGTGATTCTCTGTATTGCAGTTGACACAAATGGGGGTTTTAGCCCTACACTGACTGAAGACATGATCGGACTTTGTGCAATTGCTACAGTTTCCCGTAGGATAATGACAATAATTTGCCACGTGGCCAAAGGCCTGACATTTAAAGCATTGTTTGAAGCTGATGTACCTCTTTACGTAGAAGGAGTTGAAATCATAGAAGATTTTCTTTTGATCGATAAGTGTGTTGGCAAAAGGAACCTCTAAAGAGAACACCCAGTTGACACTATCACTTCTTGATTTAAAATTTTTCAAGATCCTGATGTCCTCTGGTTTAATTGAAGGGAGAGATAAGCATATAAGAGCTCTGAAGTTCTCCTCGTTAAAGTTTTCTGGAATGTTAAAGATGATGAGGGGAGTTCTACGTGCTTCTTGAGGCTTTATGTTAAATTTTTCAGAAATTGCTGATTTCTGAAATATAGGTAGAATTCTATCTGGATTTTGATCTTGACAAGTTATTTTTATTGTGCCGTTCTGTAGCGTAGAGATGTTCTTGATATTAAGATTTTTTTGGGCAGGGAAAAGAGAGTAAGTCTTGCTTAAGTTGTGCATTGTTCTTCATGCGGTCTTTTCCCTGCAGTAAGATGCTTGCAAAGGTTTTATCAGCAGGTGGGACAGAAACTGGCTGAGACGGGAAAGGAGTCTTGACCAGTGTTTCCTCCAAGTTTCTCCTGACGGCATGATTGATCAGCTCTGGAAGATTGTCTGTCAGTTTGGAAGAAAACACGTTGAGCTCATTGAAGATAGATTCTTTGAAGCTAGTTAGTTCGGAGGAAAGAGTTTCTTTGTCAATGAAGGAAAGAGTGGAGGGATCTGGTTTGTTGATTGTAGCTGCATTCTGAATTTGGTTTTCGAAGATAGCACAAGACTCTTTAATGCAATTGAATTTGTCCTCTAAATAGTTTTTTTGGACTTGATTTATCCTCGGAATTTTTGAAATGTAGCTTTGAATGCTGTTCGAGTATCTCATGATTTTAAGGAGAAAGGTATTGCAAAAGTCATTGGAACTATCATCTGCAGGTTCGGTGATTACAGAAGGAGAACGGGCAATGGATTCTGAGCGAACTGATTCTGAGCAGTTATCATTTGGAATAGTTGGAGGTGCCGAAGACGTGAACGGAAAGTCACCATCAAAGCGGGTCAAAACAGGCGCACGTTCTTGGTTATAGTGTTTAGATGATCCAGAAGGAGGTTGCGAGATATTGGTATGAGATGGAACATCAGACTTGGAGGAGGAGAACTTAGAGGAGAAAGGGTTGACTCTAGAGGCATATGAAGATTGCGCAAATGAAGAAGGATTCATAGATGTAAAGTTCACCATTTGCACACCGTGTTTGCCAGATGTAGAAGGAGTAGAAGTCGGAGTAGTAAGCGGAGAACTGGGTTTAAATTCACAAGAGGTGTTGACTGTAGCTGGAGATAACACAACAGAAGGAAGGGGGGGAAAGTCAGTGAGGGTAAATGTGTCCAAGATAATTTTGCTGTTGTCCTGAGGTTTTAGTTTAGGAGGCGTGATCTTTCGTTTAAACATTGTAAAATAGTTTAATAGTACTTAATAACAAGGTAACTTAATATATACAGTGCATAAAAAACAATTATTAAATATACAATAATGCAGGCAATATTAAATGTATAGTAATACAGCATCAAAAGTAAACGAGAAGTGATAGTAACGACAAGTAGGTTAAAAAGAAACGTAACATGTCGGAAATGAACGTACCACGACGGAAACCAGAGCCTGAAAAGAAGAAGAAATATAAAGGATAAACATAAAAGAACCTGAGGGGAGAATTCTGTACTGAAGCATTAGCAAGGGAACGCGCCAAGAAAGAAACCGGAGCCCAAAAGACTGTGAAAACTCAGACATGAACGTACCACAACGGAAACAGGAGCCCAAAAAATGACAAAACAAAAAGGGCAAGCAAAAAGGAACCAGGGAGGAGAATTTTATAAAACAATACACGTTAAAGGAACGCGCCACGTATAAAATCATAGCCCAAACGATATACAGGTTGCAAAGAATTTATACAAAATGGCACCAGGGAGGAGAACATAAGCAGAATGAGAAAGACAAATAAATTAAAAGCGCGGGAAAGCAAGTTCAACAAGAGACAAGGGGCAGGTCCAAAATGAAAAAAGGGGGGGAACGGAGATCCAAAATCAAAAGTAAAGGGGAACAAACATTGTAAAAAGCCAATTTACATATATAAACACAGGGTTTAGATTCAAAATGAGTATCAATTAACAAAGAAAACATGTTATTTATCATAGTAGTACAATTTAAAATCAGAATTAAATAAGAATTAACAGTTTTTTTACAGATGTACAAAGGGTCAAGTTGACGCCTTTGAGAGAATCCCAATACAATGGCTTATCACAGAACACGAGTAGAATGTTTTAAAAACATATTTGAACTTTTCTCACCAGAAAATGAACGTATAACAATATCTAAGGTATCATTGTAGAGCTAGGAAGGAGATACACAATAATATAGCAAACACGATTAAAGACGAAGCAGAATCACGCAACTACGGCACAAAAAAGAGAGACCGCAAAAAACATGCGTATTTAGCACTTCAGACATGCGGGCCACCCACCTAGATATTAAGTGTTTTAACTTTTAATATTTTCTTTTTGTTACAATTTTTAATAAAACTTATCTTTATTAAATGATTACACAGTAGTCAGATTTGAAACTGACTATGCATATACACTCATGTCCAAAAGTTAAGTATAATTCGTAAAATGCGAAAAATTCGCAGTTAATATGAATACAATAGTTCACAATCAGTTGTGGAGAATCGTGGGACGAAAGTAAATCGTGTATATGCAAAACAGTTCAGTCGACATGCGCAAAGCACCGGCGCACGTTGGAACTAGTATAAAACGGCATCGAGCGGCATGGCCAGTTGAGGAAGAATTTCGCAATTGCTCTGGTACGGAGTTTTGTTAACAATAAAAAAAGACAAAAGATGTCACAAAAATGCCAACTGGACATGTTTGTGAAGGAACGAATTATTGGAATGCTGGAATCCGGTCGATCCCAAACCGAAGCTTCTGGAATTCTGAATGTGCCTCAGTGTGTTATCTCCAGACTGGCAGAGGTTCCAAACCACTGAAAATGTTACCGGCCGACCAGTACCAACGCCACCTAGATAACACTCAGGTTATCTAGGTGGTGTTGCCAGTACCAGGCCAAGGGTAACAACCGCTCGGCAAGACCCATATTTGATGATAACTGCGCGACGTCAGAGGAACCGTTCTGCCAGACAACTGGGTTCAGCCGCAACAGGAGTCACTGTTTGGAGACAAACTGTTTACAGGAGAGCCAAACACGTCGGTCTCTATTCCAGACGACCAGCAGTTTGCATCCCCCTGACATCTGCACAGAAAAGCGCGCGTTTACAGTGGAGTTTGGAACATCAGCAGTGGCGTCAGAAGAACCGTTATGCCAGACAACTGGGTTCAGCCCTGACAGCCGCAACAAGAGTCACTGTTTCGAGACAAACTGGTTATAGGAGAGTCAGACACGTTGGTCTCTATGCCAGACGACCGGCAGTTTGCATCCCCCTGACAACTGCACAGAAACGCACGCGTTCAGTGGAGTTTGGAACATCGGCAGTGGAGTGGACAACAGTAGGGTAATGTCATGTTCAGTGACGAATTCAAGTTTATCTTGCAAAATGATTCTCGTCGCACCACGATCTGGAGAGAACGTGGAACGCGTTTTCATCCGAAAATATCACGGAAAGACATCGTTTTACGTTTAGGGGGTCACGGTCTGGGCAGGCATCATGATGGACGGCCTCACAGACCTCCACATCTTTGACACGGGGCTTTGTTACCGGTCAGAGACACAGAGACGAAGTCTTTGAGCCTGCCGTTCGATTGTTTCGAGGTGCTGTTTGTCCTGATTTCATATTCATGGTTGATAACGCGCCTCCTCACCGTGCGGCCTTGGTCGACGGCTTCCTTCAAACTGGAAGATATTCAGCACATGCAGTGGTCTGCAACTCTCCTGATCAGAATCCAATGGATCATGTGTGGGATATGCTCGGGAGACATCTTGCAGCCTTTTCGCTACCCACCAAGCCCCGTTCCAGGATTGAAAACTGCTCTCCGTGTAGTTTGAAACTCTTTGAGCTCACAACCCATCCAAATCCTCATCGAAAGTATGGGAAATTGTTGTGCAGCATGCGTGGCTACCCGAGGTTTTCACACACCGTATTAAACCACAACATCACATTGTTTTAATCATTTTGTTTCACTCGTATTGTGACCCATTTTCTTTCAACCCTTTTCTTTGGATAATATAAGTCGTTATTATCCTTGTTTTGCATTGTTTTCTTCTTCTATAACCTTATTGCACCTGTATACCGCGTTCCTTCCATTCCGATGTAGATTTCCTGAAATTTTCACATAAACAGCAACTATGCTTACCTTTTGGACATGAGTGTATATATATATATATATATATATATATATATGTGTGTGTGTGTGTGTAAATGCAGGACAGTTTCTTTTAATGTATTGTGTAAAATTTTAACTCTTAAGATAATGCACTAAAATATTATAATACTGTATAAACTAACAGATTAAAAAAAAAGCTCTTTTAATAATAAAATATTGCTAGAAATTTTTAAATGATATTGTAATCATATTTTGTACATTTCCTTTTTAATAAATTTATTAAATTATTTAAAATTTTTTTTTATTAAAAATGATAATTTTATATAAATTAATATTTTTTAAATAAATTTAAATATATAGTAAGTTAAGTGTAACAAGTAAATAATACTCTTATATTTTGAAATGTTTAGTTATGTAAAAAACACAATGTAAATCACATTCAATTTAATTTATTTTTTTAATATTTAGCTTCAAATTTATACATAAATTTTGGAATAGCCGAATTCTTTAAATATTCAACAATAACAATAAAATTATAAATTAAACCACCAAAACATATCAGTAATCACCAAAACTTAACAGTATCTTTTCTTTTTTAGCTATATCAAATTTAAATCCTTATTTTTCCTATAAAAGGAAAGAGTCTCAACATTTTTATTTTTATTTTGTATATTAACTCGCATAGGGAACATTTTTCAAGGGTGGGAAAAAAAATTGCAGAATTTTTTAATTCTTTACTATATGCTTTTAAAACGTTAAAAAAAAAGGTATAAAATAAGCTTTCCCAAACACATTGCTTTTACCAAAGTTGCTAATATAGCATCTCAACCAAATTTCAGTTTCATATATTTTCGAAACTAAAATAGGAAGTTCTAATTTTCAGGATCTCAGTTCTAGTTCATAAGCTTTTATTCTAACTTTCGTTAAAATCCGAGTCGGTGGGTTTCATTTTTGAAAGAACTTGATGATTTTACGGGACCCGATCCGGACACTTGCATGTGGATAGCACGAGAAATAGGCTGGAATGTAAATTTCATCATTTTCCGTTAGTACTCGTTGTCTTCCTGAATCCTGAGCCACATCGACGATGGAATGACAATGAGCCTGTTGATTGTAGTCGACATACCAGTCGCAGAATAAAAAAAAACTCAAAAAGAAAGCCGGCTGTACTAGAAACGACGGCAGTTTTACCTCATTGTACCACTAGGAGATTCACCGTAAATCAAAATCATCTCACAGATTTCTGCATTTCTGAACAACGCCATATACTCTAGTTTGGTAGCAGAGTTACTTGGATGCTTAAATACAAACTGCGAATCGACATAATGGTGACGACGTAATAGCTTTACTGAAATATAATATCTGCATGAGATAAATGTGAATAAGTGGTAAAAGTTTTTAGTAACTATTTGCAACCGAAGTTGATTTGTGGATGACCCCTTATTTCCGAATGAAAATTTTAATCAATAACTATGCCAAATTGGATCATATTACAGCCAAATTTTCAGTTTTGCTAAATATGGTATGAGTAACTTTTTTTGCAATTTGTTTTTTTTTCAGTAGTGGGGCTGTCTAAAAACTTAATGTTCTTAACTTATTACGGTAATATACAAAGTATTTAAATTACTATTTCACGACTTCATTATTTAAAGCATTTTTGCAATTGGAACTATGGCTACAATCAACCGTTAAACAAATCTTCCACTGTTCACTTTTTGTGAGACACCCTGTATATATTCCATTAACCTTGGGCTCTGTTAGTTTTTTTCCCGTGTTCAATACTATAAGTGTGCAAAGTTTCAGTCCTCTAGGATTCCTGGGGGCTTCTGGAGAGTTTGAAAAATATATAAATTAGACAAGTACACATTTAAAAACTTGCTGGGGGTGCTATTGAAACTTTTGCCCTCCTGGTTTAGGTTTTACTACGTCTATGGTTTTACTTGTGTGAAATAGGTTTCAGATCTCAGGGTTGGATACTTGTTTCCTTCATAATCTTTATCTGATAATTTCGTATTGAACTTCTAATTTATTTTAGTAGGAAAATAAAAATGGAAGTACATTAAAAAGTGAAATGTTAAACGTGCTCACGACGACTTGTGCATCATCGTGAAAAGCTGTTCTATTTCTTAACAAACATTCTTCGAACATCCTTGTTTTCACGTCCGTCAGACAGCATTGTTTCTCTCCTTCCTTCATTCCATTCATTGAAATCTTTGGAGTGTCTGGGGTATCTATTTTTCTCTGGCGGGCGAACAACTTGTGGATATGGGGGAACCAGTAGGCGGTTTTGTTACGTGCCGTTCGCCTGCTAGTCAGCTGTGACAGTTTATGGCCTGAGAATAACTGTGTTTTATAAATGATTTTTTTTTTAATAATTGACGTGTTTTTTCTTTTGTTATTGCTCCACTACATCGTATAATTGAATTCAGTAGTGACCAACTCTTTCTTTCTGTTTTGCTGTACGCGAAGTCTGCAATGGGCAAAACAGTTTGATGCCGAATTATTATTTTACTTGTGCTTAAATACGCTGCGCAAGTTTCCTTAAAATGAATAAAAGCTCATTGCAACGATGAAACGTATTCAAATAAATTTGTAAAAATAAGATATCCTCAATCGTATGCATGTGCAGTATGTTTTTTATGATTGGCGCAAAAGTTTTTACACCCCAAAATGCACAAGATTCGTTTCTTGTATATGTACTCTATGCCCCAACAGTTTTGTACCTACCCCGCCCTGTAGCCCAAACAGTGAAAAAAAAAGAGTGGAAACCAACTAAATCTACGCCTATTAATATGTGGATACGAAAGAACTATTTTAATACAAGAATGAATTTTGAATTTACAGAACATTCTCAGGCTTTATGCTTATTTTTTGTGTTTAAAAAGATACTAGTGGACTGTGCCTGATAGTGGCCAATAAGTTTTTTAGCAGGTTCTGCGCAAAAGTCATCAAACAACAAAAGTGAGTCGAAGTTTAGCGTGAGTAGGTCGGGTGGGTCCATTGCTAAGTTGAAAATACAGTGTGAAAATTACATCGAAATCGGAACAAGTATCACTGAGATAGAAAAAAAAAAGAAGATATGATAAAAGAGGGGTTCCTTTCACCACCTCCTCCTTCTACCACGGTCATTTATTTCATCTTACTTAATAAGGAAGGTGTGTGTGCGTGCGCGTGATCTGTAGCGAGAAATCTAAGCATCGTACGGCCATGCGGTACACGGGTACTTCAGGATGATGTACACCGGTGAGATTTTTGTAAAACGAAACGTGAAATCGGAGTTGCTTGAAGTAAAAGTTACGCCCTGGGGTTTGACACAATACATTTTAATTTGTATATTTAGGTGACACGTGCAAATGGTGTCGAGATTATAGCCAAAACCAGAACCAAAATCGATCAATTAGGAACAGAGATGTAAAATTGTGGGAGCTTGTTAGACTAAAAGTTACTCTCATGCTATTGGCACAAAATGCGTATATCCAGGTGGAATGTACAGATTGTGCAGAGACTATAGCTACCAGCAGAATCAAAATCGCATAATTATAGGAGCCGAGATGTGAAATGAGAGGGGGGAGGGGAGAAGGGTACTTGAAATATAAGTTGCGTCTAGGGGGTTGATACGAAAAAGATGTATATTCAGGTGACACGTACACATACCTGCCAACTTTTACGAATTTTTCGTAATTTTTACGAAAATTCTCTTATTTTACGATTTTACGCGCGTAATCGATTTCTTTACGATTTTTAATATTTTTTACTAATTACGCCTAAAAATCGCGCCAATTTGCCGATTTATCGCCAAATTTATATTTTTACACCAAAATGTCGCCAAGCATTTGGATTGCTTGTCACACGAGAACGTTCGCGTTCTCGTGTGACAAGCAATCCAAATAAACGCAGACAATGGACGCGGCAATGAACGCAGACGTTCTCGTGTGACAAGCTGTATTTATTCTGGTACTTCCAGCACGCAGCGTTCAAGAAACGGACGGCAGACAATGCTCGTCTTTCTAACCCGGAAGTGTAGGCATAAAATCCCCCACAGAAAGGAATAAAAAAAAAGTTGTAGGTTGTAGATTTTTGTCTCCGTAATCACCGTGATGTATGTTATCATATATATCATTAATACATATGTTGTCATTGGACTCAAAGGGGAAACAGAAGAAAAAACTTCGCACAGCATTTGAAAATATTTGTTTTACTTTTACCCCTTTTTGTTGAGAGTCCAAAATTACCAGTTTGCATCTGCATCCATTTTCTTCTTCTAATGATTTCATATCAGAACAATAGATCTAATTTATTTTTATAGTGCGAATAAAAATAAAGAATTATTTTACTAAACAAATTATATTTCGCTTAAATTTTAAGATGAGCAATTCAGTCTTTTCTTTTCAGGCTTTGCTGAGAGTACATAATTGCCTTTTTCCATCCATCTCCATCCCCTGATTATTACACATTAACTTTACTAAACTAGCTTATTTTTATATTTCAGTTGATTATAAAGGTCACCTTTTTAATTATTTTCATATAAATAGTAATTTTTTTTTTTTCATCTCTGCAGCGGTTGCCGAGAGAACGCTATTATCCTTTTCCATCGATCTCCATCTCCCTATTGTTGCACATTAACTTGATTAAATTAACTTATTTTCATATTTTGGTTGATTATAAAGGCAAATTTTTTTATTATTTTCACATAAATAGTACGATCGTGAAATTCAGTTTTTTTTCGCGAGCGTTTCCGAGATTACGCAATTATCCTTTTCCATCGATCTCCTTCTCCTTATTGTTGCACATTAACTGGACTAAAGTAGCTTATTTTCATAGTTTGGTTGATTATAAAAGTTAATTTTTTAATTATTTTCATATAAATAGTACGATCATGAAATTCAATCTTTTTCTATCTGAAGCCCTTTCTGCCACATTTTTATGAAAAGATATTTTGAACAAAATAAACATTTTCTTTAAAATATACTGCCACCAATTTTTATTTATGTGTAGACACTAGACAATGCACATTTTAATAATACATGATAATTTTATGAATGTGTTTAAAAATATACTGCAGTTTAAGAACAAAAAATTTGTGTCTTCCCAATTGTAAAATAATTTTTTTTTGTGAAATTAAGTTTATAAATCCTGACTATTGTAATGATTTAATTTCAACAAAACTGACAAAATAAAAGCATGAGTTATTATAGATAACAAAATCATAGTTTAGAATTAATATAAAGGAATGTGTTAAAATTAAATTTGCCCATGTATTTAAACAACCCTGTTCTTAAACGCAATTGTCAAACTTGCATTTTCTAAATATAATAGAATTATATCATTTTTCATCATTACATAACGAATTATATCATCATTACATAACGTAACTTTCTGTCAAAATATTTTGAGAGATGAAGGATACAATGTAAATAATGTACAAATGAACATGCATACAACTGTTTCCAAAGAGATCTCAAAACAGTTGTGTGTCTCACATAATTTGTGCATTATTTACATTGTGTCCTTTGAAAATCAGATTTATGTCGATTTGTTCCGTAAAACTCATTTTACGCGCTATTCTGATTTTTTTTCAAAAATCTTCTGATTTTTACTCCAAATAAGTTGGCAGCTATGCGTACAGACGGTGCGGAGATTACAGCCACCATCAGAATCAGAATCGCTGAATTAGAAGCCTAGATGTGACTTTTGGTGAGGAGGAGCTCGCTACCTCAAGTAAATAATAAAATTATAATGATAATAAAATTTGGGGTAATATTTAGGTAATTTTAATGGTAAATAGCTGAAAAAGTAAGACAGCTGTGTAAACTATAGTCGAAGATCGTTATAGGCAAAACATTGTTATAAACAAACAGGGCGGGAGTCAGTCAGTAGAAATGTACAGATTTCTCTAAAAAATTTAGAATTTGCAATTAATTTTTTAAATAGTCTTTAGGTAGTAAGTTAAAAATATTAAAGATTTACCAATTATAAAACTATTCATGTGAAAAATTTATTTGAATAAAATAGGGATTAACGCAAACATATTTTATGAAACGAAATTATGCTTCATAGTCAGTCACAAAACTCGCCTGTTAGGGGCTTTCCCAAAAATTTTGAAGACTCTCCCATTGCAGGTAACATCATCCATAAGCTGGTTTCATGTTTATTATGCTCTCGTCAGCATGGAATACCCGATACCTGCAATGGCAGTAAGAAACTTGTCAACATAAATTTGGGGAACGTTCGTTGCAGGCGTGTTTTGTGATTATAATCTTGGCCTTTGCAACTTCGTGTAGCTTCAGCTAAATTGAATGCAATGTCGGTTTCGTGGAAGGACTGAAATTGTCAGTTCACATAAAAGTTTCTAAAAAAGCAAGTTTCTTTCTACCATTGTAACTATCGTTTTCCACGTGAGTTCGTGTTCTGCATTCGAAAAAATTTCAGGTTAGGGTACTTTTACTGCCGGGTTGAGTCAGGTAAAAAGTCTGAAATTTCAATCCTGCAAACCAATATTCCATTCAGTAACTTGTATAGAGTTTAGTTTGCATGATGTTTAATGGAATTAGAAAGTAAATTCATTGTGTGCTGTCCGTATTACATTTATCTCAACGTTATACACCCAGAGACAGGCAGACTTCAATTCTTCGCAGTTTACATTATCATGTTAAGATTTTATTCTTTGTTAACTATTCACGTGGTTTAGTGATGTACGTTGCGCCGGAAATAGAATATTGTTCAAAACCTTTTGCGTTTTTCCGTATTGGAAATGTTTTCAAATGTTTGGGCGTTTTCTCCGCTTGTTAATCTGACCTGAACGTATAGGTCACAGTTTTTATTTATTACTAGGTTATGTCGGGACAAATCAATACTAGGTCATTATTTTGAAAACTTGTATTTCTAACAATATATGTATGTTTTTTTCACCGGTATTATGGCACGATCACGAAATAGAGATTTCCAAGTATACGTTTGGTAGTAAAATTTATATTTAACATTTCTGAATTTCACCATGTTTTCATATAAATTGTTAAATTCAAAAGATTGTAAGGTTGTTTTGACAAGTTTTCATACAAGAATGTATGTTGTATGTATAATATATGTACAATACAAATCGCTTTTTATTATAAGGAAGATAAATTAACACATGTAACAGGTTTGTTCGGGCCGAAATATAACCCGATTTTACTTGTTCCAAACCAGTCTCGAAAACCCTAACAGCACGAGACAAAAGCTTTTTTAAGTCAGAAAACTTTTAAATAGTTGCCAGGAACAACTCAACCAGGTGTTTTTTCAAACACATAGAAAGTCTGGAAAGCGTTTAATTTGCAAGCTTCGCTACGTAAACACATGTCTTAGTTTAAATTTTTATGTTGCAGGAGTCGCTTCGCTTAAATGATATTACGTGGATCGCCAATAATATATGCATATAATCCCCTTCAGTTTGAGAAAATACACCTATTTTGGTTCCATGCGAATCGTCATTTTTGCAATTGGACTTTATAAAATCTAAATTTAGAGCCATTTTTAACAGACCAAGATTTGGAAAAGAATGTGCCAGAGTAGTCACACCCTAAATTACACAAAAATTGTGGATACGTTGCAGTGTAGAACAATAATGCAAGTTCCTTAACTTTGTGAAGTTTAATAAAGTGTACATTTTTATGTAAGTTGCTTTCTTTATTTAAATTAGATTGGTCTTCGAAGTATTATTCTTATTATATAATATTAAAATTATGCGACCCCCCCCCCCCTTATTTAAATTCAAAACGTATTTTAATTTAAGTAATAAAGATTTTGAAATCTATAAATACTTATGAAAGGGGAAGTTTAAAAATTGTCTTCCTAAAAACTCGAAAGTTTAAAATAAATTCGAATTCATAAAGTTAAAATAAAAGTGATTCGATTCTTAAGACAGTGATGCTTATTATTGAAAATTCTATAGACATGAAGAATATACAATGGTAAAACAAACTTGTAATAGAAAGAAAAGTTACTAATTATTAAATAAAGTGATCTTAACTAGATGTGTTATCTTTTCCTCTTCCCGTTCTTTGTTGCTTTTAAGATTTTTTGTATTATCTTTGTATGTTATTTCCCCGTTTAATTGTAACGTGCGTAGAAAGTTCCTAGTTTAAATACATTTAATTTAGGGTGAGAAAAGGTTTGTTTTTATAAACGTGCGGAAGATTTTTTATGTATTTAATTAAAGTTTTATTCTCTATAATTTAGTAATTAGTAAAGCTCGGCATTGTTTCTAGTTCTGCTTATCAGAAAGGTTCAGTGAGTCGAGAATTAACGTGTGTAGTATATTTTCACGAGCTAATTGAAATTTGTTTTTATATTAATTAATTAAGCTGTTTATTGAAGTTTCGCTGTCTTGTAGGAAACTATTAGATACTGTAAATATGGATTTTTAGTAACAAAACAGTTATGTCCCGAAATGCACAGTTCAAAATGCAAATATTATAATTAGTAACTCATCTCTCCTTTGACTACGTGATTTTTTATCGCTCGTCAGTAACAATGGAAAACAGATCTAGTGATTAAGTTAAGAGCTTTCTAACTTTTCTAAAAGATACGCACAGGCTTGGACCTATTTCATTTACTTTATCCCGATATCACCTGCAGGGATTGGACTTAGTTTAAAAATATTCGGGGCGAACCTAACCGAATGTATTCAACATTTGAAGACATATGAATGGTGTATGAGATATATGAACAAGTTTTGTTATATCAGCTATATAAAGTTAAATACTTAAATTAACCAACTTTTGACTTAATTCTGAGTACAAATTTATGGTTTAGACATATTTGGATAAACATGTCGAACTATCATACCGCGAAAACTCGTATAGTGGTGGGGAGAGGGGGTGGGGGTAGAACTGTAGAAGAATCTACAGGAAAGTTGTGGAATAAATATTTTAAGAACATAGGGGCCCAGACGAAAGTTTCCCCGGAGAGGGTAAAGTTTCGCCACTGGCTGATATATGAGTCCCTTTGGGCTTTATATTTTCTTTGGTTTAAAAGATAGTTGAGTTTTGGTCGACCACGTTTATGAATGATATATTTTTTCACAGTTGCATGCTGTAGCTTCTTTTGCGAGGCAAAGTTCTTTCTTTTTTTAAATGTGAAATATTGTTCACAACTGTTGGCGTAACTAAAGTTACTCCATTGGAAATTTTTAGTATATGTTTTGCACTCTGATTATTCTATTTCTTCCTGATAAATGATAAATCCTTTCTGATAAATCCTGGCGAAACCAATCAAAAGGGTGATCAGGTGACGATATGTGTAGTCTGCTTCATAATTTCAATTATGCGCAATAGTTTTAATTTTCTTTAAAAAACTATTGCTATTTTCATCTAGCCAATAGTTTATTTTGCGTGCCGAACCAAAATAAAACTACATGTTCTTTGAACATGTTTTTTTGCTCAATTTGAAAGTTGTGTTTGAGTTCGGTAACTCGATGGCTTATCACGCACCTCTTCATATCTTGTTTTGAAGTATTTATGAATTTCTCAGTTGTGTGACAAGCACGTGGCCATTTGATTTTCGTTCTTGTTATTGAGTTTAATACTCTTTCATTTATCACCTTTATCGTGAATGCGCTATTAAGAGCCTCGCTGTTATACGGTTTGCGATTGTGAATCATTCATTGTATGGTAATTTTTCTGAACGGGTTTGTAATCGATCCGATACTTCCTTGATGCATGTTGTACTGGGATACTTGATTTGTTCATACCAGATGATTTTGATTTGAGCTATTTTAATCCTTATATGGAGATATATTGAGATATTTTGAAAGTATTAGTTAAAAAAACTATATTAAGGTTATAAAATAGTATGGAGACACGTCAAAATAATTAATACTTTAAAAATAAAGACAACCAAACAATAGGCCATACTTAACAGTTTTTTTAATTAAACTCTCCATTTTACGACATATTAAAATCTCCATTTTACGACATATCAAAATCTCCATTTTACGACATATCAAAATCTCCATTTTACGACATATCAAAATCTCCATTTTACGACATATTAAAATCACACGGCCGTAGCGCTTCGGGCATTACTATGCCCTGCATCAGTGGCGAACATGTGCTTAAATATAGGCCATAACCGCCAGACAAAATTTACATATTAATCAATTTACGTTTTTAAATACGAAGCATTTAAAATATAATTTAATTATAAAATACAAAATACAATAAAAGGAAAAAGGTTCATAAATTAAATGGTAACCAATAGGAATGTCGTCAAAACACGAAATAAAGCATATACTAAATTTTCAGAAAATTATATAAAGGTTTTCAACGTAGCAAGTCGAGAACGAGACGCCAAGCATAACTAAGGGATCAATATTACAAATAGACTCACTGTAAAGATAAATAAAAAGGGATTCATAAAGTAAAATATCACGGGGTTATTGCAGCTAATTAAAAGACAAGTTTTATCAAACATAGGATTATTTATCTTTAACGTGAGTCTGTACTGATCCCGTTCAGACCCTTAGTTATTCCTGTTGTTTTGTTCTCAACTCACTACGTGTCAAACCGTGTGTGTTTAGTAGATGCTTTATTTCGTTTTTTGACGACATTCCTATTGGTTACCATTTAATTTTTGAACCTTTTCCCTTTTATTGTATTTTGTATTTTATAATTAAGTTGCATTTTAAATACCTCGTATTTAAAAATGTAAAAAATCTGATATGGGCAACACATGACTTTCCTTATATAATGCAATGAATGTACTACTTTTACAGTAAAAAAATAGGTTTTTCTTATAGTAGATACTTATATTCTTTCCAAGATATTGAATTTTCGACAATTAGTCGTCATTTTCATTGATTTAGCGTCATTTTAATCCATTTGGCGAGATTTTCGTTAATTTGACAACATTTCAAACAGTCGCCAAGTTGGCGACATTCCGCCAAATTCGTCGCCAAAATCTCACCAATCTTTACTGACGGAGAAATAAGTTATTTTTATAGCAGATACATGACTATTGGCGTTCAAATACAAAAGTATTACTCGTATCTTTTCTCATGACTGGAACGAGCTAGATCCACGAGAATGATGTCACCCAATTTATCGCATGGTATTACATATGAAAAGTGAACATGTTTCTCAATAGGAATATATATATATTTTTTATTTTATATGACTTTTTGATAATTGTTTTGAAAAATGTGCAATATCTCGAGAACGGTTCATGTTAGCGTTCTAAAATGTATGTTAATCGTTTTCTAATGAAAAATTACTTAAGAAATATCTATTTGCGTAACTTTATTAGCGGTTTTGATTTTTTGCCGATTTTTTCAAAATTTCACTCGAAAATTTAGGGGGTTCTGAACATTCAATTACGTTTAAAAACAATAGGCTTCCAGTGTTTACGGATTGTGATTTTTGTACCAAATTTCGTTCGAATCGGTCCGTTCGTTCGTCAGTTATCGTCTCCACAGACTCACTGACACACACACACACACACACACACACACACACACACAGACACAGACATCACTTCAAAAATATTTGATTCGTGATCAGGGATGCTTGAAACGTGCTCTCCCGTCGAAAACTCGAATTCGAATTTTCGACCCCGTCACAATACTTTCCTTATGCATTATGTATATACGGAAAGTAAAAATGTAAATTGATTAATATGTAAATTTTGTCTGGCGGTTATGACCTATATTTAAGCACATGCTCGCCACTGATGAAGGGCATAGTAATGCCTGAAAGCGTTATGACCGTATGATTTTAGTGCGTCGTTAAAAGGAGATTTTAATAAAAGACTTAATTATGGCCAATGTTTTGATTGTCTTTGTTTTTAAAGATATTAAAGTTAATTACGGGGAAGACTTACCGATAGGCAAACAGTTGCTTAGAGCTCCTTAATTATTCAATACAATATAAAGTAATTTTCAAACTTTATTTAGTTATGCGAATTAATACTTTGCACTGTACAGGGTATTTAAAAAGTATACTAAATATCTTTTGAACGATATGTCGTAGACCATTGTTCTTGTTTAAGAAATCCTTCTAGGAATGATTTCAGAAATTCTCAAGAAAATATTAAGGTAGATTTTCATTGTATGCAAATTTTGATCATGTGACAACGTTTAGTAATTAACAAGAATGTGGTGGTAACTCGACTTTTTCATACCAGAATTCAATTTTAAGTACCTTGTGATTGTGCAAGAAAAAAATTTAAACTCTATCGCCGTTGGACCAAATAATCATAATTAAGACATGTTATCCTTCATTTTAAAGGGCTTGAACATATCTTTTGATTGATACCAAGTTTGACAATGTACCCCCTCGGGGTGGTGGTGGGGGGTGTAACTTTATTTCCCCCGATTGGAGTTAATGACGTTACGACACAAAAATAGTATCGCGACTATTTTTCACTACAATGATTCACTTTGTTAGATCCTATAGTACCTAAATTTCGTGATCATTCAGCGATAAATTATCCTATTTACGCATAATTATATCAGATTTGATTTTGTCTTATGCTGCCACATTAAGAAAATATAAAATTTCGAAGTTTCCGCTCGAATTTCAAAAATATCTATTTAGTTCTAGATTTTTCAATAACAATGCCGTATATAAAGTTTTTCGTGAAAATCCTTTAATATTTCTAGCAGCTATTGTGTGCACAAGAAATCGACCACAGACAGATGACTGACAAACGAACATTACTCTAAAAATTGTCAGTGCGTGTTCAGGAGGTCCTAAAACATATATTGGCATCAAAATTTTTCGTGAATACAATACTTTATACTATATTCTATGAGAAAGTAAAAGTATAAAATTTGACTTTATATGCCGGCTTAGACATTAAGTTTCAAACTTGTTAAGCATTATCAAACTTGGTATCGGTCAAAATTTTTTCAAAAATAAAATTACAAGCTGCTTAAAAATGGATTCTGGTATGCAAAAGTCGAGTTGAGCCACATTTCAGTTAATTTAATTTCGTTTTTATGAAGAAAAAAAAATTTTAAATTTTAAATTTTAAAATTCTGAATTAAATGCAGAAACGCTTATGGCATTTAGTGATTTCAATGAATGTAATAAAATTACCTTTACACAAGATATAAATTGCGCATTATATAGACAAAAAATTATGTCATTAAAAGCTCTGTACGTAAGGACCTTGAGCATTTAAATCCGCTACAGCTTAATGATGTATTTGTGTTTCTAATGATGCTAAATGTGTTGTTAATGATGCTAAGTTAGTACTAATGATTTATATTAGTTTTTATAAGTGTTGCATTTTGTTACCGAAATGGTAAGAAGACTTGCCTTTTTATTAGTAATATTAGTAGTTAGTACTATTAAATTGATTAAACATTTTTAATTGCATACTGTCAAATCTTTAAAGGTTTTTATAACTGTCTTGGTGTCTGGTGCTGGTCATATAATATTTTGTATTAAAATGAAAACAAATCAATCTAGTCAAAATATAACACAAGTTGCTTGTCTTAGGGAAAAGTCTTGTATTGGTTGCAACAGATTTCTTTGAAGTTTTTGAATAGATAAAAGTACAATGGAACTAACTGGAAATAAATGAAATTTTCCAAAAAATTTGAACCATTTTACTTCAGTTAATTTACAGACGATGAGCACGCTGCCAACGGCCGTACCGTGCTGAAAACACCGGTTCTCGTTAGATCACCGAAGTCAAGCAGCATCGGGCGCGGTTAGTACTTGGTGGGTGACCACCTCGGAACACCGCGTGCTGTTGGCCATCTCGGCTGCGGTATCCCCGTGGTTTGCGCGCTAGATTTGCACGCTACCACTAAATGCCGCCGTGTTCATGCGGAGTACGATCACGTTAAACATGTGGGTCCGTAAGTCCTTCCGAGAGGTTGGTGGTAGGGGAAGGAGGGTACGGTCCCTGTGGATGCCTCCCCCACTGGGTTCCGGTCTAAATTGGGTGGCACTTCCCGGCCGTCCATACAGTTACCTTACACCTTTCTGGTAGGTCGGACGGTCTGGGTCTCAACAACAACAACAGACGATGAGCACACCATGTCACCATGAGCACACCATGTCTTAGTTTCTTACTAAATATGCGCGTGCAGTCCGAATATTTTTTGATCGAATTTCGCATAGTAGTATAGTAGTAAAGTCTAATTTAGACCCCCCCCCCCCCGCTCCATTATTCTCAATTCTGTCACAATTCTTGTTCATTAGTGGTAACAAATTTTGTCATGGTGTTATTTTTATGAAATTTTTTCCCTTCCGGTTCAAAAATTTCTATTTTACTTGAAACATCTATTTCTCAGGATTAGCTATAGATAGAGCCTACTAATATGGATTCAGCATCCAATTCCTGAGGGAGTGAAAGGATTCATTAAGGATTTCAGGTTCTGGGGATGTCACTTCCGATTTAAAAATGTACATTTTTCTTGAAATATCTATTTTTTGGCATATGCTATAGATGCAGCTTAAATGATAACTGATATGGATTCAGCATCAAATTTTGAAACAGAATAGGGTTACCGGTTTTTTCCACTTCCGGTTCATAAATTTTTTTTGAAACATTTATTTCTTAAGATTGGCTATAGATAGAGCCTAGATGATGACTGGTACGAATTCAGCATTAAATTCCGTAGGGGTTGGGAAGTCCACTAAAGATTTCCACTTCTGGTTCAAAAATTTCTATTGAATATTCATTTTTCATGATTGTCTATACAGCTTAGATGATGACTGATATGGATTCAGCATCAAATTACGTAAAGAGTAGAGAGTTCTCTAAGGATTTCAATTTCCAGTTTGAGATATGTTACTACCGGGGGTCTCTATTTTCGAATATTCGTATGACTGTACGAAATAAGTATACAAAATAAAATGAAAATGTTTATTTGTTTTGACAAAAATTAAATACACCATTTGCCACAATGTGAAGGATCCTTAATGAATTTCTTTTTCTTGTTGCAATTGCCCCAAACTCAAATAATTGCTTCCTTGCCTAATATCTATAAATTTTGGATACCTTTTAATATCCCTATCGAATTTTTGTGAATCCCAATTTTAAAAGTAAAAACAATGTAGTAAAATGTCGAGTATCCATATATTATGAAGCACAGAACTAAAGCAGACTTTTATATTTCTCAGGTATAATTTCCCCATTTCATTCTGAAGACATTTTCATTTCAGATTTGTTTTTCTGAAATTCTTATCATTATCACTTTTTAAAATCTAATTAGTGGTTCAGTGCAATGTCCGAGTTTGTTCGCATGATTCATGTGCCTGCGTGATACTTTTAACGACGATCAGCCGATAACCAAAATTTGGCTCGACATCTGACACATCTGCTATCTTCAGATGTCAAATGTGAATTTCAGTGAGAAACTTGCTGGCACGTATAGAACTAGAACGCCTGCGGTCATACGAACTGGAATCATTCTGCACACGGGCTAGGATACATTTCGTGAAAGATGAATCCGTTTAAGCTTTGTTCTTTGTGAAATTCTTTACTATATAAAAATTCTAATGTTTAATCTAACCGGTCAGAGATCTAATTTATGGTTGTACATAGATAGTCTGAGAGAGGTTGAAAGTTAAAATGTTTGCATCATAAAACATTCTAAGATCTGGACCAGATATTACAATATTTGTATGTAGTTCGGGGGCGATGCATATTATTAATTTATAGTTACACTTATATCAGATTAATAATTTTATCTATAAGTGGTCTTTTTTTGTAGAGGTCACCCTTTAATATAATTTTTTTTTCTGTTGTGTAATGCGTTAAAAATATTCAAAAACAAATCCAAATATTCTAATTAGAACGCGTTTTATAATTTATACATTATTCATTACTTTCCTTATATACATAATGTATAAGGAAAGTATTGCGACGGGGCCGAAAATTCGAATTCGAGTTTTTGACGGGAGAGCACGTTTCAAGCATACCTGATCACGAATCAAACATTTTCGAAGTGGTGTGTATGCGCGTGGTGTGTTGTGTGTGTGCGTGCGTGTGTCTGCGTGGTGTGTTGTGTGTGCGTGTGCGTGTGTGTGTCTGCGTGGTGTGTTGTGTGTGTGTGTGTGTCTGCGTGTGTCTGCGTGTGTGTGCGCGCGTGTGCGTGCGTATGTGCGTGTGTGTGTGCGTGTGTGTGTGCGTGCGTGAGTCTGTGGAGACGATAACTGACGAACGAATGGACCGATTCGAACGAAATTTGGTACAAAAATCACAATCCGTAAACACTGGAAGCCTATTGTTTTTAAACGTAATCGAATGTTCAGAACCCCCTAAATTTTCGAGTGAAATTTTGAAAAAATCGTCAAAAAATCAAAACCGCTAATAAATTTACGCAAATAGGCATTTCTTATGTAATTTTTCATTAGAAAACGATTGACATAAATTTTAAAACGCTAACATAAACCGTTCTCGAGATATTGCACATCGTTGGTCCAAATAATTACAATTAATTATAACATGTTACCATTCATTTTAAAGGCTTTGGGGAAAAAAATCTTCTAATTGATACCAAGTAGGATAATTTAATCACCCCCCCGGGGGGGGGGTAACTTGACCCTTTAATGACGTCACGAATACAAACTGTCGTGGCTGTTTTTCATTACAATTATTACAATTACATTTTATAGTCAATTAAAAATAAGTCCAATTTTATTAATAACATCAAAATTAAGGCAAATGCCTCCAAACATCTAATTAATCTAATTTGGGTAAAAGCTCACGCTAACATTCTGGGCAACGAGGTCGCAGACTTTCATGCAAAATTAGCCTCTTCCTCAGGTTCCCCCCTATCTATCCCCTTTCCTTTCTCTCTCCTTAAAAAGTACTGTTCTAAATTCATCATCAATTCGTGGCAATCTTTTCTAAATGATTACATCTCCCCCCGTACACATGATCCCTCTAGAGTTTCAATCTATCTCCCCACTGTAAACACTAATTTCCAAATTACCAACCCTTTTCTTACCTACTTTGTAACTGGTCATGGACCCTTTCTGGATTACCTACACTTCTTCAAACTTAAATCCTCTTCTAACTGCCCCTGTAACTCCTTCGGCGATGCCGACCATTATATCTTCTCTTGCCCTCTAACCAAACCTTTCCACCTCTCTAAACCCTCCCCTCGGAACGCTGCGGCCTGGTTCTCCAGGGTGTGTCAAAATCACACCTCCATTCATAAAATCAAAGACTGTGTCCTCGCTGCAAAAGAAATCTCAAACAAAATAAACTAATTAATTCCTGGGTTCCCCCCTCCCCCCTGATCCGTGAACCCTCTTACTGTTCCCAGCCATCTTACCTTAAAAATAAACTTATTGGTCATATCTTGCATATCTATACACCTGTACATTTTTTGTGTTCTGTGCATTTGTACTTTTTTGTTTTGTTTTGTTTTGTTTGTTGTTTGTTGTTTTTTTTGTTTATATATACTATCTTTGTGTTGTTCTGCGTGCACTGTGTGCCAATTATCCATGGCATCATGCTGGCCATGAGCATGTAATTTTCTGTAAATACTTTTATTCACATTAATAAATGCTTGCGGATCGTTGGAGTTGACCGGGGGAGTCAGCTTCGGCTTACTCCCTCTCCCGGCCACACATTAAGCTACCATAAACCTTCGGGTTGGTCGTGTGGTCAGGGTCTTCAATCAATCAATTACATTTTATAGTATGATTGAAATACTATTAATTGTAGTATGATTGAAGTACTATACTACGAGTACGAGATTACTATAGAAGAGTAGTAGACGTACTGTGGAATATTATACTACGATACATATTCTATAGTACGAGAAAGTAAAAATTAGGGATGAATGTAGCGCAGTTTATCCAGAAACCTGCGCGCAGCACTTGTATCACAAGCACACTATCAAAAACTATCTATCATAAAACATTCTATCAAACTTTTATCTATTTTTTTTTTAATTAATAGACAGGGTAAGATAACCCACCCTAAAATTGTGATATCATTTGAATAAATGACAGATCCATAAAATTTTGAATAGTGAGTTAATTGTTCATTATGTAATTTTGCAAAAGAAAAAGAAAAAAAAAACAATTAAAACACTCCCGAAAATAATTTTAAAAAATTGTAGTTTTTTTTTCTGAAATATTCTATTTTCATTAATTTGTCAAATGTACAAAAAAAAAATTGCAAATTCTTATTAAATTTGATCCAAAATTATGACTCCTAAATTCCTTACACAGTCGAACCTTTTTAACATGAAAAAGTCAACTCAAATTACTTTTATTATCACGAACAGAATATTCATTCCCTTTCAGATTCCTGATGAATTGCAATACGCTTTGTTTTGTTCGGATTACACGGACTATTTTGAATCAATTTTTATCAATTGATCACAAAATTTCGAATCCCCGAATTGTTTGCGTTAACGAGGATCCAGTGTATTTAGCGCTGTTTATGAAACATTTAACTTAACTAAATATTGGGTAATATGTTTTAAGTTGTTTATTTTGCTTTTTCTTAACGATTATATGATGCCATTTTCCATCTTGTATATCATGATGGAAAACTGATTAATTGCGTCATTTGTACTCCGTGTCGTTATAGAAATATATCTGCCATTACATAATGGAAATTTGCTTTTATATTCGTATTCTTAGCGCTTTCTTAAAGTTTCTGTGTAGTTCAAATCTTATTCCTAGATTTTATTAGTTTTAGATTCCTTGTAGGCTCGGTTAGAAAATTCCTCACTGCTTACCAGCGCGCAAACGGGTCGCACTTTCAGAAACACTGAAAGATTTTCACAACGCTAGGTACCTATAACACTTTACTCCTTTGCACAGTAATCAGTTGAAGAAAGGTATGTCAACACCAAAGAGCTCTTCTCAGAATTTCAAATTGCCCAACATATTTGCAACTTCGCAAGAATAAATTGTTTCAGTTTTGAAAATTTAAGTTAAATTCAACGTTTTTAAACCACAATTTTTCTGCAATCGTGAAAAAGGATTGAGAGCTACTTTAGATTTTAACTGTGTCTGTATAAAAGGGTGATTTCCATACAAGTGAGTTTCTGTTATAAACTGGGGAACTATCGTTTACATTCGATTACTGTGGGAACCTTTAGTGTTTCTAAATATACTGTTTACTTCGTTTAACCGGGCACCGGAAATAGCAAACAGTATAATCACTAATTCAGATAAATTCTTTAAAATTTTAACATAGTACTGATCAACTTGGGGGAGAGTATTAAATTCTAAAATCAGATTTGAGAATAAAATTTGGTTATTTTATGTACTACTCTCCTGCGCATTGGCTGCTGTGTTTTGAAAGCTCTACTGTAATTAAGTAATAATGTATCGAATGTTTCTAGTTTTTATGAAAGTAAAAAAAAAAAAAAAAAACTTTATGCAAATTTTGTAGACCAGCGTTTTTTAAAGAGTGTTCTGCGGAATCCAGGGTTCCGCGGATTTACACAAAGTTTTGTACGTTTATTTTAATCGATAGCAATGATTTTCAGCAATATCTAACGATAAGAAAGCGATAGTGTGCTGTTAATTTCTCGCAAAGACGGAATTTGTTAAATTGTAAGGAGAATCATACTATTGTGGACACATCAGATTTTTTTATAAAATATAATGACGATGACAGGCCACATACAAAGTTCTTAAAACCCGGCATATCTATTCCTCTGTAATGAAAAGAATGTAACAGATTCTTGGATAACAATCTTAACTCTCTTTATAACACACAATATACAATACAAGAAATGCGTTAGGAGCTTAAATACGATGGTTGTTATCTGTGTGTAAAGGATATTTATAACCTGTGGAAGTAACCTACAAAATTATTATGAACCCTTAGGGGGGCCTCCTCACAAACTTGCGTCAAGCGGACATAAGAATTAGGTCGGAAGATTTCCTTCAAAGACAACTAAGTATCTCTTTTCTCCGTCCTAGATGATTCTGTAAGAATTACAAGAGTGAAATCAACTAACCTTAATGTTTTTCCTCCAAGAAATTATGAACACTTTCATATTGTTTTTTTAATAGCTGAATAGGAATGTTTATAACGAGCCGACTGGCTGCATAACCATTAACCGCCCTGTATAAAATCGCAGAGTTGATGGAAGGGACCGACTGCACATATAATATTTTTCAGCATTAGCGTTTTGCACAGCAATCTTAATAAAAGATGAACAAATGAAGATATTCCAAATGTGCGGCGGCAGTTGGGAGGATGCATTTTAAAAATTAATTTTTATAGAAGGCAGCTCGTCCAATTCTGCGATATTTATTTTATTTGTTATTTATTTAATTACATAGAAGCAAACAGCACAAGAAATTTATGAAGGAGATTTCATATGATGGCAAGTGGTGTGTACACTTTATTTTCGACAGAATTATTAAACATTTAAATGCTTTTTTGCACAATGATTTCGTATTGTCATATGAATTTTCGAAAAAACCGGACATGAGATATCCAAAACTGGAGGTAGAAATCCTTAATGAACATCGCCCCCCCCCCCCCCCCACACACACACACACACCAAAATTCGATGCAGAATCTATATTAGTCATCATCTAGGCAAGTGTTTTTCAAACCTTTCTGGTTGCGGAATCCTTTTGAATTTTAATATGATATCGTGATATCGGAAGAAAGTCCATAGTAATCCAATTTGTGCATTAAATTATTTGACACTTTTTTTTTTCTACAGAAAATTTACACGAATTACGTAACGGAACCCCTCGAATACAGTCGCGGAATCCCAAGAGTACCGCCGAACAAACACATTTTGAAAAACGCTAATCTTGACTATATCTACAGCTAATTCTTAGAAATAGATGTTGACAAGGAAAATGTAATTTTTTAATCGTTAATGACATCTCTAGAACTGGAAGTGGAAATCCTTATTGAGACTCCATCTCCAATTAAAATTTAATGCTGAATCCATATTCGTCATCATCTAAACCCCATCTATAATCTAATGTGTGTGTGTGTGTGTGGGGGGGGGGGGGGGTGTTAAGAGAATTTTTGAACCAGAAGTGGAAATATCCTTGGTGAATCCATCTACCTCCTCTGGAATTCGATAGTTTTTATTTCCAATGGCAGAGAACAAGACATACATTATACAAACAGAACAGATCCCGAACTTATAACGTGAACAGTCAATATCTCAAACAAAGGCCAGTACCGTGAATCTGTTAGCCGTCACATGACGTTGCCCCAGCGCACCAGTGGGGGTCGGAACACACCGCGCCCAACACCACAACATCCATGCCCGCAGGTGGGACTAGAACCCACAACCCGGCAGCCGAGCGATCGCTAGGAAACGCTTGCCTTGACCGCTCGACCAACGCGTCGGCGGGATTCGATACTGGATATACGTATATCAGTCATTAAAGCTCTATCAATAGCCAATTCTGCGATATAGATATTTTAAGAATTTTTTTTTAAACGTGCGTGTGTGTATGGGGGGGGGGGGGGAGTAGAATGTGGAAGACCCAGGCCGTCCGACTCATCCAAGGATTTGTGTAGCTGGTTGGACGACCGGGAAAGGAAGCTAGCAGGTGCCGACTTCCAAGAACAGCGACCGCTCTGGAGGTTTATTAAACATCCAGTTTTTTAAAATTTAAGAATAAATTCGTAAGACAGACAGTTTTACAGACAAGAAATACGGACATAACGAAGACAGGTACTGTAAACAGACACAAATATGGACACGAAACATTCAGAAAAACATCAAGGATAATAATAATGAGACATTGCACAACATGATATAGATGATAAAGTAAATACAAAATGACATGGGAGGTTGATAATAAAAGATGCGTTTTCAATTTAACAATAGTGTTATCAGTTGGCAATATGATGAGTTGAAGACCCAGACCGTCCGACTCGTCCAGAGGACTAAGAGCAACTATTTGGACGGCCGGGGCAATATGATGAGTGTATTTACAATTTAATATATAAAAGTTTGTACAAACAAAAGCAGGAAAAGGGGAACAGCAGAGGAATCTTCATTGATCAGGAAAGTTAAAAGCTGTAAAGCCCGACGAACTTGTCAATTTACTTTATTGGAAATGTCTCTTGCAATGAGGACACAGTTCTTAAGATAAAAAATGGATTGACTGTTGCGGCTGACACTGGAAAACCAAGCCGCTTGATTTCCAGGAGCAGGTTTAGAAAGATGAAATTTCTTAGTTAAGGGGCAAGAGAAAACAAAGTGATCTACGTCGCCAAAAGGGTTGTATAAGCAGTTCGAGGATTTTTATGTTTAAAATAGTATAAATAATCAAGAAAAGGACCATGACCAGTTAAAAAATAGATTAAGTATTTATTATGAATTTGGGTATTTACGTTAACTTTGGGGAGATAATTTAGAATTCTGGCTGGGTCATGAGTCCTAGGGGAGATATATTCATTAAGATACTTTTGCCAGTTTTGAAGTAAGAGATTTTTGCAAAAATTAGTTAAACGAGAATAGGGGAGAGGAACTGAAAAAGGGAAACCGGAGGAGGATGCTTCTTTAGAGTGGAAGTCCGCGACTTCATTTCCCAGAATGTCAGCATGGGCCTTGACCCAAATAAGATTTAAAAAAGGGGGGAGGAGTGAAAAAAGGGGGGGAGTGAAATTTCTTTGGAAACCACCTGTTCCCCCGTAAATTTGATTCTGAATCCGTATCAGTCATAATTGAACTTTAATCTATAGTCGATCCCAGATAGATGTTGCGAGGAAAATATAAATTTTTGAATTGTAAGTGACATCTCCAAAACAGGAAATGGAAATACTCAGAGAGTCCCCCAACTCCGTCCAGAATTTGATGCTGAATCCATAATAGCCATTGTCTACTCTATTTAGAGCAAATCCTGAGAAATAGATGTTCCAAGAATTTTTTTTTTAATCGAATGTGAAAAAACAACTGGGAGTGAAAATTCGTATTGAACTACCCTACCACCTGTAGTATTTGAGGCTGCTTTGATGCAGTATTTGATGCTGTTTAGTTATCATCTAATCTCTATAGCCGAAATTTAAAAAATATATGTATAAAAGAAAATTAAAATTATCAAACCGGAAATGAAAAAAGAACCAGAAGTGGGAATCCTTAGTGAACATCCAATCTCCCCTCTAGAATGTGATGTTGAATCCATATCAATCATCATATAAGCTCTATCTATAGTGATTCTTGAGAAATAGATGCTCCAAAATTTTTTTGGTATAAATAATGGTATTGCAAAATTTTTGTCACCAATTTCGAAAATAAAACAGACGAGACAAACCGTAAATTATAACGCGTTGCGATCAAGGGACTTCAAGAGGCTAAACAAAGCATAGTTTTAAGTAAAGTTGAATGGTAAATTAAAAAACAACATAAATTGACTATTTCTGTAACAATCTTTAACAATTTTTACTTTCTCATACGTAGTATTGAGAAAATATTGTTTTCACGAAAATTTTGAATTCCGAGGTTTTGATGCTAGATGTTTTAGGACCTCCTGAACACGTTTTGACTATTTTTGGAGTGACTTCCGTCTGCCTATCTGTGGTCGATTTTTTGTGTACACAACATCTACCGCAAATATTAATTGATTTTCACGAAACTTTATATTCTCTTTTGCTAGCGAAAAATTTAGAACTAGATAGAATGTTTATAAATTAAAGCGGAAGCTTCGAAATTTTATATTTTTTTAACGTTACAGCATAGGACAAAATTTGACATAATCATGCATGAAAGGAGTTATTTATGGCGCAATGTTCACGAAACTTAATAGTTTCAATAATTGCTGTGAAAAATAGAGCCGAGATACAATTTTTGTGTTAGTGATGTTATCTCCCTAGCCCTGTGGAGGGAGGTGTAAGTTACCCCTCGAGGTAATAAGTACATTGTCAAACTTTTTATCAATCGAAAGATTTTTTCAAGCTCTTTTAAATGAAGGTCAACATGCTATAAGTGTAACTATTTAGACCCACAATACAGTTTTTTCACATTTTTTTTGGTAAAATTTGAAAAAAAAAAAATACTTAATGGGAAAGTAGAGTTGTGACTTTTATATATATATATATATATATATATATATATATATATATTTTTTTTTCAATTTTCAAAACAACATGCTCCAAACATTTAGAGCCTTCCCCTGATCCCAGCATTTCGAAAATTAACAGACCTCTGACCTTTATGGATTGAAATAATCAGAACCATTTCATTCGATTTGTTGAATATGTTCCAGAGATATGCCGCTCGGATAGATATCTTGTGAAAAAATGACCGATTCATATTCAAGAACCCTCAAAACGTGCTGATCATTATTGGATTTTTGACTCTTAACACAATACTTTTCCTTTATATATTCTATGTATTTTATAAAAAGTAAAAATTAATTTCATGTTAGTAATTATCGCTCTGAGTCAATTTTAAGTTTTAACGGAATTACCCCCCCCCCCCCCCACATTCCACAGATGTTGACCATCGAAGAGTAATTGGGAACATACTAATAAATCAATAATAGAAGCGCGAAATCGATCTGTGGATGCTGTTATCTGTACTGTAAACGCTATTCTAATTTTAGGAACGCCCCTTATAGATGGGTTCTGCAAGTATAAAATAAAGTAATATTTTTATAAATAATTTTAATATTTTATAAAGAGGAGTGGAGAGAGAAATTTCTCTGTTCAATCAAGACGATCTGGAAAATATTGCCATATTTTTTTTTTCACTTGCTACATTGAACTTAATTTATCCATTTTATCCCCTTCCTTCAAGCGATCCTAGTCAGAATTCACAAGTTCAGCTGTTGATCTATTATATTTTCTGTTAACTTAGTAAATATTTAACAACCGGGTAAACGGAGCTACAGTCGGTTAACCCGTTAAATGTCCGATCATTAATTTATATGTTGTCATCTGTAGGGATAGGTAGAGGGGAGGGGGTAACAATAAATAATGTTTTTAACAATTTTTAACCCTTTCCAACATAGTTGAAATGTGTTTATGATTTGGTCATTCTGTCTGTTCGTCCGTTCGCACGATCATAGCCGTAAAAAATGACTATCAAAATCGAAATTTTACCGTAGATGTTTGTTTGTTCGACCCAGGCTATTCGACCTACCCGAAGGTGTAAGGTATCTGTTTGGACAGCCGGGAAATTCCACTCAATTTAGACCGGAACACATTAGGGGGGGGGGGGCATCCACAGGGACCGTGCCCTCCTTTCCCAACCACCAGCATCTCGGTAGTAGATGTTTAAAGATCGAATAAATTTATATTTAGTGCTGCATCCATCAAAAAGCAGTTTTATTTTTGCGTATTATCTGTGTATCTGAATTCTGTTCCAACGTAATTACAATATTTTTATTTTAAATGATCACTAAACTTTGATTATTCCTACAACGAACTCTATTTTTAATGCTATACTGTAGCATGCAGAATGTAAACAAATCGAGCGATTGTAAGGAGAGTTGTATAAAAATTGCTGATTTTTCACGCAAAATTATTTAGCTCTGGAGTCTGGAATATAAGTGATATGCATGAAATATTCATTGATTTAACATAGAGAGGCAGATGGTTTACATTTCGATGAAGTTTTAAGTTTTCAAGAATAATAAATGAAAGTAATACTGTGATAATTTAAAAAATATCAGCGCTGAATGTATCACATTTTAGAGATGTTTAAATAAAATTGCATTTCAGTTGGAAAGTGTTTCACAATCAATGATTTTTGCACGATTGCTTTTTCTTGTTTAAATTTTAACTTACTTTAACAAATTTTATTTTGGCGTGACAAAATTGTCTCTAGATGATATATAATTAAATTTTGTAGAAATTAATTTGGTGGTTTTTGTTGTGTTGCATTTGGATAGACAAAAGAGCAAACAGATTACAATAGGTATGGTATTTTTATTTATAGGATACTAGAAAATGTACCCGGTACTAGCAGGGATTTAATATGCAAACTCTTCACTAAAATTACATCGAAACATACAGAAAATTCTCGAATACAGATACAAAGCATGTAAATTGTTTGAAAAGAAATTTAATTTAAAACTATGTTTGAAAAATGTCATTCATTACCCACCCTGTAAATGCGTCACTACTTCCCATAGTAAAGGATACAGATTGTGACGTCAGTTGCAATGTCCAGCGCCTAACAACCGGCGAACCGGAGAATGAAGTGAAACGTCAGCGAAATCGACCCCTGATATATCTCATATATTCAGTGTCTGGTCTCACTCACTACCTAAGGTCCGCGAAATTTCAAAGCGCGCCCCCACATCTAAATTATATTTTAATACTTCTTTTGGAAGCCCAAATATTATTATATTTCTATCTCTTTCCTAAGACTTGTCAGAGTTTAACCCTGATAAGCATCTAAAGCAGTAAACTTTCTCATTCTCGTAGCACTCCCTCCCTGATTTTTCACTCATTTTCGATTAAGGATTAAAGTCTGGATTTACCAGATAAAGTACCCCATCAAAATTAATATACCTTGAACTTTGAACTAGTGAAATCGAAAATCTAAATTTTTATGTTTGTCTGACGTACCTGAATTTGTAAGGCATCTATTTGGGCGACCGGGACAGTGCCACCCAGTTTAGATCGAAACTCAGTGGAGGCGGCATCCACAGGGACCGCACCTTCCCTCCCATGCCACTTACTTCACGGAAGGACTTGCGAACCTACATATTTAACATGCCCATACTCCGCGTGAATACGGGGCCAGTTTAGGCAGAGCCAGGAATCGAATTCGAGTCGTCCAAGTACAATCCACTGGGCTAACCACTGAACTGTCCCACTCCTTATATTTGAAAATTCACAGAAAAAAAACAGCAAAAAAAAGTATTGTATAATTAGGAAAAAAAATAGTGGAATGCGAAGACATACACCCATATTTTTGCCAGACTATAATATTGGGCTCATTTTATTAATGCTGTGAAATAATAATCAAAATAATCTAAAACATGAATTTGTCGATGCATTAAAAAATAATAAATAAATATGAAAGAATTATCAGGCGAATTCGATTTAAAGACAGTTGGATAGAAAACGTTCATTGATCTTTTCGACGATGTCCATATAGAAACTGATAATATTTCTGATCGTTAAGAAACCTATTTATGTGGATATCTCTTAAAATCTGCTTCATAAAATAACTAAAAAACTAAATAGAGTTTAAAAAATAATACTGAGATCTATCATACCTGGAGTCTAGCTTACTCAATACCGAATTTCGTAGCTATCCGAAGCTTAGATTTTCCGCTACCTACATGTGACACACTCAGGCAGACGGATACGCAATGTGTGAGATGAACACGCATAAAAATTAACCATTATTAATGTGTTTAGTTCTCTATAGGCGTATGAAGGGGGCCACATTTCTCCCTCATTGGTGGAAAAATTAAATTTGTTCTCCATAGAGTCCCTATTGAAAAATGAAATCCAGTACTGTAATCTCTATTCGGTTATACTACTCTCCCTTTTCCGGAATACTGTATCTGTTTATACTATCATCATCCATTTATTTTCTTAATTTCGAAACGCTGCTACGCTACTCTAACCTTTCATGATATAAAATTTCTCTTATTGATTTAGCAGGGAATAGAAAGAGAAAGGTATGTATTATATTATTACTCCCGTGCATCAAGAAATAAACGTAAGATTACTCCGCACTCTGTCTGACCTGCTTTTTCTTTTATTTTTATTTTAAAAAATCTTTTTATTTGTTTCTTTTCCTCAGACCAGACTACCCTGATCTAATTCGTCACCAATAGTGGAACGCAGTTTGGCAGGCCACCGGCCTCATGGTAGGAAAATCAAAATACAAGCAAAGAAAAAACTACTTGTTAGACGACCTACTTTAAAACTTTAACCGCAACGGCGTGTATTGAAATTTATTCAAGTACGCGTTATTTTGTTTATTTTCTTTTTAATTTTCTTCGTTGACAAAGCTTTCATTTAATGAAATCGACAATAGTGTTTTTGTAGAACTGGACTGCATTTGCTCGACCTTAAAATGTTTAGATGCAGAGAGAGAGTGAGTGAGTACTCGTGGTTTCTGGGTAAAAGTGAATGCATTTGCGAACACGGTGTGCTAAAAGAATAGTTGGAAGTTCTAATATTTTCCGGCTCGAATGTTTTGTATGTTATTTTCAGCTTGAATGATAATTGGTTTCTTTGTTTTAATCAAGTAAATTGCATGATGTTATTTCCGGAACTGTCAAAAGCCGCATTCCGGAATCGTCTGCAGAAGGAAATTTATTACTCGAGGAAACTTAAATCATTTTAACTCAATTGGACCTTATTCTCATAGTCATATGTAACTCGGTGGGAGTTTTAGACCAGGTATGGGCAGCCTTTCAGAGAATCAGACCAGACTATATATATTTTCGTATCTATGGTGGGCCAGACCGTATGCGTACTGATCGGAAGTTAATATATAATTTTGGATTTATTGTGAACCAGACCCTATTTCTATGTGTAGTAATCAAAATTGATTAAACTATCCTTTATTTAAGGGGAAAATCACGCTTACCAGTTCAAAAACGTTTTTTGTAGTGGAATATTTAAAATTTTATGGACATCATTATTTCTTCAAATGATACAAATTTTTTAAAGTGCGTTGTCTTACTCTTCCTTTTTTCTATAAAGAAAAAAAAAGATAATAATAATAATTTTTAGAGCATTTTGTTTTTATGATGGATTGATAGTTTTTGAAAGCTTGTTTGCAACAATTGCTGCATGCAGGTTTCTGGATAATTTGTGACACAAGCATTCCCAATTTTTCTTTTGATATAATCAGTTAAGTGGTTTTATTTAAACCTCCAACTAAAATTATATAGAAGATTGCAAATAATAATAATAATAATATGTTTTGTTATTAATAGCTAATAATATCAAAACATTTTGTAGAAATTTTTTAATAATCTGTTGACAAATAGTTATTTAAATTTAGACGGAGTAAGTAAATATGCACATAATATAGTAGCATTCAAAGTTAATATTCTGGATTAATTAGGGTTAATTATGACGCTACAGTGTGCCCAAGGTTGAAAATTACAGCTTTCAGAAAAACAATCTCAAAGCATGGAGGCTTTCTGGATTTGTGCATGTGTTACATTACTAATTTTATTATAAAACGTGTTCTACGTCGAATATTTTATTTTAAAAACATTCTTGTATCCCAAAATTTTAACTTTGGTTTTTAACAAATTTACATACAAATAATTTCAGGCCGGACCGGGTTGAAACTCAACGGTCTTCGAGCCTAGCCTCGTGTTCTACATCTGTAAAGTTCTTCGGGCTCGGGCCGGGTTCTGTCGGACGGGGTGAAAGTATGAATTTTCGGCTTGTGCAGCCCTCTTAACACACAGGTGCGGCCTATATACAATACATGCTTACTTACACACACATAGGCTATATTGGGAAGATGAAAATGCTAGATTTCGTTTATGTAATTGTTCAACCGAGGAGAGGTTCGACTCACTCCTGCCTATGCTACTGTACGTACTTACAAACATGTACACATATATACCACATACTTGACCCCTCAAAACGTTAAATTTAAATTCAAATTTGCAAAATCGTCAGAAACAGGAATTATAATTTTTGACTCGGTTACAAAACTTTTGCTGCAAGGAAATACTTTACAATACTAGGACAGTAATAAGTTAGATCCCGTTCGTGAATTAAGAGTTTGCATAACAGCAAAAGCAGCTGCCCCATGAATATAAATAATAAATATTTACAAAACAAGTAAAAGTATTCATTTCATAGGAGCCGTGTGGCAGAAAATTATTATGCTTTCTGCCACAAACTTCATTAATACCAAAATCTTTCTGCAAGAATGTTCCGTGAAGTAAGAATTTACAAATGGATAAATCTAAGAGTAATTCATAAATAAAGTAAAATATTTAGTTTAATAAATTCAGCTTTATTTAGTGTTTAAATAAAACACATATACACCACCACACAAAAACCATTATGACAGAATATTCATATAAGCATGAGACTATTTTGTCGCAAAGATATTGTGGACTTATAATTAATATTTGTTTAAAATTATATATTTCTTATAAATAAAACATTAAAATACTGTACCATTTAAGTACATTATGCTTTAAACTTATATGAAAAAAAAATTCATGAACTATCTTTTGAATTAAAATAGTGTTAGTAACAAATTATAAAAAAAAATAACTTGATAAAATTAATTCTTGATTTAGATTTATTTATTAAATCTTAACTCCCCCCCCCCAATATATATATATATATATATATATATATATATATATATATATTTTTTTTTTTTTTTTGCTGCATTTATTATCAGGGGTAGTACTGGTAGAATATAAAAATTCAGGACACCAATTTTATAAAACTTCAGAACAATAAATTATAAAACAAAAAATATATAAAGGTTTTATCCGGTGAAAATTACTTTATAATGAAAACAAATATTTATGTTTGGTAAAACACAGGTTTTCACTAAAGAGAGTAACAAATATTGATCTTTAATAAAAAAAACAAAATATAGCAATGAATTATATTCCTGTCAAAATGGTTTCCTTTTTATTTGCCTAAATCATTGCTTTAATACCACTTTTTGGAAAATATCCCTTCACAGAATTCATACCCATTTTTCAAAATAAAAAGATTTGTATTATGCAAATATAATTAAAAAATTAACCTTAATAATTAGCCATAATATGAAAATAAGCTAGTTTAGTCGATCTAATATGCAACATTTAAATGATGGAGATGGATGGAAAAAGATACTAACGTACTCCGGCAATTCACGCGAAATAACTGAATTGTGTAATCGCACTGTTTATGCGAAAATCATTAAGAAATTAACCGTAATAATTAATCAGAATATGAAAATAAACTAGTTTAGTCAAAAGCTAGTTTAGTTGAGATGGATGGAAAAATATACTAACGTACTCTCGGCAATTCACGCGAAGTAGGTAAAACTAAATTGCGCAATCGCACTGTTTATGCGAAAATAATTAAGAAATTAACTGTAATAATTAATCAGAATATGAAAATAAGCTAGTTTAGTCAATCATAAATGCAATATTTAGAAGATTGAGATGGATGGAAAAAGATACTATTGTACTCTCGGCGATTCATGAGAGCAAACTGAATTGCTCAATCGCACTGTTTATGCGAAATTAATAAAGAAAATACCATTTTACTGATTTATGCTGAATTAGACAACCTTTGAAAAAGTATATTTATTATTTTCATAAAATAAACGATAGCGATTTTAATTGACATTACACATGGCCGTAAATCTCTGTGAATTTGATTGGCATTACCCTGCATTTTATTATGTATTTGCTACGATCCATGAAATGGTAGAAATCAGTGCTAAAAAAGCGGAAAATCTGTGTTTCCGAGGAATTATGCCAAGTCTAGGCAATTGATAAATTTCAAACAAAAAAAGCCGGAGAATTTCGTTAATAATCCGGAGGCCGGAAAGGTCAACTTCCCTCTTTCTCTTTTATCTGATCCAAAATGTTTGAAAGTGATTCATCGTCTGCAGAAAACGAAACTAGTTCTGCTGAACGATCTCGGCGCTTTTGCGTGAATATATTAATTCTCCCAAAAATATAATTTGTTTCCAAAATTAAAATCTTTCTCCAGGATACCTTTGCCGTTCTGCGACATTGTCGCCGCGATTTTGCCACGGGGCATAGGAGCATCTGATAGTATATAAGTTTTACTCCATCTAAATTATTTTAATATATTTAAATAATGTCAAAAATATAATTGTGATATTTTTTATTTGTTTTCAACACTAATTTTACGACTGGTGAATGGCGTTTGGATTTTCCCCCTCTCAAACAGACAACTGCAATCACAGGACAATTTTGAAAGTGTTCGCAAGTGGGACGGAACCCCACGGAACTTATCCCGTAGATATCCTATATAAGTCATAGATGTTTTTTTGGATATCTACGACTTTTCACCTGAGGAGTAATTTGCTCTCCTCCCCTTAGTTGCGTGACTATGTCTATGATTGGGTGGAAAGTTGTGAGAACAGGTGTAGTTTGGATAAGGGACGAAATAAGACAGGATAAATCGGAATAAACACTTTTCTATTATTAAGGTGGGGGCCATTGAAGCCACCTCAGAAAATATTCAAGGGATGGATTAAGTATTAATCCCACTGACCACAAGATTAATCTTCATTTAAGAGGGCTTAGTCCCCAACCTCCATCGTCCTCTAGAGATCTAACGGACACCGCAAATTATACTATTTTATAGAAATAGTATTATTTTTTGGAAGATTTTCGAATTCGAAATTTTGATGGATATGCACATTTTAAGACAACCGAACATTGAAAAGATGTATGTAATGTGTAGACTGGATAACTCAAATAGAGCATAATAGTGTATGAGGGATTGGTAATTTGAACTACACTTTGGGTGTTAATGGTAGGCATCACAATAGTTTTCATCAATACATCCATAGGCGTCATAAAGTGTTGCTAACTTGAAAAAAATAAAATTTAGAATAATTTATACAAATAACTTGTAATTTAAATCTGAGAAAGATAAATCTTTTTCGTTCTGGTAATAATTATGATAAGTAAAACTAAATAAACACTGGGGATTATAAATGGATGAAAAAGTCTAGTGAAGACTTATACTTCAGTTATTTTGACCCTACGATCCTGCCGCCCTTGATATAAATGTTGTCACCCAATTTTCATGCTTGCTGCTGTCAAGGAAGTAAAAGGAATTTGTATTCAGTTACTTTAATTGTAACGATGTTAGTTCCAATAAATGGATTGTCTAGTCTGCATTCATATCGCTTTCTAGATCCCGTTTTGGGGAGGGAAGGAGGTCCACAAAAATATCTTTTGGATCTGTTCGTCTGTGTTCTTTCTAGTTGTCCTTGGAGGTGAAATATATTTTCAGGTGGAGTAGTTGGTACGGAAGCCACTGGGCAATGTCAAGGTTCCTGTTACATCGCTTTTCCAAAACCCACCAAATGAACGTGTAAGCGAGAAGAGGGAGCTGTCGATCAGGAAGTGTATGCAAGGAAAGGAAAATTCAACGTTTTTAGCTGTAATTTTTGTTCAGTCATTGAACACCACTTGTGCTTTATATCTCACACCACTTTTAAAGAATTGCAGAAATGTAAATAAAGTTAAATATGTGAAAAGCTTTGCAACGGGTCGAAAATTGAAAATAGAGGTAAAGTAACTAGATCACAACGTATATAAAATGTAGAAAGCTTACGATTGTTTCAGAAATACTTTGATTTCCTTCTTCAGTTCGAACAAGCCTAGAGCTGAATGTCAAATAATAACCTAACTATGCCGTGTAAGTGAAATAGTAGCCATAAAGTTACAGAATCTGGTGTGTTAACGCAAGAGATAAAAAGTAGAGAAAGCAATAATCAATAAAATTGTGATAAAAACGAACGCTAAGTGCGGTGCAGAAGAATAATGAAACAGAAAAAGTTGGCTGTGGCTCCAGTCCGATGGAACCGAAATGGTTTTGCATGAATAACATTTTGTAAAATAAAACTTTAATAAAGTTCAATTCAATAAATTTATTCGAGTTTTTCAGACTCATTTATTTGCAGGCTTTCAAAGCGCTACAGATTACTCGTTAACTGTTTATAACTAGCTAGCACTTTTAGTTTTCGTCCCTATTTCATCTGGATACTGGAGACCATGTCAAAATATCAAATTATTTTACTAATTTGCTTTTCGGTATATAAATTAAACTTTTACAGTACATCTGACGAAATTTCACATTGAAGTTAATCCATAAACTTGTCTAGTGGTACATGAATACGTATATTTCCATCTATTTTGTTTAAACCCCACCAATCATTAAATATCTTTTCATTCATTCATCATTTCATTCATCACAATACTATAATAATTTATTTTATTTAAAAATTTAAAACCATGGAGGTACAAGTAATTTAACTCTTTGCTTAAAACTTCATCGAAAAAATCGTCTTCTTCTCTGTGTAAAATCAATGAATGTTTCATTCATATCAGCTATATTGCAGACTTCATGAGCTAAATAATTTTGCGTTAAAGAATTGCCGCAATTCTTATAAAACTCATACTACATCTTCTTGTGTTTATTTTCACCATAAATGAAAATTAGGCTTCGTTGTAGAAACAATCAAAGTTTGATGATCATTTAAACTCAAATATATTGTAATTGCATTGTTTGAATATGTAGATGCACAGAATTTAAGCAAAAATAAAGCGGTTTTAGGACGGATACAACACTAGAAGAACTTTAATTTCACGATTTTGAAACAAGATGAATGCCATATTTTATTTTGATGTGGGTCACGTGATCTGTTCATACAATGGTCACGTGATCAAAGTATTTTATTTTTTCAACCCGGGTTCAATCCAAAACTAATTGGGTGATATTATTCATTTATATTCCCATAGGTCGGTCCCACAGACCGTCTGAACAATATACTAACATTTCAATTTGATAGCCATTTTTACATCAGTTATCGTGCTGACAGACAGACAGAATGAGCAAAGTTATAAACACTTTTCAACTATGATGTAAAGTGTTAAAAAACTTCTTGCTCAAACAGATACTTCAAGTTCTTTTTTTTTTTTTCTCTGCGAAAAAAGAAGTTCAGTATATTGAAATTATTTTTATTTTTTCATAATCTGGACCGTATTTTCGACAAAACAAGAGAAACAATTTACATTTTTATCTATTAGGTCCAAAGTGTTTACATTTTTCGTAACGTTCAGATTTTCGCCACAGAAATCCTATGCATAGATGTTATTTACTTTAAAAAAAAAATAAATAAATAAACTTGATGATACCGTAACTCCGAGAAGTAAGGTGTCATGGGCACTTCAAATCAACACCAAGGAACACTTTTGAATAGAGACAGAATCCAAACTAGCTACTAGCTATCCGGCAGTAAAGATCGCCACAAAGAATTTTTTGAGGGATATTTTTACTTCTTTCCTAAAATTTGAGGATTAATTTTGCAAAGTGGAGAGTATTCGACAACAACAGTAATAATGGGTAATGATATAAATAATTATCTTATATTTTTCTGATAACGACAATACATATGTCTACAGACGTTTTTCTGCTTTTATGGAGTCGTTGCTCTGTTTCTCTTATTAACGAAGAACGCTTCTTTTGCTTTTAATACTGGTTGGTAACCGTATGTTTTTGTTTTATATTTTCCTTACAGGTTTGTATTCACAAGTACAAATATAAATCTTATTTATAAATCGTTAATTCTTATTATATTTATTAATAAAATACAGTTACACTGTTTGTAAAACAGTAAACATTAATTTTTTTGCTAGACTATAAGTTTGCATAAGCATTATTACTTTCCCTGCAATACATGGCAATGTATAGGGAAAGTATTGGAATCATGTCGAAAATCGCAACTCGAGTTTTCGACGGATCTGCACGTTTCGAGACCTCTAGAATACGAAAAAACTATTTTTAGCGTGACGTCTGTGTGTGTGTGTGTGTCTGTCTGTCTGTGCAGATTTTGTATCCACTCTAACTAAAAAACTAATTGACCGAATTTCATAAAATTTGGTAGATATGTCACTTGTGGGCGGATCTGGTGCTGATTAGTTTTGGGTACGAATCGGGGATAAAAGAACCCGCCTTTTTTTTTTTTGCGAAATGGCCCGCAAAGGCTTGTATCCACTCTAGCTAAAAATCTAATGGACTGAATTTCACAAAATTTCATAGATAAGTCGCTTGTGAGTCACGCTGGTGCTGATTAGATTTTGGTACGATTCGGAAAAAAATAAACTGCCTGTTTTTGCAAAATGGCCCGCAAAAATCGCCAAAATTTAAAATAAAGAACTACGTATGCTCAAATATATCCATTAAATGCTTGTTTAATACTTAATTTTTAACGAAGAAAAGAATAAGACCAACCCCATTACACTAGGACCAGCCATTCAAGAGATATATTAGTTTCTTTCGTATTTTCTCCACGCCACCTTTGAAAATAAGTCCAGTTATCAAATGAGAACGAAAATTGAATTAAAAGTGAATTAAATTTAATTGAAATAAAGAGAACGTGGATATAAGTCTGCAGGGAAAGTCATGTGCTGCCCACATCAGATTTTTTAGTAACAAAAACTGTGCTAAGGGAAAATAATTGAATGGCAGTATATTGAAACTTAAAAGATATCTATTAACGTATCAATGCAAATTTTGTAGTAGCAAGCTTTTAACATTTTAACAACGGAATAGCATATGGTGGGGTTAAAAATGAAAAAGAAATATATATATAAATTAAAACATGCGGAAGCTCTTAAAAAATTACATTTTATTGCTAAAAGTATTATGCATATTTTTACGCACTGGCAATGAGGAGTAAACAGATAGTTCAGTGCGTAGTACCAATTACGCATTTTGTCGAACTGTCCGGCAATAATTAGCAATAGAGGGTTTGCGGAGACCGCAGAACATGAAGCAACAGAATGGTTAGTTTTTCACATCTGGATAATTTTAAAATCTTGTGAAGGAATTTTATATTATTTAGGTGGCAACCTAGGGTCGGGATTCAGCTTTTAAGTTCTTAACAAATTATCCTTCGTGTGCACAGAACGACCGATAGTGATAACACAATGCATTCAGTTGTGTATTCGACGCCTTGATACGGGATTATTAAGCCATGGAACCAGATTATTATCACACATTGAAAGAACGTGTTGAATTCCCAATGCAAATCTCGGTATCTCTCGCGAAAGGGTGGTCAAGTGAAAGTGTTCCAAATACACGCTGAGGTTGAATGCTGCCGTGGAGTGACATCATTCTGGATCGGTGTTACTGCTGTTTAGCAATCGGAATTAATTCAGAGTGGAGGAATGTCAAGATGCATTCTGCATGCAAAAAGTAGGAAGTTACGTATCGTGTTTATACTGACGATAAACGTGGAAAGTTTTGTCTTTTGTGTGTTAATGTGTACCTGGAAATACCTGGCGATTCTCCCACTCTATTATCTCTCACTTCAATCAGCGTTAATTATTTTATTTATGAGTACTGTGCTAAACATGATAAAAATCTCATCAAAACTCTCTAAAATATCTTTTAATATTTTACTTTTCCTATATAGTATAATGTAAAGGGAAAGTATTTTGACGGGGTCGAAAATTCAAAATCGACTTTTCGACGGAAGAGTACGTTTCAAGCATCTCTGAATTCGAATTGATTGTTTTTGAGGTGTGAGCTAACGTAATAGAGAGCCCCAATGCAATCCGCCCAAAATAATAAACAACGTCATAATTGTTGTTTATAATAAACGTCATAATTGTTTATAATAAACAACGTCATAATTGTTTATAATAAACAACGTCATAATTGTTTATAATAAACAACGTCATAATTGTTTATAATAAACAACGTCATAATTGTTGCTTATAATAAACGTCATAATTGTGTCTAATAAACAATGTCACATTTTACTACGTAACACTTTCTATCATAAAACGATAGAACCAATTTACAAAGTGTTTGATTTCAAATAAGTAACGTTTTACAAATGAATTAAAATGTGATTATCTTTGGTTTCTGAGTTTTTATCAACATTCTCTAATAGTTTGGAGCCCAACCCCAAATTGCATTTAGTATCGTAGAGACCGATCTCTATTCTGGCCGAGTCTGTCTCATTTTTAGTGTTGTTGAGACCCAGAACGTCCGAACTACCAGAAAGGTGTAAGGTAACCGCTTGGACGGCCGGCTCATTTTTAGTGTGTGTGTATGTGTATTCATGTGTCTGTGGAGATGATATTGCACGAACGAATGGAGCATTTCGAACAAAATTGGGTACAAAAATTACAATTGGTGAATACCGGCAGTCTATTGATTTTAAACGCAACCGAATGATTGGAAGACCCTCAAATTTTATGAATGGAATTTTGAAAAAATAATCTAAAAAATCAGAACTTTTAATATTGTTACGTAAATAATAATTTCGTAGGTAATTTTTCCTTAGAAAATGATTGACATAAAATTTAGAACGCTAGCAATAAACTGGTCTATTTCAAATGTATAAAAAAAAAATCACAATTAAAAAAAGTTAATTTTTGTGAAATATGTTCTTGTCATATATGATAAATTTGTTACATCAACTAATTATTAAAATATTTTAATATATGGACTATATTGCTTATTCTAGATGCTATCAATATTGATAAATGTCAATTTAGAGTTACGTAAAATATAAGTTAATTGGGTACTACGAAATACTTTTACATGTTGACATGCGGAGAAGCGCCAAATGTACAATCCAGCATTAAAAATATTGTGCCGTAAATCTTATGTATAAGATTTACGGCACAATTACGGTTTTTCACTGTAAAAAAAGTAATCATTGCAACCTCAGATTTTTTAATTTTATTTCTCGGATAAAGGAACCTTTTGATGCGAATAGCATCGTTTTAAGTTGGGGTATCTCTCTGGCTGAAATCAGAGTGTTGCGAGAAATGTAAACACTTTAAACGCTTATATGTCTGAATTGAATAGATAAAAATGCAAACAATTTTTACTTGTTTTTTCGGAAATAGTGTACTATTTATGAATACACAGAAATAATGTCAGTATTTTTTAAACTAAAAAGTTTTTGCTTCACTTTACGTACTTTCACTCGAAATAGCTTCTGGACTATAAAGGATAGATATAAACAGTAAGATACAAAATGTTTAGTAGGAATTTTTTTTCTTAAATTAATAATTGTTCTTTACAAAGCTCTTATATTTTTTGAAAAAGATTGAAAATTTTCCATTTTTATAGTTTGTATAATGCATCTATTTTGAAAACTAAAAGACCAACTATAAACAGTTAAGTAAATAATTTGGAGCCCCTTAAAATTCCTACAGCGTTATATAATTGGATTTGCATAGGATCCTTAGTTTTCGAAATAGAGTGGTTATAATTTCGATATTTTAATATTTCTAACTATTTTGAACATATGGTTCTAATTAGTAGAGCTGTTCTGAAAAAGTCTAAAGAATTCAAACCACCCAGAAATAAATACTTTATTCACGCAGAACCATTTCGGCTCCATTTGACTGGAGCCACTGTCAATTTTTATTTTTGCATTCTGAATTAATCTAGAGCTCTGTTTTGTTTACTCAATGTGAGGTATTCTAAAATCATCACAATAAATCATCATCACAATACATCAGTTTGATAATTTCGAATCTCCATTTCTAATTATGCTAAGGCTTAGTTTTAAAGACCATACTTTTTAGCTTGAGCTAACGAAAACCGTGTATTTGAATTGCATGCGCTCCTCATGCAAGTTATCAATACTTTCTATTTACTATATTCCATAGTATGAGAAAGTGAAAATTAAGATAATCTTAGTTTTTTTAAAATTCAAAATAAATAATTTTCAAATGTATACTAATTGTCTATATTTTTAATAATAAAAATTTTCAAACGTTTACATAAAATTAATAAAATGGAAAGTTTTTGAAATTTAAGTCTTTAGTATTTCAAATTAGTAGTGGTAACATTTCAAATTAGTAGATTAGTAGTGGATTCGAACTTTTCTTTCAGTATAACAGTAATTTATAATAGTTTTTATAGAATTAAACATTTGTATCTTCTCTGCTTGCATCTCTTCTAAAGATTGTTGAGTATCTTTTATTTTTTTATTTTATTTATGTCCCGATATTTTTTTTATTTACGAAAACGATAACGTAGTGGATATAGCTCCAAATGATATTTGACCTTGCATTTTATCGCATCTTCTTTTAATATGCCTGATAAGCATTCGTTTAACTTTCTTGTCTGATGTTTTTCACAATATGACAAATATTAAATGGTGTTAAAATGTTGCATGCATATAACAAATTTAAAGGGGGGGGGGGAACCTAAATGACTGTCTTTAGAAAAGAAAGTGTGTAATCTGTAAAGATTATTTGTAAGAATTAGCAAATAACTCTTTTGATAAGCTTCTCTTTTTACTTTTCCTATATACATATTAAATTTTTAGAAAAAAATAAAATCAGGATCTTTAATGTTTATAAATAATCATTTTTGACTTAATTTTTTATTAGAAAACGAATGATAGAACACTAGCAGGAACCGTTCCTGTGTTAGTGCAGGATATACGAACGACATTTTGAAGAATCATTAAAAAATTTGAATCTTAATATTATTAAATTTATTATTATTTCATACTTAATTTTTCACCTGAAAACGAATAACACAAATTTTGGAATGCTAGCATGAACCGTTTTCCTGATATTGCACGTTTTCAAGTTTAAACAGAAATTACATAAAATTAAAAAAAAAATATGTATCATCAAACATGTGGACTTTCCATATGCAATATTATGCAACAAATCTGTTAAGATCATTCTTAAGGATTGTGAACTGTTCACCGGATATTGCACGTTTTTCAAATAAATTTATCAAAATAATATTGTATAAAATTAGAGATTCTAATATCAATGCTAAAGGAAACATCCACCAAAAATCTATTCAAATTCTTGCATATGCTGACGACATCGATATTACAGCAAGAAACACTAAAGATATAAAGGAGGTCTTTCTTGCTTTGGAAAGCGCTGCTAATAAAATGCATATGAAAATTAACAAAGACAAAACTAAATACATTACTTTTACCAGAAGTGGGTCTATCTCCTTGATAGTTGAGGCTGGTTTCTATAAATTTAAACCTGCCGAGTATTTTAACTACCTGGTATCTCAAATAAACCGTAAAAATATTAACAGTTTCGAAATCCAAAAACGAGTTATAGCTGCATATTGCTGTCATGGTTTAAGATTATTTTTCAGATCACACCTGATTGGGAGAACAAAATTACAGCTATATGAAGTACGTATAAGACCTACCTTAATTGAATCTTCAGAAACCTGGACTCTCACAGAAAATAATTAAAAAGCTCTTTGCATCTTTGGGCGAAAATTTTTGTGCAGTGCTTTTGGTGAAATTCAGGAAAATAATATTTGGAGAAGAAGATACAATTTTGAATTATATAAATTACACAATGATTCTGATATAATTAAATACATTAAAATTAACAGAATGCAATGGGCAGGAGTGCAGGACATTTGTAAGAATGGATAATAGAAGAATCGCAAAGAAATTTTTTATGTCCACACCGTTCGGGAAAAGACCTAGAGGACGATCGAAACTCTAAGATGGAACGATTGTGTGGACAATGACTTTGGGGTGATTGACTTTGAGGACTTTGAGATTAAAAATTGGAGAAGTTTCGATTTAAGGGGGACAGCTTAAAAACATCTCTTAAGGAAGGCAAAGGCCCACAATGGGCTGTCGGGCCATTGATGGTGATGGTATAAAATAAAACAAGCACACTTTCCATATGCACTATTATGCAACAAATCTGTTAAGATCATTCTCGTGGATATATAGTTCGTTCCATTCATGACAGAAGACACCTTTTGTTATAGTTTTATATTTTTACGCCAAAGAATTCTCCAAAAGTCATTTATTTCACGGAATGTTAATTAAAATAAATTGCATTTTCTTGAAGATTTTGCATGCGAGTATGAATGAAGACATTCTGGTTGGACTAATAAGTTGCCAAAGACGCCCAATTTCAGTTTACGTGGTATTAATTCAATACTAAAATAATTGTATCGTGTGGATTTTGTACACCATTAATTTTACTGTGAAAGAAGTAAAGTCATTGCATTATGTAGGGAGAGCCATATGCTGCTCCCATCCGATTTTTATTGTTTTGTTAAAGTATATATTTTTATTTTTCATGGATTATGTTTTTAATTCAATTAACGTGGCAACAACAGATCGAAATCCAGTTACAGTAGCCACACAAGCCTTTATGCCTTATTCGGGATTCGAACCCGAGCCCTCTAGACTACAGCCGAACACGCTATCCACTACACCACCTGGGCGGCATGTTATCAGTGGTTGGTGGATTAAAAATTTTGGGTGCCTTACGTAAACATTATTTGAATTTTAACGAGTGCTTTTACGTTTCTGTTGTGATACCTCTTTCCAGATTTAAATATTCTATAAAAAGGTAGGGATATTTAGATATGACATGCCACCTGATTGAGAATTCGTAAATTGCAAATATGCACTAGAAGTACATTGAAATAGTCCAATCATTCCCAGAACTGGAAATTTAAATCGTTAGTGAACCGCTTACATCCTCTAAAATTTGATGCTATATCAGTTATCATTTAAGCTCTATCTATAGCTAAGTTCGAGAAATAGACATTTTAAGCAAAATGAAATGTTTTGAACTGGGAAAAGAACTGAAGTTGGAAATCCTTAATGCCGGAGGTGGAATTCCTTACCTCCTTCGAAATTCGATGCTGAATACTCTAAGCCATACCTTAAACTCTATCTATAGCCGATCCTGAAAAATAGCTGCTACGATTTTCTTGTTTTTTAATATATATATATATATATATAACTTAAAAAAACACTCTATTTCACAATACAGCTGTTAAACACAATTACATTAAGAGCTATTCTGTCTATAAATTTGTTCATCTCTGTTGTACTGATATTGATATTTTTAATTTGACTCCTGCCTGTTTTAAAAAAGCCTGTTTGAATGCGCTTGACGTGTATACTACTTAGTATTCTTGTATTTTATGTTCTGTTCTTTTTATGTTTGTGTGGCTACTGTAACTGGATTTCATCTGTAGTTGCCACGTGAATTGAATAAAATAAAAATAAAATAATAGAAACAAAAGTAATGCAAAAATGTTGCATTAAAAGTAGGGGGAAATATATAGGTTAAACGCCTAAAATATACATATATAGGCACTAACCCTTAAAATAGGCGTGCATAGGCAGTATAAGATTTGGGTGGACTCCGAGATAGAGCTGAAAATTGATGTATGTGTCATAATCCTACGATTCTATAGTCAAGGGAAAAATAGTCAAATAGGGCAAAATCCGGGCTCAGATCATCACTATTACTTTTGCTCGTCAATATTCCCGTTACATCTTGTAGTCATTTTACATAACCGCATGTGTTCAACGCATTATTTTGTTCACTCATCACACGAACTGACGGCGAGGATCTACGCAGTCTGTCAACTGCTACTGCCGTATGCAAGTTTCTGTTCCATGCTTGTCTGGTTCTACTCTAATCTCTAATTTCATTGTGAACTTCGTGATTGCACTGACGTTGATATTCTTTGTTTCTACACTAAAGCATTTTTTTGACCATATTTATGCACATGACTTAAGTCTGGAAACTTTATAAAGTTGGTGCATAATTTTGAGATTCTGAAAAAAAAGTGTAAGGTGCAGCTGGGCCACGTGGGTTATTATTATTATTTTGGTTGGGGGGGGGGGGGGGCTTTCAGGATCAGGCAAAATATCTTGTTACCGGGTAGCACATATACTGCCTCACATAAAGATAGAATATTTAAATGTAGCTTTTTACTTTTATCTTAAATTATGTGGTAACCAATTAGCTGATAACTTATTTGGCTAGTAAAATTATGTTGTTGTTGAGACCCAGACCGTCCGACCTACTAGAAAGGTGTTGAAGACCCAGACCGTCCGACTCGTCCTGAGGACTTGAGCATCTATTTGGACGGCCGGGAGAGGAGTTGGCAGGCGTCCGGCCGATGTCCGGGTGTCCACAACAACCAACACCAAATTTATTGAATCTTTAAAAAATTTTTACAGGAGTGGTTACAAGGATATAAGCTAATAACATAGTTTTGCTAATATGAAAATATATCTGAAGACTTGATTACATTTATACTCTTGTAGACTTGAATACATTTTGTTGACTTATTTACATTATTGAAGACTTGATAGTATATTTACAAATGACATAATGATCTGAGATAATATAAGTATTATGATAGTAGTTGAAAACATTTTGAAGTTGACTATATATTATAAAATGGGGTGCAACAACTAAAGACAACACAACAAAAGCAGACGACACCACCGAGAAAAACAACATATAAAAAAACAACATAAAAAACAAACAAAAAAAAAAACAAGAAGAGGAGTCACCGACCGAAAAAATTAAAAGCAGAGATCCCCAGGCTGATTATGAAATTTTATTAGAGATTTCTCTCGCTATGAGAACACAGTTTTTTATTTTATTGATTGAAGAAGGGTTAGAGCAGACACTCGAGAACCAGGTCGCCGTATTAAGGGGTGAAGGTTTATAAAGGTGAAAAGCTTTGGTAAGGGGGCAAGAAAAAACGTAGTGATCGGCGTCGCCGAAAGCGCCGCAGGAGCAGCAGGAAGTAGATTTACATTTGAAAGAGAACAAATAATCGGGGAATGGGCCGTGGCCCGTAATAAAGTAGATTAAATATTTATTAGTAATATGTGTATTAAAGTTAACTTTTGGAAAGAAATTTAAAATTCTGGCGGGATCGTGAGTTCGGGGGGAGACATAGTCATTTAAAAAGGATTGCCAATTACTAAGGATATCAAGTTTGTAATGTTTTTTGAGAAGTGAATAAGGGAAAGGTAAAGAAGTTGGAGAGCCAGAGGTAGTAGCTAGTTTTGCATTTTTGTCTGCGACCTCGTTACCCGAGATGTCGGAGTGGGCTTTAACCCAACATAAATTAATTAAATGTTTATTAAGATTAGCATTAGTTTTAATTTTGGATAAGTAAAAAGATTTGTTTTTGATGGAGTTAAAGGCCGAGATTGACGATTGACTGTCTGTAAAGATATTAATTTTAATGTTTCTATTAGATGCCCAATTTATAGAGAAATGGATCGCAGCAATTTCTGCTTGGAAAACTGTGTTCCCATGCTCAAGTTTAAAGGTGAAAGTTTCTTCCAGTGTGTTTTCGTTAAAGATGCAAATGGCTACTAGAAAGGTGTAAAGTAACTGTTTGAACGGCCGGGAAGTGCCACCCAATTTAGACCGGAACCCAGTGGGGGAGGCATCCACAGGGACCGTACTCTCCTTCCCCTACCACCAACCTCTCGGAAGGATTTACGGACCCACATGTTTAATGTGATCGTACTCCGCGTGATCACGGTGGTAGTTTTGGCAGTGGCTGGAATCGAACCCGGGCCTACCGAGTGCAATTCCAGCGCACTAACCACTGGGCTACCGCACCCTAGTAAAATTGTGTACTAGTCGGGGCTGTAGAGTCGGTATCTTCGACCAGACACCTCCTGTTTTCTACTGTCCGACTCTTTATTTTCTAATATCCGGCTCCGATATTAACATAAATAAGAATGAATTTTTTTAATTTTTTACATTCATAGTGTTTAATTCATAAACATTTAATGGTTTTTAATTTATTGCCTAAAAGTTATTTAAAAAATCTATTAAATTTAAATATTCCAAAATAAAATTATTTTTAAATAGTTTTATTTAGGAGTCTATATTTTTTCCGACTCTTCCTCTATAGCCCTGGTACTAGTGGCTATTGTTTCTAGTAACTTATCTATTGGACAGTGTCGAATGCTGCGGTATGGCTCCGCCAGACAATTAGAATTGGAGGTAAAATTAAAATAAAATCTTCTGTATTCAATAATAAAAAATAAAAAAATATTACACTTTTTACAACTTTTCTTACTATTAAAAAATGAGAATTCTTTGGGATTTTATAATTTAAAATTTTTACAATTTTTATTGTGGTATTGAAAAGTTTAGAATTTGAAGTTTATTTATTCACTGTTGGAATTAAATTTAACATTTCGCGGAATATTGATAATTTTTTTTAATTTTCGGCGAATGTCGTTATTTCGCCACAATCCCTACCCTAGTTTCAATCAGTAACACAACAGTAGTAACATTATTTATTATCATGCCATTAAATCCTATGAGTATTGCAGTGCAATTGCAATTATTCGCCACCGCTATTGAACAAGATTCTCTCAAAAAAACCTAGTGGTGTCATAAAACAGCTAATAAAAGAAAGAATAAATCATATTCTTTTCCAAAATGAAACAAAATTAACTGTTAGTAATTTTCCCATCATGTTTCAAATATTATTATTCAAATCATTTTTCGTGTTCTGTAACCATTCATGAATTATAACATTTAAAAATATCTAATTCTATATTGAATATTTAATTCCGTAGCGTGCTTAATTTTTACTGCTTAGTTTAAGATATATCAGTAATTTGCTCTAGAAAGTGGCTAGTAATTAACCAAAAGGATTCTGTAAAATATGGTGCCCTATCAGCCATCAGTTGCTAAACTTCAGAATAATAATGCAAGATCTATATGTAGTACCTAGGGGCAGCATATTTAGTGTCTACAGGTGGGAAATTATAAGTCCGGTACTGGTAGTAGCTTGCCAAGGGAGGAGGGGAAGGTGTGTGTGTGGAGGGGGATCATACCACCCCCTGGATCCATTTAAGTTCGAAGAAATGATATTTGAAGAATGGGAAAAAATATGTAGTAACCCCCCCCCCCCTTTTTTTTTTCCTTCTTTTTTTTTGTGTGCGTGTGTGCGCGACGATATTGGTATCTGGGGGAAGTCGCATGATATTTACATCAGTTTTGTCAAATTGTTTATTAGCAGATTCAAAAGCCTGTTTTAATTAGTTTTATGAATTTATAGACCCACCCACCCTTTCATTTTTATTTTCGTACGTTTGTTGAGTTTCTTGAAGAATGCGTGGAAAGAGCTGACTTAGTCATTCCCGGCAAGGAGGCAGGCATTCGACGGGATCCCACTAACACGGAAATGGAGCAAAGTCAAGATAAAGGTAGCTGTTGTGTGTGGGATTAAGACCTAGAATGGATTAGTCACGTGGTAGTTTATAAAGCAAAGTGTGAACTTTTTACATTTCCAGTTCAACTCATGTTATGTACCCACGTTGCAGGTAACTGGTGCTCACATAAAATGTGACATTGTTTTTGGAATCACAGTAAGTTGTAAACATTTCCGTTCCATCCACCCGGCTGCAGTGTTTGCGCTCCTATAACTCTCCTTAACACATGCGAACCACGCACCTGTCCCGATCAATATTTTATATATTATAAGACCCTATAATGTAGTTCTGACACACACACACACACACACACATATATATATATATATATTAAAAGATTCATAAAAACTAAAGTATATTAACATCAATTATACTTAGTATGAAAAGTTAGAAAAATGTAGTAGTACAGTCTAGAGAATACAAAATACAATTCATTTATTGCATAATTGCAGCTTATAAATAAAATATTTTCAATAATAAAAATAGTTTATAAAAATACAAAGATATATTAGAAATATTTTGTATTTGTAACACATATAAAACCATAACTATGAAACACTTTCCAACTGAAATGCAATTTTATTTAAATGTCTCTAAAATGCGATACATTCAGCTGTGATATTTTTAAAATTATCACAATATTACAATAATTTATTATATTTGAAAACTTATCGAAAACAAATGAACTTTATTCAAATAACGTCATAGAAATATAAATCGTCTGACTCTCTGTATAAAAGCAATGCTTTTTTCTATTCTTTTTATTCAGTGGCGATATTTTTAAAATTATCACAATACGACAATAATTTATTTTACTTAAAAACGTAAAACCATGGAGGTAAAATTACTTTCTAACTCCATGCTTAAAACTTCATCAAAAAAAAGGAATAATACGGAATTGTCTGCTTCTCTGTGTAAAATCAATGAATGTTTCATTCGTATCAGATATATTACAGATTCCAGAACTAAATAATTTTAAAGAAATTCAGTAATTCTTATACAACTCATCATACAGCTTGATGTGTTTACATTCTCCATACGTGAAAGTTAGGTTCCGTTGTAGAAATAATCAAAGTTTGATGACCATATAAACTCCAAAATATTGTAATTGCGTTGGCACAGTATATAGGTGCACAGAGAAAAAAAAAATAAATTTAACTAACTTTCCTTTTCTGTAATAGTAGATGATAGAAATTTGTTTTAATTTTGGCTTATTTTATTTTTTAGTTATGGTTTTATATGTGTTACAAAATATATCTAATATATATTTGAATTTTTATTTTATATATATATATATATATATATATATATATATATATATATATATATATATATATATATATATATATATATATATATATATATATATATATATATATATATATAATAAAAACTTTGTTTTCAGTTAGATAAAATTGAGTGACCGATATAACGCTGTATTGTATGAATAAAGAGAACGGAAACGGAAAATGATTATTAAGGCTGTATTTCAGGATGACAACAGAGTCTGACTTGCATCATTTTTTCACATCCTGACTTTAGTAGAGATTAAGCGATAGGATACATCAAGCAGTGTAGGCTCACTGAATTACGACGTGTGCAGGTGTTGCTTACGTATTTTACTTACGCTCATTGATAAAAAATATTTACGTTCATTATTTTACTTTATCCTAGTTAGTCTTTGTAGTTATTTAGCACATAATTTAAGTATTTCATTTTTGATATATATGCTGTGTATACAAAAATTCCCTTTTCAACTTTCAAAACTCAAATTGAGAATATTTAATTATTATAAACAAGACATTTCCACCCACGCTCTGCGTGGGCGAAATGTCTAGTGTTTGTTAAATGTGACACTTACATACTAAATAAAAATTCTGAATATATCAAAAACCGTTTCAAATTTAAACATACAGACAGGCAACTATCTGTCATGACGAATTCAATAAAATATTTTTAAAATGGCGGACATTTGTAGTTTTGTTAACATGGAAACAATTTTGTTAACATGGAATGAAACAATATTTCACCTTCTTATCACTGTATATTGCCAGTGGTTTTTATTTTTCATCATTTGTATACAAATTGATTAAGTATAGCATTGTTTTCAATTCTTTAATTTGAAGAATAACCAATAAACGATTTTGGTATTTGAAACATAACTCGATTACCACAGTTACCACAATTGAATCGAAACTGTAAGTAAATTCATTGATAAAATACAAAAATAAAATTTTCTGCTGTAACTATGAGTTAAAATATTTCAAGAACGGTTGATTGTATAGTTAATTAAGAAAATTTAGGATACTATTATCTGTGTGCATGATGATGTGAAAACGAATTTTGTGTGTCTAGCCGATTGCGAGTTATAGATGAAAAAATGTTAGACCAAAAAATTGCGCGATTTATAATTTTTTTTCAAGTAAAATTCCAAGGTTTTAGATTTTTTCATTACTTATATGGGCTAAGTACGTGTCGGCAAAGTTTCTAGTTTCTACAGTTTTGCCTGTGTAACACATACCTCAGTCAGTCAGTCTCACTCACTCAGCTGTATGTATATTTCGAAATACTCTTTTAACTTATTTAACTTTTGAACCGCGTAATGGATATCGGTGAACATCACATGTGTTTGGCTAAAATATTTAAGATTTTCTGCTGCGTTAGCTTTATTTCAGTATTATCTCATTCTAGACAACGGCGGTTATCTATCTATATGTAAAAGACTATCGTTGATTATTTTTTAGTTCGGATGGTTGTACTGAATAATAAATTAGGTCGTACATATTTTTTTTATTTGATCATTATATAATTAAAAAAAATATTTTGCTATATATTTTACTCTACTCTTCAAAATATCATTTTTCGTAAGTTAAAATGCTTATGTGATTGCCATTCTAGAAAATGCAATATTTTTGTGATTTAAAAATCATTGAAATTGGTCTTATTATCGTGCAGATATCATGAATTGTTGTAATTCTCATTATCGTGCAGATGTTAAAAAATAAATAAGTAAATTAGAATGTTAAAACATGTTTTAGAATGTTAAATCATTTTCAATTTGTCCGCTGCGCTACAACATCTTCAGAATCGGTGGAAAAACAAAGTGCGTGGAATAACATGAATTGCAATTGCCATCCAATTCATAGATCTTTTTCACAGAATGTTTATAATAGTAAAAGAATTGTATATATAAAAAAGTCAAAATTGTATCTTTATACGAATTTTAAAAAAATATCCCATCGGCAGGCAGACGATAAAAATATTGCTTTCGTTCGCCCGTTCGATAGTAACCGCCAGCCACGCATGCATTTTTTGTGGATGGACGATTCAATTTGCCAGTGAACGAACCTAAATATAAATTTGCCTATAAAACGCTTTTGTGAGTTATTTTCAAAACATTAATTTAACATTTAATTAAAAATATGTTAATTTAATTAATTTAACATATAATTGTCTTGCGGATTCCGTTTAATCCTCGTTGGAAAAAGCGTTTTCCGTTTATTCTGATAGTGTCAAAATAGAAATTCTGTAATAACATTTTACGGAAGAACTGATTTGTGCAACAATCCGCACAAAACTGCGCTTTAGCATAAAATAACGAAAAATCTAACTTGAATTAAAAAAAAAAATAATAATAAATCACTCCAAGGTATGAGACTAAACTGGAACTTTCCTTCTACTGAATTTCGTCGCTATGGGTCGCTTAGATTTTCCGCAACACCGCCTACAGACGAACAGACATCTTGTTTTATTATTTGTAATTTTTTTTAATGATCCGAATCAATTCCGGTTCCCTTTTATCTGGGAAAACATGATTCTACTTTATACAATGAAATCCGCCTAAGATGGAATCACTTGAGGTCTGAAATAATTACATTTTAAGCAGCCTTACACCGTTTTCGTTACAGCGTATACTGATATTTGTACAGGGTCACATTTTTGTAATAGCGTCCGTCCATTCATACAACAGGTTCATTTTCACTATGTAGAGTTGAACTGAACCCACTTATTCAAACTTTTTCGCATTAAATGAACTGTTAGAAGGGTGCAGGTGACAATGCATCTTGTCTCTGTATTGTTTACAAATACAACATATGTTTCTCGCTGTCTTCACAGCTGCTTTCCCAGTTTCGTTTGTGTATTTATTGCTGTAGTGCATGTGACTTTACAGCTTCTTTTATATTTGCTGCAGTTTTTCATAAAAAAAATAACGCACTTTATTGTATCAAATGAATTAATTGTAAATGTTAAGTTCTTGTAACTTATTTGTATTGTCAGAAATAGTTCTTGATTGAGTTCAAATTTATTTCTTGGTCTTAAAAAATTTCAAAGCAAGGCTTAAAGTTTAGATCTATATGAAGTTAGCATGGCACGACTTTTTTTTTATATTCAACCGGAGAAAAAAAGGGCGGCCAGAGAATCGAACATTTTTTGATGAATTTGCACACTTTCGATACTCCAGAATATGAGTTAACTATATTTAGCCTGGCATTTGTGTCTGTCTATGTAGTGTCTATTTAATGTATATATCCACTCTGTAGCTCAAAAACTGTTCTGCAAAATTTCTTGAAAGTTCACCTTGGGTAATTAAGCGCTACTAGGTTGCTAATTAGATTTTGCTACGATTGCCTTAATGCCCCGCAAAGGTTCTCAACGTTTGAAATAAAGTTAAATATGCAAAATGATAGTAATTAATGCTTGTTTGATACGTATTTTTTGGTTGACAAATAAAACCAATCTCATTACTATAGATTCTATAGAGTAATATATTCATTTTATTATGTAGAACTGGATTGAAAATTTATTTATTGCGTTTCTAGGATTTTTAAATTCCACCACTCGAAAATCTCCAAATTGAGTTTATGTGGCCGCCGTTTTATATCTGGATATAAAATAAAATTTGAAGTTTATGCAAATGTCTAAACTGTATAAATCTTGAAGAAAACTCGTTGATTATCGAATTAATAACTACCGAAATCTCTTGTGTCAGTTTGACTTGATCAAATTTTTCACGAAATTGTAGATCTATTAAGAATGTATTTAAATTTGGACCATGATATTCGAAGCTGTTGAATAATGCCACGATTAAGTATTCATAATTTAGCTTTAAATGCTTGGATTAAATCTAAAACATACATGATAATGTCTTATTAGCACCTTGAAATTTCATTCAAATGCAAGTACAAATCAGTAGATAACATTATAGAGATCCAATCAACGTTCATAAATTGTTTATGTAGCTCATTCAATTTTCATTAAAATTATTTTATCTGTAGATCGTCTGCGTGCTAGTAATTTTCTTGCTTGCCATAGGTTCGCTATCTCTGGAAAAAACTGTTCTTTAGATGCCATTTTAAAATACGACAATAAAAGTAATTTTGATGTAATAATAATAATAATAATAATAATAATATATATACATATATATATATATATAAATTTTGAGTGTTTATTTTGTGCTGATAGCATTAATATATGTAAAGGAAGAAAGAAAGTTAGCATCATATGGAGTTGCTGTGAAATATATTGTTAAATGAAATTGCGTTGTCTGAGTGAATAAATCTGTACTTAATTAATATGAATCTCACTTAAATGATTTACTATTCTGAATTTATTGTTTCTATATATTTTTCTTTTTTCTTTCCAGGTAAGTGATTTTGGTTCCTAGAAAAGTTTGATTCTGAGTATAAATTAAGGTAACTCTCTTATTTACAAAATCTATAAAATACAGAAGGCAAGAACGACCGAAAACTGGTTAATTTGTCAAAAACTTGGAAATCTGAAATTTTGTTTCAATATTTTCCCTATACGTATGCATTCTCTTATTCGCATCTCCATAACATGCGCCGTCATTATTCAATCTCTAGTAAACTCTTAGTCGTTAACGAGTTATCTAGCGCTTTCCTTCTTTCACCGCCAATGGGTAATTCAAAGTCGATTGGACATAATCAAAAGCGTTTCTTTACGACAATGAAATAAGTAGTATATAAAATGTTTTAAAAGATAACTGAAAAATTAATAAAAATAGAAAGGCTAAAAAAGAAACCTTAGATTATTTTCCCAGGAGCGGGGAAAAGTCGTTTGTGCGTTATCGCTTAGCCACCTAGTGCCCTATCACCAACACATCGTAATTTTACTCGGGTTCGAAATTACCCTTTATTCCGCACGTCAATCAGTTTTTTGAAGTCTTATTAGGGTACCCAAAGTTGTACGAAGGTTCGTAAAAATCCCTTGCTAATTTCACCATCTAAGGAGACCGTGGAATCTGAAATAAGGTACGGAATAACAGCATTCAAGATGGCGGTTTTGCACTTGCGAGTGACTGTTTTTGAGAAGAAAAATTCAACACAGATGATAAATTCATTATTCTAACTGACAATGAATTTTTTTCATCGTTCAGATTAAATAAACACCAAGTTGCCGACCGAATTAATATAATAGCAAATGCTTCGATTATAATTTCTTTGAAAAATGTAAAGCGACAATCTTTGGAAATTTTACAAGAACTTATTTTTCTTCAAATCTGAACATTTTATTCCACATATCATATTAAAATACAAGCTCATTTGTTTACATCAGACGACTTGCCCTAACAATTTTCAAAATAGTTTTTTCTTTTCGATTTGAAAGTTCGTATAATTATTTTAGCGTTGTATTATGTTTCAGCAATGTTAACGCTCTCGAACACAACTATTTTTCTCGAATCGTTAAATAAACGTCTGACAGTATTTAAAAAATAAAATCTGTATTTTCCCTATACACTTTTATTTTTCTGAAGCAATATTAAAACAAATTTAAAATGTATTTACTTTTGAAAGAACATCCTGCAATAGCACTGTAAGTTCTACTGCACATAATTTCTTATTTCACTCAACATGATGTAACACCCCGGTTCGAGTCAAAGCGGATATTTTATTTTTAAAACTTGTGTTGCCATCTGTTACTAAAATATCCAGGTGGAATGTTTTTTAAACAGAAAATATTCAGAATTTCCTGTGTTATCCTCAAATTACCTAATTTAAATAAATTATTAAGTTTACGTTTTTATAAAAATGTATTTTGAAGTTAATTTGAGAAAATTAAGTATACTTTGTTTATACTAACCAAAGATGAAATATACATTTTCTACTATTAGAGATGATGTTTACTTTAGAATTAATTTTTTTGTAGTCCGTAGAGCACTGGTTTGATCATCGACACACGCAGATTTAAAATGTTGTTCAGGTTAAATTATTTAAAAAAAATATAACATTTTGCTAAGTATATTTCATTTTTTAAATATTATAATTTTACGTATCCGTGTTTTACTTTTGTGAATAATTTTCGCTTCTTTATGTTGTTGATACTCGGGGGGGGGGGGGGGGGAAACATTAAGTTTTCCCTTAAGCATTTTACATGAATTTCACCATATCTTGTGCAAGGAGGAGAATCTCCTAATATTTTTCAATTCATATACAAAAATCAAGTACTAGATATATATTTTACTACTCTTCACATTTTCAGAAGAATTTTGTATTTTTTTTTAATTTGTAAAAGTAAATGCAAGAAAAATTAAAAGAATATACAGTAACAGGGTGGCCACTCAACCTGGAAACCGGGAAAAGTCAGGGAATTTTAGAATGGTCAGGGAAAAGTCAGGAATTTTGTGAAAATTCTGGATTTTTTTATTTTACTAGTTGTCCATATAAAAACAAAACTGCCCAGTTTGTATGCCATTTTCGAAAAATTTCGCCAAGTATTACGCTGTACTCGTAACCGCTAAATAAAGGTTGCCATCTGTCCATTTGATTCCGTATAAAAGCAAAAATGCGGAGTTTGTGCGCCATTTTGGACAAATGTCGCCAAGTACAGAGATGCCAACTTTTACGGATTTTCCGTAGTTTGTACGGATTTTTACTTCATCTTACGGTTTTACGGACATTACTCCCAAAACTACAGAAAATCCCCGTGAAATCCATGCATCCTACCATTCAATTCATATTCCCTGCTTTGCTGAGAGTCCAAAATTATCAGTTTGCATCCATTTTCTTCTTCTAATGGTTTCATATCAGAACAATGAACCTAATTTATTTTTATAGTGCGAGTAAAAATAAAGAAATATTTTACTAAACAAATAATATTTCGCTTAAATTATAAGATTGCGCAATTCAGTCCTTCTTTTCGGGCTTTGCTGCGAGTACACAATTGTCTTTTTCATCCATCTCCATCCCCTGCACATTAACTTGACTAAACTAGCTTATTTTCATATTTTGGTTGATTATAAAGGCTAATTTTTTAATTATTTTCACATAAATAGTACGATCGTGAAATTCAGTTTTTTCCCCCACGGGCGTTGCCGAGGGTTATCCTGCCGAGGGTTGCCGAGGGTATGCAATTATCCTTTTCCATCGATCTCCATCTCCCTATTATAGCAGATTAACTTGACGAAACAAGATTATTTTCATATTTTGATTGATTATGAAGGTTAATTTTTTAATTATTTTCACATAAATAGTACGATCGTGAAATTCAGTTTTATTTTCGCGGGCGTTGCCGAGAGTACGCAATTATCCTTTTCCATCGATCTAAATCTCCCTATTTTTGCACATTAACTTCACTAAACTAGCTTATTTTCATATTGTGGTTGATTATAAGGTCTAATCTTTTAATTATTTTCATATAAATAGTACGATCGTGAAATTCAGTTTCTTCCACCTCGGGCGTTGCCGAGAGTACGAAATTATCCTTTTCCATCGATCTCTATCTCCCTATTGTTGCATATTAACTTGACTAAACTAGCTTATTTTCATATTTTGGTTAATTATACAGGTTAAACTGTGCTCCAAAGAGCACGGCCTGGGTCGAAGATGGAATGGGAGTTATTCAGTGCTGCATATTGTTTAATTTAATACGAAGCCATTTAATACAATGTAATTGTTTTCTTAATGGAGATGTTATTTAAGTCTTCCGTGCGTAATAGAATCCACCATAACAGTAACTTCTGGTGTGACTGTAATTGTGCATTGCAAGTAAGCAATTAAAGTGCTTATATGTATGCAATGTAGACTGTTTCTAGATAGGGAAGACAGATGCATAGCTGTCAACTTGCGGATTTTCCGGGAAACTCTCGGGTTTTGATGATTTCTCCCGGTTTCCGTATTTTTAGTGAGAATCTCTCGGTTTTTGACAATTTTTTTAGAATTCGCAAAAGTTAGGGATTTTTTGATAAAAATTCGTCAAAGGGAATTTCGATCGAACTTGCGGCCGCCATTTTGTTTCTTCCGGGCATGAACCTACTATCATTACTAAGTTGTATCACTTTCACTGTATTGATCAGTTTGTATACGGGTGCTTAAAAATTGGGAAAGTACTTGGATTTTAGATGACCATTTTGAAGGCCTTTAAAGTACTTGAAAATTCACATTTACTTGGTTAAGTCCTTGTAAATGCTTGAAAGAGGCAGGGATGAAAATGTTCTACAGATCCGCGACATTGTGTTTTTGCCAAGAAGTTCTGTTTTCCCCGGAAATTTCCCTAGTAGTTTCGCTGTTCCCCAAAATCTCTTAAACAACATCCCCCCCCCCCTAAAAAAAAAGAGAAAAATTTTTCTTCAATGTCTTTAACAATAAACAATAGAATTAGTTTGTTATTTATTTTTCCTCCCAGAAAGGCATACAACTTCATATAGAGGGGTTGACTGACATCCTTTAAAAAAAAAATTACATTGTACTTGAAAGTCCTTGACATTTTTTAAAAGGAAAGGGTACTCACCCTGATTGATGGATACTGTTTCAAATAATTGCGATTTCTCGTATATAGATTACATTGCCGTGTAATGTTGAAACATCATTTTGCGTCCACGTTTAAATTATGTGAATGAAAAATACTCGACATTCATTTCTTTGTTGTAGGTTTCATTATTAATTAATATTTTCATAAAATATTGATTATTTCTTGAAGTTCGATTTCGCGGGTATAGATTAACATTCCCGTGCAATGTTGAAACATCCTTTTCCATCCATGTTTAGTTTCAAATTATGTGAATGAAATGCGCAACATTAGTTTCTTAGCAGTATGTTTCGTTATTAATTAATATTTTTGTACAATATTTATTATTTTTTAAGTGCGATTTCGCGTGCATAGATTAAATTCCCGTGTAATGTTTAAACATCCTTTTCCATCCATCTTATTTTTGATAAAATCTTAAATTAGTTAAATAATACTTACACATCTTTGCAGCTTACATAAAAATGAAGGATTATTTTCTTTAAAATATGGAATGCACAATGGAATTTTTTTCTTTTATTTTCTAGGTAATATAGTCCCCAAAACATTTTTCTATCCACATTCATGTAATTAATTAAATTACAATTTAAAAACTGAACATATTTTGTTTCAGTGAACCTGTCTAAAATTTCTTTCAGCTTATGCCACTGATATGTTTTTTATACACTGATTATGTAAAAACATTTTTCTTATGCAGTAGATATTTTCAATGTTGTATAGTGAGGTATCATTTTTTGTGTGATGTAAAAGAAAAAAAACCCCTAGGTTTTCCTAAGTGATATTGAACAGGTTATATGTTGACCTGCAGAGCGCCTTAAAAAATGCTCACCACTCTATCTATTAGAATCTTGACACTTTACAATATAGTTGAAAAGTGTTTATGACTTTGTTCATTCTGTCTGTCAGTTAGCACGATAACTTCCGTAAAAATGACTTTATCAAAATGAAATTTTAGTATGCTGTTCAGACTGTCTGTGGGACCTATGTATAAATGAATGATATCACCTAATTAGTTTTGGATTGAACCCGGGTTGAAAAAATGAAATATATTGAACCCTATGGGACCTAATTTTTCAAACATTTTTTAAGCGGATTTAAAATTCACAAATTGCTTCGAAAGTTTTAGGAAATATTCAAATGATCCAATAAAATATATATAAAAAAAATTCAACAAAATATATTCAGTAGTTTTTTAAATAAAAATTAAAATAATAATTACATCCTTTATATGAAGAGATCATGTGATCATTATATGAAGAGATCACGTGACCCACTTCAAAATAATATATGGCGTCCATCTTGTGTCAAAATTGTGATTTTTAAAGTTCTTTTTAATTTATAGTTAGTGTTGTATCCCTCCTAAAACCTCTTTGTTTTTGCTCAAATTCTGTGCATCCACATCCCGAAACAATGCAATTACAATACAGTTGAGTTTAAATGATCATCCAGCTTTGATTATTTCTACAACGAAGCCTACTTTTCACTTACGGAGGATGTAAATACCAAAAGATGTAGAATGAGTTGTATAAAAATTGCTGCATTTCTTTAACGCAAAATTATTTAGCCCATGGAGTCTGCAATATAGCTGATATGAATGAAACAATCATTGATTTTACAGAGAAGCAAACAATTTTTTGATGAAGTTTTGAGCATAGAGTTAGAGTTAAATTACTTGTACCTCCATGATTTTAAGTTTTAAATAAAATTATTACTTTCCTTATATACATAATGCATAAGGGAAGTATTGTGACGGAATCGAAAATTCGAATTCAAGTTTTCGGTGTGTGTGTGTGTGTGGGGGGGGTGATTCGAATGAAATTTGGTACAAAAATCACAATCCGTGAACACTGGAAGCCTTGTTCAGAACACCCAAAAGTAAAATCAAAACCTTTAATAAAGTTCCGCAAATAGACATTTCTTATGTAATTTTTCCTTAGAAAATGATTGACATAAACCGTCAAACGATTGAACGTAAATTTTAGAACGCTAGCATGAACCGTTCTCGAGATATTGCACATTTTTCATATAAATTTATCAAAATGTGGCATAAATTAAAAAAAAATATATTAGCTATTAAGGAACATGTTCACTTTTCATATGTAATATCATGCGATAAATTGGGTGACATCATTCTCGTGGATCTAACTCGTTCCATTCACGAGAAAAGATACTTTGAGTAATACTTTTGTATTTCAACTCCAATAGTCATTTATCTGCTATAAGAATAACTTATTTTTCCATCCATAACGCTTGGCGAGATTTTGGCGATGAATTTAGCGGAATGTCGCGAACTTGGCGACATTTTTAAATGTTGCCATATTACCGAAAATCTCAACAAATGGATAAAAATGACGCTAAATCAATGAAAATGACAACTAATTGAAGAAAATTAAATATCTTGGAAAGAATATAAGTATCTACTATAAGAATAACATTTTTTTAAACTGTAAAAGTAGTAAATTTATTGCATTATATAAGGAAAGTCATGGAATTATATAAGTCATGGCATTATATAAGGAAAGTCAAGCCTACATCAGATTTTTATAGTATTGTGATGAATGGAAAAATGTTTATGAATGGAAATGCTGCTTTTATAGAGAGAGCCAGGCGTGTTATATTTCGATGACGTCATATGAATAAATTTCAGTTGTTTCCGATGAAGTTTTTAAATATAATAAATTATTGTAGTATTATGATAATTTTAAAAATATTACCGAGGAATGTATCGCATTTTAGAGATGTTTAAACCAGGCAATTTATATTTCAATGCCGTCATTTGAATGAAATCCATTTTTTTCCATGAAATTTTAAGTTTTCAAATACAATAAGTTAATGTAGTATTGTGATAATTTTAAAAATATTACCGAGGAATGTAGCGCATTTTAGAGATGTTTAAATAAAATTACATTGAAGTTGGAAAGTGTTTTATAATCAAATGCATGATTTTTCCTTTCTTGTTATTCACTAATGTTGGTAGGTATGCAGATGTGGCATCAACTTTCGGAAAGGATGCAGCACCTTTTTTTGGGGTGCTAGTAAAAGTTAGTGCAATTTTTGGAACCATTTCTGTCCTTAGGTTTTAATGGAGATGCTGGAATTTTGCCAAAATGACTTAGATTTACTACATGTGATCCGGTTATTCCGGAACTAGTTTTGAAATTTTGTATGGAAAATGGTTCTAGTAAAATAAAATTCTGCAAGGTGTTTTCCATTCAATACCCACCACACGCCTTTTTCTTCCTCTGTAAATATACAGGGTTTCTAGAAGAGTCTCAAGTACCCTATTGTAAAGAAAAGCCCATGAGTGTAAACGTTAGGTCTATTTATAGTAAAGTGACAATTTTCGATCGAATCGTAAATTGCAGCGCCTCTAGCGGATAATTTAAAAAATTAGGATTCGAACTCGGCAACAAAGAGAGATTGGCGAAAAGCCAATTACAAATTTGTAGAGCATTGTCTGATGAGCAGGAATCGCGGTAATATTTTCAAAGGAATTCAAATAAGCGTTGTGTCTTTCTTTCGATCCAAACCGCCTGACCTATCCGAAGGTGTAAGTGTAAAGTATCTGTTTGGACGACCGGGAAAATGTCACCTAATTTAGACCAGAACCAAGTTGGGGTAACATCCACAGGGACCGTACCCATTTTCCTCTACCGCTAATCTCCCGGAAGGACTTTGATTTATCGTGTCCGTATTCTGCCTAGACATGGAGGCGTTATCTTACGGAAAGCATTTTTAACTGGCTCTACACTTGATTTCTGTTCATGTACTGAGTGCTGTTTATAGTATCGTTCTTAATAATGACAACCATTCGCTAGTTACCCTATTGTATCAAATAAATTTTTTCTATAACAAATTTATGGTTGATTCCTACTTGTTAGATAATACTCTACAACTCTGTAATTGGCTTTTTACGCCTATCTCGCTTTGTCGAGTTCGTTATCCTAACATTTTTACTTTCCCTGCAATACATCGTAATGTATACGGAAAGTAGTGGAATCATGCCGAAAATCGCAGCTTAAGTTTTCGACGGATCTGCACGTTTTGGGACCTCTAGAATACGAAAAACTGTGTGTGTGTGTGTGTGTGTATTCACTCTAACTCAAAAATTAGCGTGACATCTGTGTGTGTATGTATGTATTCACTCTAACTCAAAAATGAATGGACCAAATTTCATATTTTGTTTTGCAAAGTTTCTGAAGTGTCTTAGGAATCCTGCATTAAAAAAAAATATTAATGCCCGAAGCTTATTTGGGACAAATTGGTCGAAATGGTATGTGACCGACTAGCTCTGGAATGAAAGATTTAAAACGTGCGTAAATTTAGTTGAATAGCAAACAAGTACTCGTATTTATTTAACTGCTGAATATCGTAGTGTTCATGTTTGACATTTGATGCTGCGTCCGAAACGATCTTCACACATTTCGTTTAATTAAAAAAAATATTCATTAGTTTCTATTCTTCCTGGTTATGTTTTTGCTTCTTGGCATATTTGATAATATTATAGAGCATCAGTACCACATCACCAAAGCAGTGTCGATGTAATGTTCAATTTTTTTCAGGGAAAAACAACATATAATTCAACATATAATTAAATATCCAATTATATGTTTATAAATTGTAAAAATATTATACTTCATTAAAAAATTATTAATTTAAATATTTCTATTAGCTTTCAAGAACTATGGAACAAAATGGATGGTTCTAAATTGACAACACTTTGTAATAAAAAGCTAGACTGTGTGGTACTGCTGCTGTGTTTTCTTTTTCTCTGCGTTGTAGAATTGCAATGTTGTGCATTAATTTCAGCTTTTATTATGGTGTAAAAAGCGATATGTAACAGTAATGCAACGCCAAGGAATTAGGAGTTAATCCGGAATTGATAGCAACAATTTTGCAATAACATTGTTTTTATCGAATTTTGTTTCATAAAGCATCTATCATTCTGTTTCTGGGGAACTACTGCTGATAAAGCTCAGTAGAAAACTGATTATTCAACATCAAATTCAGGAATAAGTAGGGGGATTTACCAAGGATTTCACTTCCGATTATTTTTCTATTTCCTGTTTAAAACTTTTCCCTGAAACATCAATTTTTCAAGATTAACTATAAATAGAGTTTAGATGATAACTGATAAAGATTCAACATCAAATTTTGAGAAGGTTGGGTGGTTCACTAAAAATTTCTACTTCCGGTTCAAAATGTTTTATTGAAACGTTTATTTTTCAGGATAGGCTATAGATAGAGATTAAACGATGATTGATATGGATTCATCATCAAATTCAGTTCCTGGAGGTCTGTGAGGGGACTGACTAAGAATTTCCACTTCCGGTTTTGGACCTATGTTACTCCCTATTCAAAAATGTACATTATCTTTGCAACATCTATTTTTCAGGATCGGCTATAGCTTGGATGATGACTGATATTGATTAGCATTAAATTCCAAAGTGGGTTGAAGAATTCACTAAGGATTTCCAATTTTGGTTTTTGTCACTTGCGGTTCAAAAAAGTTCCTTGAAACACCCTATCCTCTAAATTGACTATATATAGAGAGAGAGAGAGAGGCTGATACGAATTTTTCCTCAGGGGATAAGAGATTCACTAAATATTTCAACTTCCGGTTCTTTTTCAATTCAGTTTAAAATCATTTCTTTGAAACATATTTTATTATTATTATTATTATTTTTTTTTTATTTTTTTTATTTTTAATATATAATTGGTTATAAATAGAGCTTTAATGATGACTGTTATGGATTCAGAATCAAATTCTGGTGGAGATAGGAGTCTCATTAAGGATTTCAACTTCCAGTTCTGGGGATGTCACTTTTGATTAAAAATATTTACACTTTCCTTGCTGCATCTATCTCCTAAGATTATCTTTTAGTAAAGCTTAGAGGATGAATGATGTGTATTCAGCATTTCGGAGGAAAGGGGGGTTCATTTATATATAATATTATATATATATATATATATATATATATATATATATATATATATATATATATATATATATATATATATATACACATTTTGTTTTATTGTGACTTTTAGTTTCTTTCTTAAATTCTTCTCAATATTCGCACTATCCACAAATCCCATTTACTCAGAGAGGATATTCTTATCACATTTAAGATCTTGGTTCATCGTCTTCCTAAATGCGCCTTACTTTTCTTAACGCTATTATCATTATATCTTTTGGAGGAGAAAAAAAATGACTGATATATATATATTATCTGTCACAATGTCCGAGGACCTGCAAACATTCTTTGGTGTTGAGATTTGAAGTGCTTCTATTTATTTTTTACTAAGGAGAGATACCCGGACGTTATTCATATAGTTTGAGATTTAGATAATAAGTTCCAATTCCGTAAACAAACTTTTTTTTTTAAATTTCTGAACGTATAAACATATTTGAAAAATTCTTAAAATTAATTTTCCACAACCGATTTAAATCAATGTGTAGAACGTTAGAACATAACATTGTTGAATGAACATTAACTATAGGACATAATATTTTCCTCAAGTGGGAAAAAATCGGAAATGGAAATCCTTTGTGACTCCTCCCCCATTCTCCTCCAGAATTTGATGCTGAATCCATGTCACTATCTAAGCTATATCTTTTGCAGATCTCAAATGGATGTTTCAAGCGAATTTTTTTAAACCAGAAGAAAAACCCGGAAGTGGAAATCCGTAGTGAACCGTCACCTCCGAGAGTAGGTTTCACCTACTCTCGAGGGTGACGAGTGAACCACCCCCCAATCAACCCTCAAAATTTTTCTTACAGAAAAGAAAAATACCGGAAGTGGAAATCTTCAGTGAATGCTCCTACCTCCTCCAAAATTTAGTGCTGAATTCATATGTCTATCTATAGCCAGTTTGAGAAATAGATTAAGAATTTTTTTGAACCGGAAGTAGAAAATAATAGGAAGTGGAAATACTTTGTTTCCCCCCCCCCCTTCCCATTCTTCTCTAAAATTTGATGCTGAATCCATTAGTTACCATCTATAGCAAATCTCGAGAAATAGATGTTTCAAGGTAAATGGGAAGTTTTGTATCGGAAGTAACATCTTCGAAACGAAGTGGGAAATCTTTAGTGAATCCTTTTGTTACCGCCGGAATTTGATGTTGCATCCATATCCGTCATTACTAAGTTCTATCTATATGGCTATAGCCAATTCTGAGAAATATGTTTCAATGAAAATTGTTGAACCGAAAGTGGATAAGAATGACAGTGAGATTTCTTAGTGAACCACCCAACCTTCGCCAGAATTTAATGCAGAATCCTTTGACAATAATAGTTATTGTCGAAATTTTAGCTATATTTAATCTCGAAAAATAGATGTTTCAAGTGAAATGAAAATTTTTGAACAGGAAATGGTGGAAAAAAACGAAATTGGAAATCTCACTCCGTATTCTCTAATATCCGTATCTCTAATATCCGTATTCTCCGTATTCTCTAATATTTGATGTTGAATCCAAATCAGTCATCATGTGAGCTCTATCTGAAATTGATGTTTCAAGACAAAATTTTTCCTTAAAACAATAGTATTGTTAAATTTTTGCCACCAATTATAATTTTCCCTTAAATGCTTCATATAATGTCAGGAGAATAAGCAATCGATACTACGTGTTATGTATGCATTTTAATTTTCTGTACTCTAATCATCACATATAAATGCATTAGAATTGCACTGATGGTTTTCTGTGGCAACATTTTTGCCATACTTTTGTTTATACTACCTTTCAGCGTCTATTTTTCAAGATCTGCTATAGATAGAGCTTAGATGATGACTAACATAAATTCAGCAACAAATTCTGGAAAAGGTAGGTATTCACTAAGGATTACCACTTTCGGCTCTTTTCCATTTCCAGTTTAAAAAATTTCGTTGACACATCCAGGATTGGTTATTGGAATTCGTATGACTGTAAAGGAGTATAAAAATTCATAATAGTTTCTTCTATAAAATATTCTCTAATTCATAATAGTTTCTTCCATAAAGTGTACACACCACTTGTTACTATATGAAGGCTCCTTCCTACTCCTTTATAAATTTTATGTTAACATTTTCAATTGTGAATGAATGTTTGTGGCCCGAAAGCGAATTTTTATAACGAAATCGCTCTTGTGGTGCAGCGAATAGTACAGGTTTCGTGCTTTTTAAGACTCTTCAGAGCGGAATAGCTGATATCTGCAATGCCAGCAAGAAAACTTGTTGTATGACAGGCACGAAGCGAACACGAAGATATTTGAAGTGCTGTAGGACTGAATTTGTTGCTGCCTAAAATCGGGTGGGTTCTTCTCATTTGTCGGTTCGTGCAATTGTCACATAGCAAGTTTTCTTGCTGTTATTTCAGACATCGGCAATTGCATGTTGACAAGCATATGAGCGCGAAGCCTGCCTATGGATGCTGTTCATAGGTGTATTGGATTTTGGAAAGGGGGGGGGAAGCTAAAATGCAGTATTTTGTTTTAAGAAATAAGAACTCCATGGAGAACGTATGTAATTTCTCAGCTAATGGAAATTATAACCTCCCTTGATACGTCTATGATGTTTATACTATCTGTACTGTCATTAGATTATAAATAAATCTATAATAATGAAGGAATATATCTGTGTTTGTCTGCCTGTTTGTAGAGGAACGTTGTACGGGCGTTAAATTTTGCACACAGGTACTTCAGGACCCCAAACGATATGCCCCGTCGAGATTTATTTATTTATTTTTTTTTAGACATTCGAATTAGTTTTTGAGTTATGTTTTAGCATGATGTTGAGCAATATTCACACAAATTGATTTTTTAGTGACCGAAAATATTATCGCTGAGTTTCCATTCTAACGCATTCCGGAATATTCCCCTTTAAATAAACTTAGAACGTAATTCATACGATTAAGACGAAGTCGTGAATTAAAAAAAATATGTACTATATACTTTTCGCGTGTTTAAAACGTTACCGAATTTTATATTGCGATATAAAAAAAAAAAAAAAAATGGATAGACAATCCCATCTTCATAATTTACCAGATGTGTTCTTTGAATGTCACCCTGCGCCAAAAATTATGTTTCTGCTGTGCTCCGTTCATTGATTATGAATTAATTTTTATACAAAACCAAAATTTTCAAAAGAATAGTGGAGGGTACGAGTAATAAAACCGTAGATATAATAGGTTTTCCCCCTGTCCCTGGACAAACCTTGGGGAAGTCAGGAGTTTGTATTTCGATGCAACGTCATCAGCGAAACTGATGTTATTTGCTTAGGTATTTATTTGGATTGCAAGTTGATACTAACTAGAATCGAAAATACTGTTAGAATTAGCAAGAATTTTCACTTAGAAAATGTGCTGTTGATTTTAATCGAAGGAGCTTATGTAGGGTGTATCAAAAGAACATATTTAAAACGTATTAAGCCCATACAGAGGATGAAAGGTGTATTTCGGGCATAATACGCAATCGTGTTAAGGCGTAGCATTCCATGTGCCCAACGCCAGAACCAGAGCGCATTAGGTACCCGAGTTTCGGACTAGATGTGATTAGGTGCTTATTTAGGTTGAGCATGTGCTCGCGCAGCGGGCGACTAAGTCTTTTGAAAAAATTAATGAATGAATAAATTCAGTTAATCTCTGATTTAACGCCGGGTACAGTTTTTAGTAAAAAAATAAATAATAAGGAAGATCAATCATGCATAAAGCATTGATTATGAAACACTTTCCAACTTCAATGCAATTTTATTTAAACATCTCTAAAATGCGACGCATTCCTCGGTAATATTTTTAAAATTATCACAATACTACATTCATTTATTATATTTGAAAACTTAATCTACGACTGTTTATATGTAGAAACGAAAGAACTATTTTTAATACAAGTTTAAGAAAGAATTTGAAATTTACAGAAAATTATGCTTATCTCTATACGTCTTTAAAAAGGTACTAGCGAGTTCTACCTTCTAGCAGTCACTATATATAGCAATAAGTAATTCGGGGATAAAACTTATAACGCAACAAAAGTGGATCAAAGTTTAGAGTGAGCAGATCAAGTGGGTCCATTGCAGAGTAGAAAATACAGTGTTGTAGACCCAGACCTCTTGACTGACCCAGAGAGCTTACAGCAACAATTTGAGAATACAGTGATCGAAAAAAATGAACTTCATTCAAATGACGGCATTGAAATATAAATTGTCTGGTTTAAGCATCTCTAAAATGCGATACATTCCTCGATAATATTTTTTAAATTGTCATAATACTACAATAAATTAATATATTTGAAAACATCGAAAACAAATGAAATTTATTCAAATGACGTCATCGAAATATAACAAGCCTGGCTCTCTCTATAAAAGCAGCACTTCATTGATAAACATTTTTCCATTCATTTCATTCATCACAATACTATAATAATTTATTTTATTTAAAATCATCAGACCATGGAGATACAAGTAATTAAACTCTATGCTTAAAACTTCATCGAAAAAATCGTCCTTCTCTCTGTAAAATCAATTGACATTTATTCATATCAGCTATATTGTAGACTCCATGGGCTAAATAATTTTGCGTTAAAGAAATAGCAATGCTTGTACAACTCATTCAACATCTTTTGGTATTTACATTTTCCATAAGTGAAAAATAGTCTTCGTTGTAGAAATAATCAAAGTTGGATGATCCTTTAAACTCAAATGTATTGTAATTGTGTTATTTCAGTATGTAGATGCACAGAATGTAAGCAAAAATAAAGCGGTTTTAGGACGGATACGACACTAAATATGAATTAAAAAGAACTTTAAAAATCACGATTTTGATACAAGATGGGCGCCACATCTTATTTTGAAGTTAGTCACGTGATCGCTTCATATAAAAGGTGTAATTATTATTTTAATTTTTATTTAAAAAACTACTGAATATATTTTGCTGAATTTTTTTTATATTTATTTTATGGGATAATTTGAATATTTCCTAAAACTTTCGAAGTAATTTGTAGATTTTAAATCCGCTTAAAAAATGTTTGAAAAATTAGGTCCCATAGGGTTCAATGTATTTCATTTTTTCAACCCGGGTTCAATCCAAACCGAATTGGGTGATATTATTCATTTATATTCCCATACCCACAGACCGTCTGAACAACATACTAAAATTTCATTTTGATAAAGTCATTTTTACGGCAGTTATCGTGTTAACGGACAAACAGACAGACAGACAGAATGAATGAACAAAGTCATAAACACTTTTCAACTTTGTTGTAAAGTGTTAAAAAAGCCGGAAGGATACTTATTTGTAATTTCATAAATATTTTGATTTTTAATTCAACAATTTTTGAATACTTTTGTTTTCTAAATTGAATGTTTACCTTGTAAAATTCAAGCCCTCAGTGCAATTGGTTGTTAATTTGACATATTTTACATGATTTTTTATTAGTACACTTTTTTGATTTTATGGAACACACAAATGAGTGAGTGCTTCTTCGGATTAAAAACTTGTTTTGGTAGACTTTGCATTGAGAAATTCTGATCATTAAACATTATAAGAATTTCGTTTTGACACGGTTCAAAATATACGGTGAATTCTCAATAATTGCTTTCTATAGTTAAGTTTTATTTATTTATTTATTTAAATTAAATGGGAAAATGTTTAAGTTTTGATCCTTGACATACTTTAGTAGTTAGATGCATTTTTGTTAGAAACTTAAAATGGCAAAAATTCACACATTGACCTTTGTGTCATAGAATTGCAGTGTTCACGAAGTTGTAGTTTGCGAAAGCAATTAACTCAGGATTAAAGTATTTTTCCCCTCTTTAAAAACCTTTATTTGGAATTTATTTTAATTAACTGGAAATATTCTAGATATGTTTGTATTCTGCATCCGTTGCTCACTGACTGGGACATTAGCGACAATTCGTGCCCATCTATCCCTTCTATTTCTCTAAGTTTATCCTTGACGTACGCTAGAATGTATGCAGTCGTGAATTGAAAGCAGATTGAGGGATAAAGAGCATTTGGAAAAAAAAAAAAACCTTTGCCAGTTGATGAGTGAACGATTCGTTTCTCGAAGCTATTTTTGTGTTTTATTACTTTCCCTATATACATAGTATATAGGGAATATACATAGTATACAAGTAATATACATAGTATATAGGGAATGCATAAGGAAATCATTGTGACGGGGTCACAAATTCGAATTCGAGTTTTCGACGGGAGAGCATTTTTCAAGCACCCCTGAACTCGAATCTATCGTTTTGGAAGTGATATCTCTCTCTCTCTCTCTCTGTGTGTGTGTGTGTGTGTGTGTGTGTGTGTGTGTGTGTGTGTGGTGGAGGGGGGGGGGGACGGCATCTCACATATGATTGGAGCATTTTGAATGAAATTTAGTGCAAAAAGTACATTCAGTGAATACTGGAAGCTTATTAATTTTAAACGCAATCGAATCTTCTGACCCCCCCCCCCCCCCCAAAAAAAAAAGACATTTTCTTTTTTGAGGAGTAAACAAGTATTTCGGTGCGTAATAGACGTATAATTGCCCATTATAGCAAATGGTATACCCCATGTAGATCTTACTATTAAACATGTTTAATTTTCAAAACATTTGGGTTCTTTTTTAAAAAGAAAATAATTTTTTATAAATCTGCTACCCAATGCGGACGCCCCCTCATTGAATTGCGCTTGGGACGGAAGCCCTCCTCTGAGCCCCCACCCCACCTTATCCCACCCCTTTGCTACACCATGCCTCTGTAGAGTTTAACTGAAAGATACATATTGGATAGTGTACTTCTGCTTTTACTGGATATTGCGCGTAAGTAAACAACACAATTCAGTGAAAGTAATTTTACCATTTTCCCGTTATTTGGCTATTTTGTTTTTTCTCCATTTTCTCTTTTCTTCCCCCATTTTTTTTACCGTTTTATTTCAACCTCGATAGGTAACGATGCGTACCCTCGCTCTTTATAATACCAGTTGCCTTCCAGCCAGGGGTATTGAAGCACGGACGGCGGGCAACCTTCAGAAGGCGGAGTGAATGCCGTCGTTTAGAAGTTTTAACATGGAAATCGATTTATTTTCTTGGGAACGGGATGCGGTTGCGACTACTCTGTTGTCTGAGTAAAGACGGATTTACTGGCTCTCCGAGGTGTGAAATTGTGAGAAAATTCATATCAGAGAGTTTTGTGAGATTTTAAGAAAATAAGAGTGGGCTAGAAAAAAAGAGAGGTCTGTACAGGCTTGAATCTAAAGTAGTGTCACCACAGCAGGGGGTCTAGTCTGGCCGAGTCTTGTCAGGGCTCAACTGCTGCAAAGTTTCGTGGAGATGGGGCAGACTCTTGATACAAATTTCACCAAGAATGCGGGGCCGAGCTCTACCAATTTGTAACTGTCAGTTAACCACATCAATTGAATTCCGTCGTTTACTATAAGTTACCTATTGAACTACTTCATTAGAACAGCTGTAGATTATTTGCAGACTGAAGGAAGATTTAATAGAGATGTGGATTTTATGTCTGGAAATTTTGGAAATGCAAAGTATTCCGTAGCGTAAAATTTTGGAAATTATTCTCAATATTACATTTCAGCTGGAATATGTTCAGTTACTTGGAAAAGTATTATTTTATTCTTATAATACAGCTACAGTCAAACATATATTACATAACAAGGCTAAAAAAAAGATTTAAATTTGGAAATATATAAAAAAGAATTATGCATGAATACTGTAGCTTGGAGCTACAATTTAATATTTTCCTTAAATAGTATACACGGGCTTTTTAAAAGTTACGAATAAAAAATTATTTTTCATTCGTAAGATTTTTTTCTTTTCAAATTTAAAAGTTAGCACAGAAGGAATAAGCATAAAAATAATTTAAAATTGTTAAACCTAATCAGAATCATAAATAATTTACTGTTTATAAAAATAAATTATTGAATTTGTATTATAAGAAAAAAAAAGTAGCTGATTATCATTAAAAAATACATTATTAAATAAAATATTATACAGTATACCCCGAAGTTACACGATAGGTGGGTCCGACGAAAATCGCTTGAGTCGAATTCGCGTAAGTCGGTGTACAACTTTGCATATAAATACATATAAATTTTGTTTAATTGGGACCAAGGACTAACAAAAACACTAGTTTTTAGAAGAAAAATATTTAATAAAATTGCAGTTCTTTATACATATACAAAATATTAAAAAAAAATTAATGAGTTACGTGAAAAGTTATTTCGATGTCGATGGCTTCATAAAATCTAACAAATTCTTCTGACGACACAATGCCTTTTTTTTTCAAGCAGAATTTCTTCGTAGCAAACTAATAATTTTTTTATTCCTTGCTTTGTAGCTATAACGCACCCTTCGTTGGGGTCTATGTTTTCTAAAAATTTTAAGCCCTTTTCAATTGAGCTGAGACCTTCTGTCAAGCTTGCAATTGTCATGTGCTTTTTCTGTCGTTTTGCTCACGCATCTCTATTTAGAAAACGTATAACAAAACAATCTTAACTTTCGTCGATCGTAGAATCGTAATCGTGCACGTAGAGTCGAAAGCGTATCACAGCAAGAGAAACACTGAAGATAGCGGGCGGCAGTGTTGCCAAAACCAAAAACTCAAGAACCGCGTAACTCCGAGTTTACGTAAGTAGGGGTATTACATTTTATAGATACCTACTGATAATTCAGAGGGAAACTTTTCTACCACTTTCTTAAAAAAAAATGATATAATAAATTGAGTAATTTATTTATTACTATGTATAAAAATGAAATTAGTAAATATGTAAAAAAATTATGCAACAAAAATAAATGTCAAAAATACTTCAAATGCGTATCACAATTTTTAAAAGTACTTATTATTTTATATAATATTAAAAATTGTTTAAAAAATAGCTGCTTGTAATTGAGTGGGAACTGAATCCTTAGAAAATCCTTAGAAGAGAAAATTTGCAAGATGAGTTAAGCATATATTTAGTGTTATTAAAGCATTTCCCATCAGCAGAAAAACTTGCGAAAATATTCCACATTTTTAACATTTTTATAAATTTGAGAGAACTTAACACTGAAAGAATAGGCTTCTTAAAACTTTATCTGCTTTTTTATGATAATGAGTAAAATGTCGTGTACCTTTCTGGTTCTCTCTCATTCATTCTTTTTCTTTCTTCAAAATAAAGCACATCCACATCCCCCCTTCCTTTTTCAAGCCTTCTTGTAAAGCTATTTGCTTTTCAGAAAATGGTGTGAAAAGAGTAATTCATTCTATTTTCAAATTAATTAAATAGAGGGAGGGGGACTGAAAATTTTCCGACTTTATTATTTCGATTAAAATTCAATCTGCATTAGACGCTACAAGACCTTCTTTTACTAATGCTTAGAAAGTTAAGTTCGCAAATTGATATATGGTATCCATTGCTAAATGCAAAGATATGGTTATTAAACCATGGAAGTTGTATTTAAGTTTTAAAATTAATGATTTTAGAAAAAGGATGTTTTGTTATAAATTATTGTATTTAAAGATAAAATTATGACTTTTGCTTATTTGATGCTTTAGTAAGTCGCACTTTTTTTGGCATCTGTTCTGTTATTCACTTTTCTTTCCTCTTTATAGCTTCTTTAAATAAATCTGCATTATATATTAATATCCATTGTATGTTGTAATTCTGTTATACATTAAGTGTAAATAATTATTTAGATAAATTAAGTCATTAAATATGTAATTATTTATTAATTTATTATAATATTCAGCTGATAATTTTTGCAATTGGTCAAGTTGTAGAATGGTGAGAAATCGATTCGTTTACAGATCTTAAGCTCAGGGCCCATGCGAAAAAATAAAAGTTCTGGGACTTTTGTTGGATATGTCACTAGTTCTATATAATTATAAATAAAATTAATGTTATATCATAGTTGTATATTATGCACTGAACTGACTGAAGGAGTGAGTGAATGAGGTGGGGCGGTGAGGTGATGCATTCAAATTATTGATCGCTTCCACTATACTAAGAATTTTTGTTTTGGTGATTTTCGATCCTTCTCATCTTTAAGACCAAGAGGGGAAATTAAATTTAAAAATTTGAATTAGGGGTAACGGTGCAACTTTTTAAAAGGATCGAGCGCTTCACGAGATGTGTATTCATTTCTACTATTTTGAACATATTTATGAAATGCATTTGATTGCACTCTTCATATAGTGCTGTTAAAAAGAAGAAAAAAAACCACGAAGTAAAACCGAAATGGTTGACCTTGTTCCTTGTTGCGTTTTTTTTTTTCTTTTTTTTTTTTTTTTTTCCCGAACATACTGACACGCGTCTCCACCTATTTTTGAACACTTAATTGCATATATATTTTTCTATCTGTTTCGATTTCTGTTTTAACAACTATGTCCTACAATGTTTTCTTGGTATGTTTGACGTGATTGGAATTATCTCCAGCATCTGAAGAGGGAAATGCTCAGCGTCTTTTATCAGCTGTTTCTCTATTTTTGGCTCTCCCAATCACAGCAAAGGAAAATGCAACAAAATCTCCGCGTCCGCAATTAACGAGCATCTTTTTAGCGAAAAAAGTGTACTTGTGTTGATTACCGTCACTAAACCGATCGCTTTTCTTTTATTCTATCTCGAGAATGGGCTTCCGTCGTACACGATAGGATGTGACAAATCATGAACGTTAGCCGTTCGGACATTGTGCTATGTAAGATGTGTTGCCAAGGTCAACTTTTTGAAAGAAATATTTTGCTTTTATGTGTACACGCGTAATGTACGGGAGAAATATTGTGACGGAGTAGAACATTTTATTTCAGATGATGTCTAATTTATTTATCTACTGTTATTTGAGATTAGAGACACGAAAACCAATACTTACTAAATAATAGTTTTCAACTATTTTTATTTACACTGTATGACGCTTTGCATTAAAAAAATAGACCTCTTAATCGAAAATTTACGCCGTTAGATTCTGTCAGTGTTCGATACTATTAATGTCCAAGGTTTAGGACTTTCAGTTTCCGGGGGGGAGGGGAATTCTGGAGGTTATAGGAAACCTTTGTTTTGTCCACGCCAGGGGGAGAAATCGAAAATCGGACACCGTTAGTTTCTGTCCCGTGTTCGATATATATTATAAGTACGTAAAGATTCAACATTCTAGGTTACTGGGGTCTTTTGGCGTGTTTGGAAATACTTTTCGAAAAAGAAGGGGGAGAAAATCATTTTTTCCGGCCCGGATGTGTATGTGTGTGTGTGTGTGTGTGGGGGGGGGGGGGGGGTCGAAAATCCGGCTCTGTTGGGTTGGTTTAGCCATCAAGTTATTAAGTAACGAGGTAATACCCAAAGAACTATTCTCAGATATTAAAATTCACACTTAAATTGCTACTCTAAGGCAGTGCTTCTCAATCTTTTTGAAATCGGGGAACAATAAACTTTGACATTATTTTGTGGGTGGAGCACAATACAACATAAGCTTCTAAGCAGGGATGGCTTATTTAATAAAAGAATAAAATGTCGATATTGATTGATGCAAATATATTTATTTAAAAATCACTTAAAATTACAATGCTTAAAAAAAAATTTCTCAAATTTAATATATTTTTAATTGTGGATTTGATTTTTTCGCGGAGCACTTGAAGTGACTCACGGAGCACTAGTGTTCCGCGGACCACAGTTTGAGAAGCGCGGCTCTAAGGTAATGCCTTGTTGGGTTTAGCCGGGGCTAACGTAATTCCTCTTCTTCCTAATTTCACATTAATTCTTTAGTTATTTCCAAAGATATCGGTCATTTCATTTTCATTAAATTCGGATTAGTTTCAGTGTTAACGCCTTAGCTTTTGATCCATCATCACCAACACCATCTGGCGGTGGCTGTTTTTAGGGAACATATCCCAGCATTGGTAGGTATAGGTGGTCGTCACAGTATTGCTGCTAAAGGGCACGTTAGCCCAGTGGTTAGCGCACGGGAATTGCACTAGGTAGGCCCAGTTTCGATTCCCGCCACAGTCAAACTGCCGCCGTGTTCACGCGGAATACGATCACGTTAAACATGTGGGTCCGTAAGTCTTTCCACGAGAGGTTGGTGGTAGGGGAAGGCTGGTACGATCCCTGTGGATGCCTCCCCCACTGGGTTCTGTCTAACTTGGGTGGCACTTCTCGGCCGTCCAAACAGGTTACCTTACACCTTTCTGGTAGGTCGGACGGTCTGGGTTTCAACAACAATACTATTGCGGCTAGGCACTGTACTCACAATCTTTTTAGGATTGTTAAAATTCACAAAATCTTTTTATGGGACTTAGGGCAAACAATGATTCATTTTCCGTGCTACGAAAAAATGCCTCTATTATAATATAAGTATGAAATTTTACATATGTGGGCAACACGTAAGCCATGCCCACTGGATTGCTCAAGTTATTTTCCTGGCGTACACTCTCGTATTTCCATGTACCGCTAATATTTAATTACCCAAGACAAAACGAGTGGATCAGATAACAGACGACCAGGAAAAACACAGAAATAACACTTCTAAGCGAAGTAAAAAAGGGAGAATCCCGAGGGTCCCGCACTGGTGCTCGCAAGTAACAGATTCCGGATCTCTGTCATAGATTGTTTTCATATAGTTTCTGATAAATATTTAAGCTGGTTAGATGAAATATCGTTCAATTTGCGATAGTACACCTGTAAGTTGCTTTCATAAGCTTATCAAGGTATAGGTTTATCAGAGTATGTATTGAAAGTCAAACTTTTTTTCTCGGCCCCGAAACAATTGAAATTTTTTCACTCCTCCAAAAAAATCATTTCTAGCTGCAATTCTTTCGTCCGCCCACACTGCTGAGAGTCTCCGTGTCGCGACCGTAAAATGAGATCATTTCCAGCTTTTTATAACTCATTTCACCACTTTCGCCAACTGTCCCGTCCCGCACTTCCAATGGCACTGCTAAGGCATTTTTTCCCTACTTGCATCACCGGTTAAGTAAAGGAGTGAAAACCGATTAATTTCATAGCTGTCTCTTGCTTGATCAGTTTAGCAGGAATAGGCTTCCGTGTTGTGCTTGCGCGGAATCACTACTCCATGTCCATTTAATGTGTCGTTTTTGTGCGTTCTTCCCCTATTCAGTGGTTGTCTTCGGTTACAATTTTGTAAGGGGAAGTGACGATAATAAGTTTGGGGATCTTTATTATTATTTTATTTCGAAGAATTTCATATGATTAATAGTTATATTTTTATTGTTTTCTCCAAAAGGTCCGAATTTGCGATTTGGACGAATAAACGCATTTTAAGACCTCTTGTACCCATTTCGAACACTTTGAAAAGATGTCCGCTTGTGTGTGTGAGGTGGAAACACGATAATTCAAGAACAAATGCATTAAACGAATATCGAATTTTATATAAAGATGTGAAAATTAGAATGTTTAGTCACTTCATGTTTAGAGCTAGAATGATTCGAATTTTAAACTTTTTTTCATTTTCTATAAAAAACAATGATTGATTGTTGTGTGTGTATATATATATATATATATATATAATTATATGTGTGTGTGTGTGTGTGTGTAGTTCCTGGGACAATTAAGCATCCTAATAACGTTGTAGGGAAAGGTCCTTGAGAGGAGTTAGTTCTATCTATAATAAAGGGATCATGCTCGATCGAATAAAAATGATTGAAACGTCCCTAGTGAAGAATTAAAAAAAAATTAGAGTAACGAACTCTGTAAGAAAGCGAGATAAGGGGGAAAAGCCAATGACAAAATTGTAGAACATTGTCTGATGTCGAAAACCCAGACCGTCCGACTCATCCTAGGATATAGAGCAGCAATTTGGACGGCCGGGAAGGTACATGGTCGTATAGGAATCGACGTTACAATTGCTACCCAAGACAATTATTTAGTACAATATGGTTATTGGCAAATTTCCGTTATATTCGGGAATGATATATGCAATAAACACTTACATGAACAGAAAGCTAGTGTAGAATCTGTTTAGAATACCTTCTGTTAGAGCCAGCCAATGCACATTTGAATTCCAGAAAGAATATTAAGCGCGTATTTTTACAAGCATTGTAAGTGTTACCGTGTTAGAAGCCCTGATGACACATCTTTTTAACAGGTATATATTGCCTTTCGTATTACTTTTTGTATACGCGTTTTGTTCGTTCCTGGTGTCGATTCCCATGAATTAACAATGTTCTACAACTTTGTAATTGACATTTTTCGTCTATCTCGCTTTATTATCGTGTGCCTTTTCTCTGAACTTTTAAAATTCTCCACTAGAGGGCGTTGTAATCCATTTTATTAACTTTTAAAGAATTTTTACGGAATATCTTAAAAGAAAGAATTGGGTACGAAATCGAAAATATGCACACCCCCCCCCCCCCCCATTTTGATAACAATTGTGATGCAAAACTAATGGAACTAAATGGAGTATGAATGTATGAAATTGCCGGATAGACACTCTGTTTCTTAGATATTTATTAAGATGAATATGCATAAAAAGGAGCAAAGTATTTTAAGCACATACTTCAGTCTGCAATTGCAACAAGTCTGTTAAGCCAAATAATTGGAAGCAGTCGCCTGATTTGTGTTTCGATTGGGCCCATAACTCGAGAAGCATTACAGTTATAGTATATTTTTTATGCAAGTGTATAGAAAACTCCAATGGCGCTACACGATGAGACAACTTGAGGGAGAGCTGACCCCGCCTTTTTTAGGGGAGTACAGGAGAAAATCAATTACGAAGTTGTAGACCGTTTCAAAATTCGTGCTAAGCATTTTTATCCGCCTGCTAAAGATGGAAAGAATCCTGAAAACCAGTGTGTACAATCTCTCTCCCCCCCCCCCCCCCACACACACACACACACTTCCAATAGACAACGTGCCAGGATAAAATTTACTTTATTATATAAAAAAATACTTTATTATTTAAAATTACTTTATTATACACAAAATACAAAATGTTTGCCTTCAGAAACGATACATGCTTGGCTTGCAGATGTGTAGTAAGATGTTTCCGCCTGTCTCCATGTCCGCACTGCTACATGTCCATTGTTGTTGTTGAGACCCTGACCGTCCGACCTACCAGAAAGTTGTAAGGTAACCTGTTTGGACGGCCGAGAAGTGCCACCCAATTTAGACCGGAACCCAGTGGGGGAGGCATCCACAGGGACCGTACCCTCCTTCCCCTACCACCAACCTCTCGGAAGGATTTACGGACCCACATGTTTAACGCGATCGTACTCCGCATGAACACGGCAGCAGTTGTGGCAGCGTGCAAATCCAGCGCGCAAACCACCGGGCTACCGCGCCCGAAATGTGCCAACAGTACGCGGTGTTCCCAGGTGGTCACCCACATAAGTACTAACCGCGCCTGATGCTGCTTGACTTCGGTGATCTAACGAGAACCGGTGTTTTCAGCACGGTACGGCCGTTATACTGCTACATGTAGATTAATAAAATTGTGTCTTTTAAAATCGTTAGAGTTTTTTTCACAGCCTTCACTGTAGGGCGCGGTAGCCCATTGGTTAGCGCGCTGGAGTTGCACTCGGAAGGCCCGGGTTCGATTCCAGCCACTGCCAAAACTGCCGCCGTGTTCATGCGGAGTACGATCACGTTAAACATGTGGGTCCGAAAGTCCTTCCGAGAGGTTGGTGGTAGGGGAAGGTGGGTACGGTCCCCGTGGATGCCTCCCCCACTGGGTTCCGGTCTAAATTGGGTGGCACTTCCCGACCGTCCAATCAGTTACCTTACGCCTTTCTGGTAGGTCGGACGGTCTGGGTTTCAACAATCAACAACAACAGCCTTCACTGTGGGGGAAAATGCTTAATACGAATTTTGCAACTCTCTACGACTTTTTAATCCCCCCCCCCCCACACACACACCCTCTATTTCTAACAGGAAGCGATCTCTGGTATTCCCCCTAAAAACGGTGGTTACCAAAGAGCTAGTATCAACTTAGATTACTCCTCGAAGGGGATTCCCTCCACCCCCAAATGGTGCCCTTATAATCTGTGCTCTTATTGTTACACTAATCCGTCCGTAACAATAATCATACCCAATTTCATCGAAATAGCTTGTTTCTTTCTAGAGGCAGAAAGCTCCCTGTCAAGTCAGATACAACGTTATCATTTTCCCAATTTTCATAAATTTGCGTATTCTGTTAAAGCTATAGCAATCTATTAAGTTACAAAATAGGAGTTGTCAGTGTAGGAGAGGGGGGGGAGTCATGTGCTGGTAAATTCGGTTATTTTAAGAATTTTATTTGGCTTCTGTTTAAATTAAACTTTTATTTTAATCTCAAATTATGTATATTATTCATTGTACTCTTAAGAAATGAGCTAGCCAGGCATCCAAGGCCAATTTTCAGACCTGTCAATTTAGCCGTATTTAAAAGTGTGACCTTTCCTCTTATTAATATCAAGGGCGTATGCCGCAAAACTGGTTTTGCGTGAAATGTGTTCCACTGCCTGCAGCCTTTCAGCTGATTTCTAATAAATTTTAATTAAGAAGACAATGACAAAATAATCTAGTAATTTAATTGTAACATGGACCTTTATTTAACATAATATTGATATTCAAGCATCCATTTCTTCTTTTTAACACTTTACAACAAAGTTGAAAAGTGTTTATGACTTTGTTCATTCCGTCTGTCTGTCTGTCCGTTACATATACAGGACAGACATATACAGGATGTCCCGAAAAGATTGAATGAAACGCGCTTTAATTCTTTACTTGTTGTAGATAAGTGGGCAATCTAAATTGCAAAAATGTTGAATGTAAGGTAGGAAATAAGACTACGTTAATGAAATAGTCCTCCCATTAATTTTCAAAAAGTGACACTTTTTAAATTTTTATACGACCCCCTTAGACAAATTGGGTTAATCAGAATTTTTTTATTTTTAATGCAACAAGATCATAAAAAAAAACCTGCATATCTGTATCTTTAAAATCAACTGAATTATGATAAAGGAAAAAATCTGACTTATGCCACTTTTCCGTACCATGTGAAAGGTTGTTTCATCAGTGAAAATAGGGATCATAAACAAATTGACCATGAAAATTGTTTAGATAAAAAAAAAGTACTTAATTATTGAAAAAGTACTTGGTTATTGAACAGTACTTAAGAATTCGTAATTGCATCGTGAGCCTTCGCGGAATTCGCAAAAATATTTCCTATGTATTATCATCCAGTTTTATATTTTTTGTGATATGTCACAAATTAACATTTCTAATTTGGTATATGATCCCCATTCACAATGTTCAATTTTCAATTAAATATAACTCGCTCAATTTTAAAGGACTTGAAATTTTCATGGTCAATTTGTTTATGATTCCTATTTTCACTGATGAAACAACCTTTCACATGGTACGGAAAAGTGGCATAAGTCAGATTTTTTCCTTTATCATAATTCAGTTGATTTTAAAAATACAGATATGCAGGGGTTTTTTTTTTCATGATCTTGTTGCATTGAAAATAAAAAATTTCTAATTGACCCAATTTGTCTAAGGGGGTCGTATAAAAAATTTAAAAAATGTCACTTTTTGAAAATTAATGGGAGGACTTTCATTAACGTAGTCTTATTTCCTACCTTACTTTCAACATTTTTGCAATTTACATTGCCCACTTATCTCCAACAGGTAAAGAATTAAAGCGCTTTTCAATCTTTTTTCGACACCCTGCATATATATATATATATATATGTGTGTGCGTGTGTGTGTGTGTGTGTTGGTGTGTGTGTGTGTGTGTGTGTGTGTGTGTGGGGGGGTGTGAATATAGGCTACTAGTCCAGAGAACAGACATTTCACATTACCGAAAATCTACTGTATTATGTGACACTCGAAACTGATATACTAGTTACATAGGCCGGCCGAGCTCCTGATCGTCGACCAGCTAGCTCTCAAGAAATCTCAATGCAGTCTGCGCTTGTTCATACAATGTACAGTTACAGCAAAGGGGGAGGGGGGATATGGCGGTATGGGAAAGATGCTGCCTTCGCGTTCTTTATGCTTTAAAAATGTGATGGGGAAGCAGTTTCATATGAAAAAGTATATGCAAAGGTTAAGATTAGCGACCATATATGGTATGAGGAAAAGAGGAAGTGCTGGCAGACTTTGTTAATATTAGTGGCGTGGGATAGAATTTAATATAGCTGCAATATGTGCTGGACGTGAAATAGGAATTTGGAATAATAATTATAAAAGAAAAGGGTTATTGGAAAAAGCTTAAAATTTCTGTATTATATATATACACACACACACACACACACACAATATATGTATATAGACTCTAGACAAAAAAAAATCGACGCACCCCGCAAAATAATCCTATATTAATGAAACTGTACATGCAAACACCTATTGACCGAATATGCAAATGATCAAAAATTCGCAACCAATGAATAAATAGTTGGAACTACAGCGCATTGAAACTGACTACCACTGTGGTGTATATAAGGAGCGAACCTCGCTTTCAGGAACAAAACATGCAATGGATTTCGATTGCGTTTACGTACCTTAATTGTAACAATGCCTCGCCAACGAATTCGCGGCCACTACGAGCATATGAAGGAGTTTGAAAGAGGGCGTGCGGTCGGACTGCATGGAGCTCGTTGGGTACCCCGACGAATCGCTCGGCATTTGGGTAGGAGCGATGCAGCAATTAGACCATGTTGGTAGGAATGGATCTGGAATGGCATATGGTAGATTTCAGCGAACAGCAGATGACCTAGAGCGACGACAGAACGGGAAGATAGAGCGATTGTCAGAGCAGCCGTGACAGCACGAGATTCGACGTTATCAAAACCATCCAACGTGTGACAAACACGGAAGTGACCACCCGGACCATTAATAGAAGACTACGGGATCGGAATTTATTCTCGCGGCGCCCATTATACCGCCTACCACTGGCCAGTATGCACTGTCAACAGGGATTGCAATGGTGCCGAGTCCGATCAACGTGGAATTAATTGTTCGGATTGGGAACGAATTGTCTTCAGTGATGAGTTCCGACGACTAGCGCAGACGTCCGGCCACTCAAATTGCTGCTCATGCCTTAGGGCGAGTCGAGTGGTCTGGGTTTTCGACCAGCGTAGACGTGTCTGGAGACAGCCCGGACATCGTCAGGATCCTGCTCTTACTGTCACACGACTCGACAACAGTGAGTTATGGTCTGGGGGTGCTATTTCGTTTGATAGCCAGACCCCTTTGATAATCCTCCGTGGCACCATCACAGCACAGCGATACGGTGCCCACATTCTACGACCCGTTGTATTGCCATTCCTACCGCGACACCCTGGGCTCACTTTTCAGCAAGATAATGCCAGGCCACGCATGGCACACCTTTCTATTGATTGCGTGCTTACAGCACACTTCATTGGCCAGCCAGACCCCCAGATCTCTCGCGTATTGAGAACATTTGTGCTGAGATGGGGAGTCGCATGCGACCATCCCAAAATGTAGACGAATTAGCTCGTCAATTGGAGGTCATTTGGAACGACATCCGACAACTTTATATATCAAGGCCAGAGGTGGACAAACGCCATATTGACGTGCTCATTTTGTGTAGATCTTTCAGTGCAATAAATCATCCAATTGTTCTGAAATTCTAATAATTTCTTTTCCTGTACATCAACATTACACGTACTAAATTTTGTCTCATTTGGATAATCCTTTCTTGGTGCGTCAATTTTTTTTGTCTTATAGTATATGTATACACACACACACAAATTGTAACAAAAAAAAATTAATCACAAGCTACTAAAAATGGATTATGATGGTATGAGAAAGTCCATTTCAACTACAATCCATTTACTTTTCTAGATTTTTCACTGTAAGTTCAATAAATAAATGTACATCGTATAAAATAGTTTCTGCTTAAATTCAAACTCTTGCACTAGTGATGTAACTTTTGTAATATAATCAAAGTTTGTCTTAGAAAAGATGACAATTAATAATAAAATGATAATTAAAATAAAAGCAACATAAA